>JAESUZ010002526.1:600000-916244 GCA_017311185.1 Proteles cristata cristata | reverse complement strand
GAATGGATCAAGAAGATGTGGTTTATCTATACCATGTTGCTACACATACAGATTTCATTGTTTCTCATTGCCATGTAGTATTCCATGGTAGATAAACCACATCTTCTGATCCATTCATCTGTTGATGGACACTTAGGCTCTTTCCAGGTTTTAGCCACTGTGGAGAGGCTACATGAACATTGGGGCACATGTGCTCCTATGCATCAGCATTTCTGTATCCCTTGGGTAAATTCCTAGCAGTGCTACTGCTGGGTCATAGGGGAGTTCTATTGTTAGTTTCCTTAGGAACCTCCACACTGTTTTCCAGAGGGGCTGTACCAGTTTACATTCCCACCAACAGTGTAGGAGGGTGCCCGTTTCTCCACATCCTCGCCAGCATCTGGAGTTCTCTGATTGGCTCATTTAAGCCACTCTGACTGGCATGAGGTGGTATCTCAGTGTAGTTTTGATTTGTATTTCCCTGATGAGGAGCGATGCTGAGCATCGTTTCATGTGTCTGTTGGCCATCTGGATGTCCTCTTTGGAGAAGCGTCTGTTCATATCTTCTGCCCATTTCTTCACTGGGTTGTTTGCTTTTCGGGCGTATAGTTTGGTGAGTTCCTTGTAGATTCTGGATATCAACCCTTTATCTGATATGTCATTTGCAACTATCTTTTCCCATTCGGTTGGTTGCCTATTAATTTTCTGGGTTGTTTCCTTGGCTGTGCAGAAGCTTTTAATCTTGATGAGGTCCTAACAGTTTATTTTTGCGCTTAATTCCCTTGCTTTTGGGGATGTGTCAAGTAAGAAGTTGCTGCGGTGGAGGTCAAGGAGGTTGTTTCCTGCTTTCTCCTCTAGGTGTTGATAGTTTCCTGTCTCACGTTCAGGTCCTTTATCCATTTTGAGTTTATTTTTGTGCATGGTGTGAGAAAATGATCTAGTTTCATTCTTCTGCATGTTGCTGTCCAGTTCTCCAACACCATCTGTTAAAAAGGCTGTCTTTTTTCCATCGGATATTCTTTCCTGCTTTGTCAAAGATTAGTTGGCTGTATACTTTGGGTCCACTTCTGAGTTCTCAATTCTGTTCCATTGGTCTATGTGTCTGTTTTTGTGCCAATACCATACTGTCTTGATGATGACAGCTTTGTAGTAGAGGCTAAAGCGACCACCATTTCTAATGCCACATTAAAAGAAAAAAATTACGTTCAGCCACAAGGCTATTTCCCTTGTGTTCCAGGTTTTGAAAATACTGCTACAGAATCATCTTGGTTTTGCATCTGCTGAGCTTTGCAGGTTGGGGACTGGTTTTTATATTCATTTCCTGCTGCGGAATGTCCACACCATGCGAGCAGTGACATTATGCTTCTGCATGTATATGTGAGTTTATTTGGATTTCTCATGGGGACCCCTAGCAAACCCCATGTAGAGTTCTAGGCAGAGAGACACCTCACATTTCTTCCTTTATAAGATCCTGGATCTTTCCCTTCCAAAACCCATTCCGAAGCTCTCAGATTTTAGCTTCTGACCCTGTTCTGGTTTAAAACTCATGACCCTATGGCAGCTCCTTAACAGCTGGCCAGCTTTCTGTACTGGCTTTGCATTTGCTCTTGTTTCTGAGGATTTTCCTTTCTTTGAAGCTCAGCTACGTGTGTTTGGTTTATTAGCTGTATTTTGCTTTCTTTCCCATTTTATCCTGAAGTTCTGGAAGTATCTAGAAGATTGCAGCAGAAAGAGACTATCATACTGGCCCAAGGCACCACTTGGCCAGGATTGGAGCCCCACAAAAAGACTGATAGAAATCATTCCTCCAAATGGTTCTCAAACGAGTTTCTCATGGGATTGGTTTTATAATAACACCAAAATACCGTCTTTTTGTGTCATGCGAATAACAATGTTTCTCAAAATTGGCCAGGCCCGGTGGTGTCAGAGGCAAAACTTTGAAGGCAAAAAAGAGGGTCAAGTCTTATCGCTGTCACTTCCTAGCCACGTGACCTGGGACAAGCCACCTCATCTGGTAAATGAAGTCCATAATGCCAGCTCTTCACAAACATGGTGTGGCTGTCATAAGACTTGAGAACGAGTTATTATTTCTCATTTGTTTTTCACCCGCGGCAGAGTCAGGGATCCTGGCACTTGGGCACAGAAGAGAGCTCCACTGTTTATAGAAGAGAGGTCCCCTGAATGGAAAAGATAGATCAACTAGTTTTTGAGAACTATAAAAATAAGAGTCATTCAGATAGAAAGGACTTTTGATTAAGGCAGGAAAAAAGTATTCTCCTGGTATTTATTTATTTATTTATTTATTTATTTATTTATTCATTCTCAAGTTAGCTAACATAGAGTGTAGTCCTGGCTTCATCTCTTGGTATCTCTTGTATGGGACTATTGAGTGTGGTTTTCCATGATCACCACGGACTTGCCCCGCTCATGTCTGTCATACAAATTTCTGTGGATTATGTCATCAAATGGAACTCCAGCTTTAGTTCCACCTAGATGGATATGCCCAGCTATGTATGCAATTTCACCCTGATGCATTTGCCCATCAAGTGTTCTCCCTGAAGCATCCTCTTTCATGAAGCTGGATAAATGTTTTTAGTGGAGTATTATTCTGCTCCCAATCTTGGAGGTGAAAAATTCCATGTCAAAGTATGATTAACTAAGACACAATGCATTATTAATAAAGACAAATAGGAATTCATCTAAGGTCTGAGTCCTGGAGTGGGCCAGAGAGAGATGTTTTCTTCCACTTTGCCACCCATTGCAAGGAAATGGGATGTGTCTTCATATCTTCACTGCATTTTTGTTTCCTTAGGTGACATCTCAAGTAGATGCCTTGATTACCAAATATTTTTGGTACAGATGTAAACTGTCTTCAGATACCTTCTTAGGAGTCTTTCCATTTGGAAGAAGAGATGAGCATGAGCAGGAGCGTCTTTCTAAGAAATGGCCTGTTGGCTGGCCTAGCCATCAGCAGGCACTGGGAAAAGAAAAGGTTCAAGGTTGCTGCAAATGCTTTTGTGTAAATTCCAGCTCTTAGGGAAATATGTTCAGGAGCAGTAAACAAACAGGAAAAATTATAAATGCTCTCCAGGATCTCTGAATCAGATATTACTACCCCTGACACTGACCCCATTGCTTCTCAACCTTTTGGCTAAGATCAAGTGTAGGTACAACTACCCAACACTAATCTCCCCCAATTAGAATATTTGTCATTGAAGTTTCAAGCTGATAGTTTTCTCAATTCTTATCACATAATTTGTTTATTCCATTTTCACCCATGATAAAGGACATTACTCTTTCAGAATGACTCTGGTCCAAGTTTTGAAAATCTATTTCATTGTAACTATTAAGTATAAAAAAGAAATTGATATTTCCCAGAAGAGTAATACTAACACTCTATAGGGCAGCTTAAAAACTTCCTTGAAATTTATATCCAGAAGAGCCACTTGGCCCTTGTGAAAGTCAATATATAAATTTGTGAAATAATTGACATTTTTAAGAAAGAATTTTTTTATTTTATCTCTGTATTTTGTGAAATGATGCGAATTCTTTATAATAAGTGTGTATCATTTTTATGAAAAGTAGTAATTTTTCTTAACAAGTGAGGAGTAATTTTTTAACAAGTAATTAATAATGATTAATTATAGGTATTGGAAACACAGATGATTGTTATTTTCTTCTGCACGCTATTGTATATGTTTGAGCTTTCTGAAGTTAAACAAGATTTGATAGTAATACTAAAGTAGAAATAATATAATAACAACATAATCATTGTTGTCTATAATTTTAAGCAGCTTTTAAAGAGACATTTTATTGAATGTCATCAATTAACTAAACATACAAAATATGTAAGCTTTCAAAATCTATCTTATTGAGTCTTGAGTGATAGATTTTCATCACAAAGATATATGAAATTTCTAAGCTCAAATAATTTATGTGTTTTAATTTAAGACATCTGTTTTTCATTTGACTAGTTAAAATGCCCTGCGTACAATATTTAGATTTTTTTTCTACTCCGCATCATTTTAGTTTGACCATCCTTTGGGTTTGAGAAATTTTCAAAGTCCCAATGCATTGAATGTATAAATCATTTAAAAAAAATACAAATTGACAACTCTGTCCTGTCACACCACATCATTCCCTAGGCTGTAGGGCCATGTTCTCAGGAGAGATCATTCTTCATGTTCATAAAACTGTTCTTTCTCAACAACAGAAGGAGAAAAGGAGGCCAGTTCAGATTTTTACCAAGTTACCTCTCCTTCCCTGTGCCTGTTTGAGGGTTTGCTTTACCTGCCTAGGTGCAAGCCTTTCTATTAAAGGTCAGAACATGTAATCAACACACATGAACACTGTGTACAAGGCCCTATTCTAGGTACCACAGTCAAGTGTGAATAAGACATAGTTAAGTCATCACAGAGTTTATAATTTCCTAAGGGAGACAGAGGTGTAAATAATTCATCTAATAATGGGAATACGAGGTTGAGTGCTTTGATAGGGCCATGAAAAAAATGGAAGTGAGGCTCAAGAAGAGATTAGTTCCAAGTGCAGAAGGGTAAATTAAGAAGGAAAGGTTCTGAGAGCCAGGGTATAGAAGGTGATTAGTAGGAGATGCACATTCCTAGATGTAAGATTGTGATGGGCAAGAAGGACTATACAAAGAGGGACAGTAAAGCTTGTGTCACATGCAAAGAATCAAGAAGTTTGTTGTGGCTGATGCTTTGGGAAGTAGATTTAGAAAAGCTGTAGTGACATTTGAAAAATCTTTGGGTCAGACTATGAAGAGGCCTAAAGGGCACATTCAGGATTTGAAGTTTATTTCAAATAATAGAGGAGAATGGGCATGGAATGTTTTTTTAGCATAAAAATTACATGATTGGCTCAGACCTTTAGGATGATAAGTGGCCAACAGTGTGGTAGATGAATGAGAAGAGGACACTTTGGCGGTGTGGACCAATTAAGAGGATACTCCCATGGCCCAAGTAGGACTTCTTACATGGCCTGAATTAAGACAGTTGTAGAGGACATGGAAGAAAATGGATAGATATTTCAGACCTTGAGAAGATGGATGCGTAACTTAGAGATTGATTAGGTGAGAACTATGCTTTTAACATCTTGATAATTATACATTGATGGGGCTCAAAATCTGTAATATGGAAATACCAGGGCTTTTGACTGCATAAATAGCAAAATACTGCACTAAAAATGATCCCAAATGGATATTAACAACAAGGAGAAAGAAAATTATGTTTTGGTTGGGAAGACAGTATATCCTAAATACTTCAAAAAATTGGCCAGATCAGGGGCACTTGGGTGGCTCAGTTGGTTAAGTGTCTGACTTCAGCTCAGGTCATGATCTCATGATTCCTGGTCAAGTCTCACATCAGGTTATGTGCTGACAGCTCAGAGCTTGGAGTCTGCTTCAGATTCTGTATCTCCCTCTCTCTGCCCCTATCCTGCTTACACTCTGTACTTTCTCTTTCCAAAATAAATAAACATTAAAAATGTTTTTAATTGGCCATGTTACAAGAAATTATAAAATAAAAATATCATAAACAGGGTTAAAAGACAAGGTTTCAGGGGTGCCTGGGTGGCTTAGTCGGTTAAGCGTCCAACTTTCGCTTAGGTCATGATCTCGCAGGTTCGTGGGTTCAAGCCCCGCGTCGGGCTCTGTGCTGACTGCCAGTTCAGAGCCTGGAGCCTATTTCAGTCTGTGACTCCCTCTCTCTCTGACCCTCCCCTGCTCACGCTCTCTCTCTCTCTCTCCTAGAAATAAATAAAAATATTAAAAAAGAAAAAAGAAAAAAAACAAGGAAAAAAAAAAGAAAAAAAAGACAAGGTTTCAACCAGGAGAAGATTTTTTTCCATATAGATGACAATAAAATTTTTAGCATTCAGAATGTACACATTCTTACCAATCAATGAGAAAAAGAATACCCCGAAAGAAAAATGTTTTAATGATATAAGTAGGTGATTCATAAAAGAGAATATTTAAATGGCCATAAGCACATACAATTTTTTTAAACTCACTAGTAATTACTGAGATGCAAATTAAAACAACTGATAACATTTCAGATTCACAAAAACTTTAAAGGTTAATGAAACCAAATACTGGTGAGGATTTTTCAGATGTACCGCTGATGGGAAGAGAAACTGGTAAAAATCGCTGTAGAGAGTAATTTATTAGTATCAGATAAAGTTGAAGTTTTTGCTTTTTCTTATGTGTTGCATATGTTTTACTAAGACTTTAATTTATATATTTCTTATTAGCTTTTCTACTCTGGTAAAATACACGTAACATTAAATTTACCACCTTAACCATTTTTACACATATCATTCAGTGGTATTGCATACATTCATAATGTTGTACAACCATTTCTACCATCCATTTTGAGACTCCTTCCATCTTGGAGAACTGAAACTCTGCACCCATTAAATAGTACCTGCTCAGTCCCCCTTTCCCCAGCCCCTGGCAACAACCATTCTACTTTCTGTCTTTAATTTTGACTGCTCTAAATGGAATGATACAGTCAGTATTTGTCTTTTGGTGGCTTGCTGATTTCACTGAGCATAATTTCTTCAAGGTTTACCCCTGTTAAACCATGTGTCAAAATTCCCTTCCTTTTTAGGACTGAATAATATCCCATTATATAGATATACCACAATTTGCTTTTCCATTCATTATTGATCCACACTTGGGTTGTTTCCATATTTTAAATATTGTCTCATTTATAAATTTTTGATCCATTAAGCATCCCTGAGAAAGAAGACAGGTTTTTATTTATGTCTCAAACCTTGAAATACCCAAAAAATAAAGCCGTGACTAAGTAAGAAGTCTGAATCCCAAGTCTCATTCAGAAGAACCTGACATCTTCTGTCCCAGCCCAGATCTCACAAGAATTAGTAGCCTGAGTATTGAATGTTCATAGGCAGAATCCCGAGGTATGCATGGCCCTTTCTTTTCTGAATGAACTTGAAATTAATTTCTATAAAAAGATTAACAAGACAAATTTAATTAAACCCTATATTTAAGTCTGTGAATAATATTGTTTCAGAAATACTTAATTTTTTTTGTTGTTGTTTTGGATTAGCTGTTTAAAGACAAAAGACTTGAGGTTCCCTTTAGCTCCTGCCAAAAATTAATTTAAGTAACCTAATTGACTACTTGCTGTAAGCTACATACAGTCTTGGTGCTTAAATAATTCAATTCTTTGCAAAAGCGGGTATGAGCTTTCCACTCTCTAATGAAACAATGTTAGATCAGACTATTAACAAACACTCACTCAGCCCCAACCAGCTAAGCTTGGCCCTGGCACTGGGTGTGCCCACAGCCCACAGTGTCATCTCTCACACGTGACTGGTGCTCAAGGAATATTTGCTTGTGATCTGTGGAAGGCCAAAACCAAGACCCAGGCTTGCCTTCAGGAAGTCAACACTGGGAAGACAAAGCCTATGGGAAGTATAAAGGCTATGTATGCTTCAAAACCAAATGAGTGACTCCACCATGATTCCAGAAGGGAGAGAGTAAGAACAGCAGGGATGCAAAGCCCCGGGAAGCCTGTGGAAAAGGAGCAAACTCATCAAGGTGAAGGGTCCTTGGCTCTGAAGAAAGAAGAGAGAAGTGAGTGGGAGGAGAGGAAAGGAAAATGGAAGAGGAAATGCCATGACATTGGATGCTCAGAACATATTCTTTTGTGAGTTAGCTACTTGTTGTGTACCCGTGACTGTGCATAATGATGACAATGACGATAACAATGACCATGATGACAATAATGTCAATGATGACATTGACAATGGTGACAATAATCACAAGGACAATGGTGATCATGATGACACAATGATGACAGTGACACCTAAGGATCCCTTACTATGATCCAGAGACCCAGCTGAGCACTTGACAGGTGTTCTCTCATCCTGTCTTTCAACAATTCTGTGAGGAAACACATAAGTAAGTTCAAAGACATTAGGTGACTTACTCTAATCATAGAACTAGAAAACCCCAAAGCAGGGGCCTGACTCCCGATCATCAGGTTCCATGCCCATGGTATCACTTGTTAGTGGTCCTTCTTTGGGTTTCCTAAACCTGTTAATACAGGGTCTTATTTAAAAAAAAAAAAAAAAGAGTACCTATTGGATTTTCATCTATTGATTCTTGAGTCATTGACACAAAGGGTGTTCAATGGAAAACAATGCAGAGGGAAAGGAAAGGCCAGATGAGAAGAGGGCTCCTTGATAGTGGAGGGTCCTGAAGGCCAAGTTGGGGGATTTAAGAAACAAGGACCCTTCAGAGATTCAGGAGCTGAATTGGGATGAAAGGCTGTCTTTCCAATCCTGGCTTCACCGATCAGTGGTCCACCCTAGAGACCACTCTCCCACTATATAAAGAAAGGACAACAAGAAATCTACTCTGCACAAATAGCAGTCATAATCGCTCCTTTTAGTGCAGCAGCCCGTCCTGGTTTCCAGAGCATTTCACTGTTGTGTCCTGAGCAGACACTTGTCCAACGTCCAACGGCCTGTTTGTTTTCCCAGAGCCAATTCCTTGACAAAGGAAGAAACTCTCCTACTTTTCAGTTTCTCTTAGAGAATACTATAATCCCCCTCTAAGTCTGCCTAAGTTGTCCCCGCCCCCCCTCCGACTTATAAGTTCATGCCAATTATTCGAATCACTTATTTATTTATTGAACAAATATTTACCTAAAGCCTAATATGTGTCAGATACTGTCCTCAATACTGGAGATACAAAACTAAACCAGAGAATTGTAGTCTCTGCTCTTATAGGGTTCCCAGTCTAGCTGGAATCCAAGCATCAACCAAGGAATTAAAGTAAAGAGTGAAGAATATTTAGTAGAAGGAGAAATGCAATGGTACTGGGAAAGCTTGCGATGGCGGGGGGGAGCCAAGACAATTAGGGGGAACCGGCTTCCTGCTAGATGTGCCATTTAAACCAAAACATGGAGGAGAAGCAGGGGCTCGGCGGCTAAAGAGGCATGTGTGTGTGTGTGAGAGAGAGAGAGAGAGAGAGAGACACAGAGACAGAGATAAAGACAGAGAGATGCAGAGAGAGTTTTGGAGGCAGGAGCACAGGCAGATGTAGGAAGGGAGAGGATGAGGATGTTTCCAGCTAGGGGAAAAGTCTGTGAAAAGGCCTGGGTATGAGGTAGAGCCTAGTGTTTCCAAGGAACTAAGGGAAGTCAAATGTCATGGCCGAGGAGGAAGCAAAGATGACAGTGGCCTGCAAGCCACCAAGCAGGCCATTGGGTCCAGCACCTACGGGCTTTACAAACCACACAAAGGAGTTTGAATTTGATTCTCACATAGAAAGACACTGAAGAGCTTTAGGCTGGGAAGACAATCAAATTCCATTTTTGAGCATCATCACTGGGCATTGAATGGAGACTGGCCTGGAGAAAGGTGTGAATGAAGATTGGGGACAGGCAGGAGGCTGATGCAGTCATTCAGAGAAGAGATATGGAGGCCACAGGGCCAGGGAGGAATAGATGGAGTCCAGCCAAGCCTGGGACTAGCAGGAAGTGATGACTCAGGGCTGTCTCCCAGGCCTCTGGCTCAAGCAGTTGTGTTTTCACACTTCACACACCTTACATTATTCTTATTATGTTATTTCTGCACCTTCCTAGCACATATGAAGAAGATCTACCCAGAAGCGTGGTTCAGGAAGATAGGCCATTTCCTTAAGAATTCATACTCTCTGTAATATTAACTATCAAAACAGTTTCCTATGACAAGCCCTAAAAATTCTTATTCAAGAATTTATTGTCCAAGAAATGAGAATATTCAGTACTTTCCTTTCAAAAGACCCTCCATGAAGCAAAGACATACTGGAAACAAACTTCATACATTCCTAGTATCTTTCCACCCATTGAGATCAAAGTCCTTAGAGTCATTGGCTTATAATGACCATTCAGAGTTGAGGTAAAAATTAATGAAGCACACATTTTGGTTCAATGTAAGGAAGGCCTTTTCAAAGAGGAAATGAGCTGCTGCCTGGGGCAAGTGCTACCCGCCGCTAAGCCTCAGTGCAAATATCCCCTCTTGGGGCGCCTGGGTGGCTCAGTCGGTTAGGTGTCCAGCTTCGGCTCAGGTCATGATCTCACAGTTTGTGGGTTCAAGCCCCATGTCAGGTTCTGTGATGACAGCTAGCTCAGAGTTTGGAGCCTGCTTCCCATTCTGTATCTCCCTCTCTCTCTGACCCTCCCCTGCTTACACCGTCTCCCTCTCTCTCTCTCTCAGAAATAAATAAAAACATTAAAAAAAAAATCCCCTCTTAAGATGCCAGCCCGAAGTCCTGCAGGCAGAGGTGGTCATCCAATCCTTGCTGTTTTAGCCCGTTGTGTCTTCCTCCACCATGATGTTCTCTTTCTCCTACTACATCCTATTACACGAGACTGTTAACTTCTGGTCTGATCCATTACTGTGGCTTCATGTGTAGAAGACAGTCAAATATTGAATGGATGGATGAATGAATGAATGATATTTGACGATTTTAGAGTTTAGGTGATAACGTGGCTATGAGGTAAGGAAATTCAACCAACAGTTCAAGGGTTGGATTATAAGACTTTTAAGATCCTTCTCTAATAATCGGCACCTTGGGTTAGAACCGTGAAAAACCCCCATTCTATTTGTAGCTCTCAATCCTCAAAATCATGGGCCAATACTGCAGGAATTTCTTCTGACACGATAGAGCCTGAGTCGGATGGAGTCTGTATCTACCCATCTTGCCAACCCCCCCATACAAATTTCCTGTCATAACCTCTTTTCATTTCTGCTTTGGGGTTGGCAATTACGATGGGCCTTCACGATTCTTGCAAAGGGTGTTGGGAACATTCTTTTCATTCCTCTTTGCTCTATACTTTCCATCAAGGACTAGTTTCTCCCAACACATAAGCTTAGTCTCACTATAGCTAACTCAAGTGAGAGCCCAGACCTTCTCTGAAAGAAGAGATTAAATACGTTTCCTGTCACAGTCTCTGAGTATTACATTAGGGTGCATATTGAGTTGAGAAGACCTAATTAATATTCAGGTCTTGTGATTTTTCCTCTATAAGTGTTCCCCTACAAGTATTCCAGAAAAATCCAGGAAAAGAACCATTTTGTGGCATAACCAGGTATATTAAGTTTACTATGGCTGCTGTAACAAATTACTAGAAACTGAGTGGCCTAAAACAAAACAAAATAAAAAAAGTGTATTCTCTTACGTTGCTAGAGGCCAGAAATCTGAAATCAGAGTGTTGGCTGGATCGTGGGTCCTCTGGAGGCTCTAAGAGAAAATCTGTTCCTTGCCTCTTCTAGATTTGGGTGTCTCTAGGCAAGTCCTTGGCTTGTGGCCACATCACTCCAATCTCCGCCTCCATGACATGTGGCCTCCTCCTTTTCTGCCTCAAAGCTTCCTCTGCCACTCTCTTATAAGGATACATTTGAGTGTATTTAAGGCCCACCCAGATAATACAGGGTACATTCCTCTTCTTAAGAGTCTTCATTACATTTTTTTTCCATACAAGGTAATAGCCACTCTTTTGCCTATAAGGTAACATCCACAGACATTCCAGGGGTAAGGACATAGATTTATCTTTTGGAGGGCCACCGTCTAGCCCACTACACTGGGTAAAACATGTTTTGTCTTATCATTTTTAGAATATATTAATGGTATTGAAAGAAATCATTGTATGTGAAAACTGGCAAGCCACTAAGAAAGCAGAAGACGCCTGAGCCCAGAGACTTTAAGTGACATCCGGAGGTCATCCAGTGGTAGAGCCGGAACCAGAGGAAGGATTCCAGGCATCTAGTCCAAGGGGCTTGAGTCCCATATCATGCGATAATTCCAGTGGAAATTTATAGGTATGTATTTAATTAAAACAAGTAAGTGTGCTGAGCTTGCGTGGGTGAAAGGATAACTTTCTTGAAGGGAAGTCACTTGAGACAAAGCAAGACTGTAGCCATTTCATTTATTACCATCCTTTGGTCATTTGTAAATGTCAATCGGCAAATAAAATGCAAATGGCTACGTATCTCACCTTGTGGTTCGTAAGAGTGATGTGAGCAAATTCCATAGCACAAATTTGCACGAAGAGCAGAGGTTATTGTTTTCATAGAAAAGTGCATAGAGGGGTACTGGAAACAGGCCAGCACTTGAATTAGAGTTCTTCCACTTTGATGGTGGGGCTCCAGTAAGGTGGTTAACTTCATTTGCAAATGGAGAAAATGCCTATCACAGCGGGTTGCTACAAGACGCAAATATAAAAAAACCAAGGAAAAAACCCTGGCATGCGGCAGACTCTTGACCAGCCATAGTAAGTACTGGTATTATCATATCATCCCTGTATTGCTACATGATGGGGGTGGGGGGAGATAGGTACTTTCTTTTGAAAATTTTTAAAAATTTATTTATTTTGAGAAGGAGAGAGAGAGTGTGAGTCAGGGAGCGACAGAGAGAGATGGAGAGGAAGAATCCCAAGCAGGCTGCATGCTGTCAGTGCAGAACCTGACGTGAGGCTTGATCCTATGAACCATGAGATCCTGACCTGAGCAGAAATCAAGAGTCAGATGCTTAGCTGACTGAGCCCCCCTGGACTCCCAAGATAAGTACTTTCTAAACAAATTATGTATGTCTATCTGAAGGTGATAAAAAAAAAAAAACCCATTAAGGCCAGATCATAAGAAAATACTTGGAAATTCATTTTAACTTTTTTTTTTTTTACCAAATCATACAAATTTGGCTGGCTATTTTAGAAACTGAAATCATTTCCAAACTACACAGGTCTTAAGTCCTCTTGCATCATATTTTATGCTACAAAAAATGTAATACGCTTATTTATATCAACAAAACTTCATTGAACACTTAACATGTGCAAAGAATTATACCAGGATTTACAACGGCCAAGTCTAAAATTATATTAAGAAGAGAGAGCTGGGGCGCCTGGGTGGCTTAGTCGGTTAAGCGTCTGACTTTCACTTAGGTCATGATCTCGCGGTTCGTGGGTTCGAGCCCCGCGTCGGGCTCTGTGCTGACTGCCAGCTCAGAGCCTGGAGCCTGTTTCAGTCTGTGACTCCCTCTCTCTCTGACCCTCCCCTGCTCACGCTGTCTCTCTCTCTCTTAGAAATAAAAATAAAAGAACATTTAAAAAAAAAAAAAAGAAGAGAGAGCTATTTCACCACACAAATGAGGGTTCTAAACGTACCTGGACATTTCAGGACAGAACAACTTTACCAAAATTGTGGAGCACGTGACATTTGTGGAAGCCGTCATTCCTACTTTCACCTGTGATGGGAATAGGCAAAAGTCACTGTATCTAAGATTGTCAGGATCAGATCAGAAGCTTAAGCTAAAGTCCACTGTATACCTTAATGTAGTAAGGAATAAATACTGTTTGAGTTTTGAAATAATATATGAAAATCAAAACAGAACAAAATTGGAAGTAATCGAGTTCATTTCGAAAGAGGCAATGTGAGGTAGTGAAGAGCATGTGAAGTTAGCTTGGCTTGATTCCTGGCTCCATCCTTTCACTAATAGGACTGAGAACAAGTGATTTCTCTTTCTCAAGTCTCAGTTTCTTCATCAGTAAAATGGGGGTAAGAATGACTGCTTCATGGGATTGCTGTAAATATAAAAGCAGTGCTAAGGGATAGGCTTAGTGAGTATCTGGTACATAGTAAGTGCTCAATAATTGTTGTTCACCTATGCAAAGAATCAGTAACTAAGTTAATTCCATTTCAAGAAAGATTGGACCAATATTTGTCCAATATAAATTAAATAAATAAATTTGTCCAATATAAATTAAAAAATATATATCCTGATCATTTGGGTTCCCATTTTATGTGTATATACTTGCTGACTCGAAGGCTTTGTTTCACTGCTCATTTGATTCATTCATGTAGTTATTTTTCACACACATAGAAGCAGGTTTATAGTCACATCCTAACCACGCATGTACCATGGGAGAGTTTTCTGCTAGCTCCTTGCCCTGGAAAGCATGCTCATCTAAATGTTAGATCTAAAATACCCAGTATTAGGGGTGCCGAGGTGGCTCCATCGGTTATAACTCTGACTCTTGGTTTCGGCTCAGGTTATGATCTCATGGTTTGTGGGTTTGAGCCCCACATTGAGTTCTGTGCTGACAGTGTGGAGGTTGCTTGGTATTCTCTCTCTCCCTCTCTCTCTGCCCCTCGCCCATCACTGTCCCGTCTCTCCCTAAAAATAAACAAACAAACAAACTTAAAATAATGCCCATTAATAGCTCTGACACTCTTCCATTTTATACCCAAAAAGGAATCAGCCTGGATTGTTGTCCCTTGTAAGCTTTGGCAAGAAGTTCAGAATCTTCCTAGAGGAAAACATATTCTTATCTTCTCAGAGTTTGAACTTTATGAAGATGGCTCAAATGTCCACTTCAGTAGCTTTAGCTATTTTTTTTTTCTGGTAGAACTTACATTTCCAAGTGCTAATTAATCCATACTTTCCAATGGCCCCTGGGCAGAAATAGAACAGACAAATCAACAAGTGTCATTTTGACCCATTCATTACCCCCTTCACATGACAATGTATCCCAATGTTACTCAAAAGGAAAAACCTAATGTGCCTGAGGCTCAGCTTCAGCCATTCCTTTTTCATAATTGGCACTCGTAAGGATTAGTCACTTGCTTGCACTGGGAGCAGAGCTAACTGGAGAAGTGAGTGCACTTAGGTAATAATGCAACGGGATTTTAAAAAATTTACCCCAGTGCCGTTGCTCTTGGTAAAGGAAAATAAATTGCCGGCTGCCTTCACTCTATCACCCAGGATGCTGTGCTGCTCAAGAACTCTGCCTAAGAATAGAATTGCTGCCTTGCTCAGGATGTAGAACCTTTTGCAAAGGAAAATCCTTGGAGCAGTCTTCTTCGATGATTAAAAAATTGGAAGGAGGTGATTGATACCAAAGATCCAACTGATGTTAGATAATAAAGTTACAGGCAATGAAAACCACAACCAGGAGATGTTCCTCGGTAGTAGGTGGGAAGGAAGCTTTGAGGGAGGGACTCCTCTGGTCTGGGAAGAGAAGGCGCAGGCCCGGCGACATGGTAGCCTGTTAAGCAGACCCTGAGGAGGCAAGATGGCCAGCGAGCCATTGCTAGTGGCAGGGAGAGGAAAGGGTCTTTTAAGGAAAAGTATGACTACTATGTGATTTTAAGAAGTTTCTTGCTGTGTGAGAGATTGTCATCTTCTGTAATATTATCAACTTCTGGGACTATGTCATGCAGCCTTGAGTTACATCACTCTGGAGAATGAAGAAGATGCAGTGAGCAGACATGAGGTAAAGTAGACGGAGAGAGGTCTGCAGCAGGAGGCATCACGGGAGTGCAATGGGGTCAGGGCTCTGGAGTAGAAATCTAGTACGTTGTAGTCACATGCTACAGGCAGTCCCCAACTTACCATGGTTTGATGTACAAGTTTTTGACTTTATGATGATGTGCAAGCGATATGCATTCAGTAGAAACCATGTTTTTGAATTTTGATCTTTTCCTGGGCTAGCAATATGTAGAGACTTTCTCATCGTGATGCCAGGCAGCAGTGCGACCACGAGGGTAAACAACCCACACACTGATAACCATTCTATTCATGTTCAGTACAGTGATCAATAAATTATAGCAAATATTAAACATTTTACTATCAAATAGGCTTTGCATTAGATGATTTTGCCCAATTATAGGCTAATGGAAGTGTTCTGAGCACATTTAAAGTCGGCTAAGAAGTCAGCTATGAAGTTCGCTGTGTTAGGTTTATTCAATGGAATAAACCCCAGGGTTACATTTATTCTTGGAATGTCACCCTGTCAAGGAAGATCTGTATGCTCAATAAATATTTGTTGAATTAATTAATGTTGAATGGATAGACCTCTGGAAATACTGGGATTGGAATACTAGACTTCCAAGTGCCTGCTTCCAAGTGTTTAAGATGTGCTGAGTCATTTTATTTGGGTAGAAATGGGCAGAAGACATGAACAGACACTTTTCCAAAGAAGAAATCCAGATGGTAACAGACAAATGGAAAGATGTTCAACATCACTCAGCATCAAGGAAATACAAATCAAAACCACAATGAGAAACCACCTCAAACCTGTCAGAATGGCTAAAATTAACAATCCAGTAAACAACTGATGTTGGCTGCGGAGAAAGGGGAAAACTTTTGCACTGCTGGTGGGATGCACACTGGTGCAGCCACTTGGGAAAACAGTATGGAGGGTCTTCAAAAAATTAAAACTAAAGCTACCCTATGACCCAGCGATTACACTAGCAGGTATTTATCCAAAGGATACAAAGATGCTGAATTGAAGGAACACATGCACCCTAATGCTGATAGCAGTGCTACCAACAATAGGCAAATTATGGAAAGAGCCCAAATGCCCATTAACTAATGAGTGGATAAGGGAGGTGTGGTATCTATATACAATGGAATACTACTCAGCAATGAAAAAGAATGAATCATTGACATTGACAACAATGTGGATGGAACTAGAGAATATTATGCTAAGTGAAATAAGTCAGTCAGAGAAAGAAAATATCATATGATTTCACTCATATGTGGAACTTATGAAACATGACCAATGAACATAAGAGAAGGAAAAATAAGATAAGAACAGGGAGGGAGGCAAACCGTAAGAGACTCTTAAATACAGAGAACAAACTGGGACTTATTAGAGGGGAGGTGGGTGCGGGGATGGGCTAAATGGGATGGACATGAAGGAGCACTTGTTGGGATGAGCACTGGGTGTTACATGTAAGTGATGAATCACTGGGTTTTACTCCTGAAACCAATACTATACTCTATGTTAGCTAACTTGAATTTAAATAAATAAATTGAAAGAAAGAAAGAAAGAAAGAAAGAAAGAAAGAAAGAAAGAAAGAAAGAAAGAAAGAAAGAAAGAGAAAGAGAAAGAAAGGGAAAGAAAACTCTCAGAAGCTTGGAGGAATTGGGAAAACTGAGACTACAAGTTGTTAATATTTAGATATTGGGAAATGATCAATATGATACTTTAAGGCTTAGGATAAGAAGAATGAGCAGTTGAGGATGCCTATTTGAGAGAACTGTATTTTGTGCTTCTGCATCTTGCTTATGTGTTTCTGGGAGGGGAAATGCGGCATTTTTCTTAACTGTTTCTTTAAATTCTTGATTACATTCGAAGCGGAAAGGCCCAGCTCCATTAGTGAGAATCAATACTCAATGGTATTTTATTTCTCTCAAATAATAGGAGATACATCACATGATACCTAGGTATCATGTAACATCTAGGATGAGGTAGACAGGGGCCATTAAATCTTGGAGTCTTGGGCTTGGGCTGGGCATCTGTTTGAAATCATAAGGGCATTCCATTAAACCATTCAAGGGCGGGAGAACATGGTAAAAACAACTGACTTTCCAGTCCAGCTTCTTGATGATGACAGACTATATGAAGCTGCCATTTTTGATCTCTATCCTGAAACTGTGGCATTTGGCCAACTTCGGACCAATGGCTCAAGAGAATACTGGTATTAGGTTCCTTCATGAAATGAACATGATCTTCCCAAGCTAGCAAACATCATGTTCTCCACTAAAATTCCCTCCAAATAAAATATATAAAGGGTAAAATGAATTAATGGCTGACATCACTTATTCTTAAATTCCAAGATTTGAGCAACACCATTACCTATTTTTACTTGCCAAGACATTTTGCATTTTGGAATGGCCTCATTTCAGACTGAATCCACCTGAAACAGAAGCTCAGAGGAAAGGAAACAAGATGTTCCTCAGCTCGGTGGTTCTCAGTGAAGGGCAATTTTGCCCACCAAGGGACATTTGGCAAAGGCTGGAGACATATTTGGTTGTCACAACTCGGGGCTAAGAGAGGCTGCTAGTGCGATGTCGTGGGTAGTGGCCAGGGGTACTGCTAAACATCCAATGATATAGAGGACAGTCCCTCAAACAAAGAATTATCCAGCCCCAAATAGGAATAATACCTACATTGAGAATCTCTGCTTTAGCACTGCAGGTTTGATGTACTTCCAATCAGTCTCCATTTAACAATAATCTCTCAGTGATGCTTATTCTTGCTCAGTGTGTCCTAATACTGGCAGTTCAGACTTCTGTTCTCCAGAACCTCATGGTCAAGAAGGAGGAACCAATAACAGTGGAGTCAAATACAACAAAAAGCGGGTTCGCAAGGTATATAGGATGCATTTTGGCCACGGTTGGGGTGGGGGGGCGGAGTAATAGACAATGAGAGCTAATCAAGTGTTTCCAGGGATCAAAGTGTAACCCTTCATTAATTTATTCATTCAAAAACATTTATTAAACAGCCAGGATGTGCCAAGCTGTGTGACCTGGAGATAATATTGTCCTGTGAGTCCTTGGCCAGTGATTGTCAAGGCGATGAAGCCAAGCCTTTGAAAACTCATTTGATTGAAAGCTCTTCCTTTGGGCAGATAGATGTGAGGTGGCTTTCCTTGTGCACAAGTGGTGATATTTCAGATTGAGTTTCTGATCACCTGGGTTCCTTGGATTTGTCTCAGAGACCACTCAGGCTGGGGGCAGAAGGTGGGGGAATGCTCATGTGACAGGCTTCGGGTCCTCCTATCCCCACCGCTGTCACTTCAAGGCATTTCTGTTTCTCACCTACATCCATATAATAAGTACAATAAAGGATCCCTTTTTTGAACGTTTAAAAATTATTGGTTTAAGGAATTCACATTGCCACAGTGGAAACCGAGAAGTAGCACCTGACATGAATTTTTAAGGACGGCAAGCCACCATTGGAGGATATGACACAGACAGACAGGCTCGGGTTCCAGTTCAGCTTTGCTCTTGACAAGCCAAGTGACCTTGGGCAAGGTACGTCATCTCCCCAGGCCTCAGTTTCTTCATCTGCAAAAGGCAATTATTATTTCAAATTATCTCTGAGGTAGCTCTCAGCTGTAAGATGCCGCTGTGTAATTATCTGATAATACTGATGAAATAAACAGGGCGAGAAAATGTTTGCACTGCAAATCAAATCCTCAACCTAAAGGTTAGCTGGGGTTGTCATGGGAGTCCTATTCTAAGAGACTGGAAACTTTGAACCGGAATCCATGTAGTAAGTTGATATACAAAGAGTTAGGGCTTCCTAGTGTTCCAAATTCAAGGTCTGGGAAGCATCCTTGGAGTTTTTTCATTGGTCTCACAAAACTGTGCAAATGAGAAAGAATTCCCTGCTCTCAAGGTTACATGTCAATATTGGATAACAGTGGAAGGTATTTGTGAGAAACTGTGCATTTCGCATGTAAGGTATACAGCTCAGGGGTTTCCTCAAGGTACCTAGCAAAATACTCAGCACAACCGGTCCTGTTTTGCCGGTGATTTGGTCTACCCAGGAGAGTCTGTTGAAGGGCAATGACTGAATGACAAGGAAGGGGAAACTTCTCCTTCCCACCCCCGCCTTCTTTTTTGCTTAGCCGGTCACATGGCCTCCTAAACTCACACAACTTTGCTCTCAATTGCACTGACTTCAGGTCATCAGTGGGGCGCATTTCTGATAACAAGAAATACGTCTCCTTTCCTTCATCCATTCAATATTCAACTAAGACTTACTTAACACCCACTGTGTGCCCCAGAGGTTAGGTGCTCGCTCGTGTTCCTACAGCTACCCTTGAAGGTGAAGTTGGTTCTCCAACAATGACCGTGGCTCTTCCCGCCATCTGCATTGTCCAGAAGCATTCCACTTCCTGAAACCGCAAGTTACTGAACCCTAGCAATGCAATTTTCCCAGCATTTTCCCTTTTCGTGTTTTATAACTCCATGAAGTCACATCTCCCCCGGGCTATTGGAACAGTTCAGCTGAGCCTGAAACCTCTGGAGGAAGAAGAAAAAAAAAAGAGGGGGAAGTTAATGGCAAAAGCTATTAGCAAGGCGCCACCCCCACAGGCCCAACAGGTTCTGTGATAT
Source organism: Proteles cristata cristata (assembly GCA_017311185.1). Lineage (NCBI taxonomy): Eukaryota > Metazoa > Chordata > Mammalia > Carnivora > Hyaenidae > Proteles > Proteles cristata. The sequence continues at coordinate 896,323 of JAESUZ010002526.1, read as the reverse complement.
CGTTACAAGCTTGGTTAGTGAGGCGTGCCTCCCCGGGGAGGTACCAGGACGCCCAGTTTCTCTAAAGGACCCACCAGGCCAAACTTCCTGGAGAAAAAAAACCCCACTATCCATAAAACACATTTTGAGTAACACCAAAGTGCACAGTGACCCTTAGCTTTCTTCTTCTGAACAAATTGTTTAAAGACCAAGATGTGTTGGGGAGATACCAGGCACTGGAGAATTAGCAGCAGGTGCTATTTATAGAGCCACTGGGAAAGCCACCATTTTCCCTCTGCCCAGGGAAAGCCATTAATCTTCTCCAGCAAAAGAAAAAAGAAGTAATAAACTTAATAATGATTTAGAGTAAAGGAGGGAGAGAACGCACTGAGGCTAATACTAAGGTGGATCTAAGCCAAGAGATTAGTTTTTCCCTGCGGAAAACAATGCACGCACACACATGCACACGCACACACACGCACACACACGCACACTTACAAATGCAGGCGGGCCTTGTTCCCTCCCACCTCCCTAAGCCCATCAGTGCTGTTCGGCCCTTTCAAAAGAAGCGGTTAAATGGCTTTTCTTTTTCTGAAGCTGACAGACACACGTCTCTAAATCACACACCACTACAAAGAATACTTTCTAGATATGCCGCACTTAAATTGGGAAAAGCTAAAGCATCCAGGGTTTATTAAAGCCCACAGCACCATTGCGTGCTGTGCCCAAGGAACAGAAGGGAAGTGAATTAATTCCTCGTCGATTACCTTTATCGACCAAAAATGCCAAAACATGGTGAAAGGCATTTATACGTTCACATAGTTTAACTCATTGTTCCAGTGCGAAGACCTAGTAGGTCACAGGAAGCTGAAGAAAAAGGTCTGTGCCTTCATACATAAAAGAGATTCGGCCAGGTATAGAAGCATTAAGGCTCCTGTTCAACAAAGGGTCTTTTGCATCAAGAAATTCTCTTTTTGTGAAGTTTCTCATGGACTCCGTAAACATAAATCATGATGAGCAAGATGCACAAAGAGGTAACTTTTTTCTTTTTCCAGAAAAGATGCACAGAAATAAATGCCCTTCCAAAGGAAGTGACTGTCCTCATTGGAGTCATTGAAGTTCTCGGAGAGCCAGTTAGCAGGGAAGTATTTTCATTGCAAACAATTCTGCCTTTTTAAATGTTAAGTATCCTTTATTCCTGGACACCAACCCGAGACAATAGAAAGAAAGAGAGACCTGGGCATCCAGGCAGAAAACAGGCCCCGTAACGCAGCCAAAGTGAATTTAGAATTCTCATGCAATACAATGTTAAGGCAGGAGGGTTGAGTAGAAAAGTGTAATGAACTCCAAGTGGCTGCCTTTCAGATCTCAAGCGCTGAAAGTGACTTGACGTTGGGACCGTTGCTTCTCTTGCTCAAGTATTCAAGTGACTGTGGCACCCAAGAATAACAATGAGACAGGCACAAAGGCCACCACTTGAGCGTAGCGCTGGCGCCAGGGACGGGCTACACGTGGGCAACAGACCCAAACATGCTGCTCCGGGTGTAACAATTGTTAAAAGTTGGTAGAGCTTCGATGTAGGGGAAAGAATCAGGGATGCGCACCCGTTGATTAAGTTTGTATCACTTCGGGGAAGCAAGAACACTAAGTACTTGCCATCCCTGGCACGTAAGAGGGAGAAGAGTATGAAGAGTATATTATAGGATTCGGTTAAGTAAAAAGTCTCTAATTAGACAGGAGACTGTCATTATGTTGCCTAAATTGTTAGTTATGTGAAAAATACCATCTCATGCTTTATTTACGTTAATAATGCCTATTATCTCAATGACTGTTCATTGTGACAAAGCTGTAAAATAGACGGGACAGGTATTATTATCCTCATCCCACAAGCAGGAGACTGCAGCAGGGAGAACGCTTGCTCTGCGTGAGCAGGCTGGTAATAGGGCCTATGCTAGAACTTGTATCATCTCATATCTAGTTTACTGATCATTACGCCAAATTTAACACAGCACACAAAGTCTCTAAATGACTCTAAAAGGCTCTAAATGCAGTTACGGTGTCATTGGGTCCACTGTTTGGAACATGGTACTAATAAGTCAAAGACAATAATAACTGGAGGCTGAATTATAAAACAAAACAAAACAGAAGGAAAACAATTCCCTTCCCCCAAACCTGGTCCTGTCTCGTTTGACAGCCCAAAGCCACAGTCCTAACTTCCTTCAGCTGCTTCACAGATACATACTCAGGGTCAAAAGTATTTGAGATAATGCAACAGGATTCATAGACTAGCAGAGATTTCTTGTCACAAATGGGGAAAAGGAAAAAAAAAATCAAGATAATTTGGAATTACTCATCAGCCAATGATGAATTTTCATAATAAAAGACACTGCAGTATCTATCATAAGGTGGCAGGAGTAGAACTGATTTTGAATTTTTCTGCCCACGTGGGAGACAAGAATACCACAATCATAGTACAGTCCCCACCTCCGGCTGCCACCCACACTTTTACACTTAACACATTCTCCGAACTACAATCACTCTGGTATTTTGCATGTATCACAACCCAAAGGATGGAATTCAGATAAGGCAGAATTGCCTTTGTTCCCATTTAAAGCAGTTTCGAACTTTCTCTTCTAAGAGTTTCAACAATTACAGGGACCCATGACCCAATCGCACAGATGACATTATAGTGAGGCTCCATCAACGTCTAGTCCACAGAGCCATTGGCATTTCATTAGATTTTTCTTTGACAGTTCCTTTATTTTCTGGGTAATGACCAATGCTTCTAATTTGCATTTCCCCCTTTTTGAAAATACCCTTTTAAAAACTTGCTGACTAAATAGAAATGTTCCAGAAACTAGTTAATGAAGGGTCAGATGCTTTCTCATTTTTACTTCCTCTGATACAAAATGATCACACTTTTTTCAAGGCTATTAACGAAACATACCCAACTTCCGTCAAGGGGGTTTTCCTTTGTTGGGGTTTGTTTTGTTGGCTTTTTGTCATGAACATAATTCAGAGCAACATGCATTCGTACCTACTCAGGTTTGTATGATACAGGACTCTATCAGAGGGAGAGAGGAAAGGTGGAGGCCGCTGAAGCAGTGACAGACCCCAGATGTAAGAACTATATGGAATTGCAGAATATCCCTATTCTGGAAGAAAACTCCATTGATGTGTGCAAAGAGCAGCATAATACATGGAACCCTGAGATCCCATTTTGAAAACATCTTATCTCTTCCAGGATCAACAGAAGTGGTTAGGGGGCAGTGGCTAGATTAGCCTCTCCAGTCTTGACTCCCAAATTAGGTACTTGAGTACTACTTGATACTATATCTCCAAGACTGGGGGATAATGTCCAATGAATAATGTTTTCCATCAAAGGTTTCTCGTTTATTTTTCAGAGGTCCCACCAATGACTACAGGGGGGAATAAAGCAGATCTAATGATTCATTTTTCTGATAATTGTTTCTAAGATATTGGAGAAGGGGAGGGTCACTAGGCTATGCATGAATATGTTACTATTAAAAACCCACAATAAGGGGTGCCTGGGTGGCTCAGTTGGTCGAGTGTCTGACTTCGGCTCAGGTCATGATCTCACATTCTTGGGTTCGAGCCTGATGTCGGGCCCTGTGCTGACAGCTCAGAGCCTGGAGCCTGCTTCAGATTCTGTGTCTCCCTCTCTCTGCCCCTCCCCAGCTCGTGCTTACTTTCTTTCTCTCTCTCTCTCTCTGTCTCTCAAAAATAACTAAATAAACTTCATAAAAAATAAGAAAAATTAAAAAAAACCACAATAAGAACCACACTAAAAGGAATTCAACCTACAGGAAAGACGACAAGCTAAGAACATGAGTTTCATGTTAAAAGAAGAGCTGAAATCAATGACATTTAATTCTTTTCGCTTAATCTCACAGTTTTTGCCATTTCCACATATACGTAACATTTGTTTTAGGTGAAGATAAAGCAAAAACAGCAAAATTACAGATAGCCATCCAACACTGCAGTTAAGATTTGTGCCGTGGAAAGATGTTGTTTCCTAAGTAACTTCTGAAAGTAATACTGTAAAACAAATTCCTATGCTGAAGACTGCCTGCTTTTTTTCTTAAAAGGGAAAAGTTCATGGTCTAGGTGGCTTTTAAATTCTCCTCTCTGGGATGTCAGGAAAGTTTGACAGTATGAAGATGCCCCTCGCAGAGAGCGTGGCCACCTCCAAGACACCCTACAAGGTGCCAGTCCAACCGAGCCCATGAGAGTTGAGATCATGTCAAGGAAACAATCCTCGATGCAACAGGGCTGTGGAGAAGGTAAGACATAGTTCACTTGGAAAGGAAGTGCCCGAGTCGTTCCACTTTGCTTTCTTTTTTAGCCTGCAGCACCAACCAGAAGACCGGGACCGGTGGCATCCAGCCTGGCAACACCGCTTTTCTTTACTATTTGCCCTCAAGCAGGTGGGAAAGAGCCTGTTTGGAAGGCTGATTAATCAGTAATTCACGGAGATCAAAATCACAACATTAAAAGGCAGAGTTCAATCGTATCCTTTAATGGAAGGAATGTCTTAATTGCTTCGGTGCCCAACACAGGATTTGAAGGCAGAGAACCACTCCTCCCCTGACCTGGTGGGAGTGATTTAGCAAGTCCTTTTATACCAAATCCCGAAAGGCTCTCTCCCCCAATCCTCCAAAAAATTGCAGTTCATCTAGTTTTCCCTCTGGCCACCGGGTAAGGCTCCTGTGCCAGCAAACTGCTAGGATTTACTTTCCTAAGGACTGCCCGACAGACGTCCAGATTCAGCGGGCACACTCCGATTTCTAATGTGGCAGGTCTCGGGTCCTGCTTGACACTCACCGGTGGCCGGTTCACGAAAGCTCCTGCAAACGGGGCCCAGTTCCGTGCGAAGAGTGACAAGGTCCACCCGGTTCCCATAGGGGCTGTTGGAATCTCAGAGTCTGGATACAGCCACGCTGCCTCATCACCCAGGCGACCCCAACGCCTGATCCCGGGGCGAAGGGCACACTCCATCCCGCTGAGGTTCACGAGGTGGGTTCTCCCCCGCTTCATGCTCTGGAAGCTGCATCCTCAGGCCAGAATAGGCAGTAAAGCCATTTAGGCAAGTTCTCTGCTCCCAGGCAGCTTTGAAAGTGTGGGAGCTAGATGCTGAGCGTTCCCTGGTATTTCTCTGGCTAACGAAGATGCTTTAATGACTATTAGTAGACCTGTTATGACAACAACTCTGAACTTGATGAATCACGTGGAATATTTACCGGGGCTTTTTACGCACTGCTCTGAACAATATTGAGTCCTTCCCAGATGTCACTGAGATACCTGTAGCTTTCTCCAGGATGACACAGAAAGCATGTTTTTAATAAATGTTTGGGTGTCACTACTATCGTCTCCTGGGACAAGCCGGATGCTTGTTCGCTTCTGTCCCTTTGCAGATGTTTTGAATGAGAAGCCAGAGTTGGTGCAAACCTTAGCGAAGTAAAGCCTGTAAGGTATAACCAGAAAATGTATAGCCTTTAAGGGATTATTTGCTCTGATTTTTCTCTAAGGCAAGGCTATATTGTCGCTTTATAATTTCCAGGGGATACAGAAAGTTCCAAGGACATTCTGGTAAGTGGTATTATTACTGTTTCCAGATGAGAAAACCCAGGACCTTTTTGTTAAAGAAAGCACAGCCTATCCATGGCAAAGATGGGGCAAGGTCATGTGATAGCCCAGTGGTCCGCTTATTAAAACCCAGAGGACTGTGACTCTATCTTCACTCTGAGGAGACTGAGACCTAGCACCCTCTCAGCCTGGCCCAGGAGGGAGGGCTGGGTGGGCTGTAAGGATCTGGGTACAATCATCACAGAAACACCATGGTTGTACAAGACAAAGTCTTCCCTAGGAGCATTTTCCTGGACTGGATATTTTTTTAATCTGCTGGTTTTCGTCTTCACCACTTTCTTAACTCGGTAGCTTCCCCTGCCTTTTGAACTTGAGTGACTTTTGTAGTTAGATCATGGGAGGTGGTTAAAAGAAAATCAGGAATTAACTAAGGAGGCCCCAAAATTGGCAACCTCTAAATTTAAATACATATATACGTATATGTGTGTAAATGAATGGACATGTCAGGGACGGGGAGGTCACTTGTTTGTCTTTTTAAAAATCTTCACAGTTCATTGACAATTAAAGCACAATCACAAGGGGCGCCTGGGTGTCTTAGTCGGTTAAGCGTCCGACTTTTGCTTAGGTCATGATCTCACAGTTCATGGGTTCGAGCCCCGCCTCGGGCTCTGTGCTGACTGCCAGCTCAGAGCCTGGAGCCTGTTTCAGAGTCTGTGACTCCCTCTCTCTCTGACCCTCCCCTGCTCACGCTGTCTCTCTCTCTCTCTCTCTCCTAGAAATAAATAAAAATACTTAAAAAATAAAAAAATAAAGCATAATCACAAATGAATACCCTTGGCGCATTTAGGTGCTTTGGGGTGTGGGATCATAGTGAGCCTGTGTGGTGTGTGACTTGGGGTTACTTCCCAGCAATGTCAAGAGACAGTTCTAGTTCTTCGCAGGGAACTATAGCTGCTCTACATGATGTCCCCACACCCCCAATTTTACACCCTGCTGTCCCCTTGGACCGATCGAACAGTAGCTAGCTACTGTTTGTAACTTTGCGTAAAACAAGATCGTTTTTAAGAAAATGGAGCAATAAGATACGCTAATATAATATATAGAATATATAATAATAATACAAAACCAAAAGCCACGTGGCGAAAAAGAAAAATTACAAAACTTACGTAGAGCCGGATTAAAAGCTGCCCTTCCGAGCTACACTCCGGCAATCCTGCATTTCCGAATCACTTTGGGTTTCACAGATGTTTCACGATCGTTGGCCATTAAGGGCACCTTGCTATTTGGGCAGCGGGAGCCCTGCAGACCCAGGACAACGATTACGCCGGAAAAGAAGGGGACGATGTTTCTGGTCAGAGGAGTCTTGCTCAAAAAGGAAAGCCCCTTGAGATACATTGATTGGATATTTAGAAATTGTTTATCGATTAGCTTACACGGCACTTAAAACGGAAGCATGCCCAAAATATATGAAGACTTAATTTCTCAGGGGGAGAAAAAAGAGGAAGAAGTCAAATCCTGATTTTTATTTGTCTCTTATCAACGGACAAATCAGGAGCATGCGCCCGGTGAGGGGTTTCGCTCTGCCGTACCGTTGCTAGGTGTCCTCGTTTATGTCATTCAAATGGAATCCATGTCAGCGAAAACAGTAAACAGGCCCCTGTCCCAGATGGTCAAAGAGAAATCTTTTCAAACGACCTTACTTCAAATACTCCTTTTTCTTTTTTTAATTTTTTTTTTTATTGACATCTGAGTGTTCCCTCAGCAGTGAGCCTATATCTTTGAATTGAAAGGCTGGAACCGTTTTTGTGACAGACCAATTGATTTTTCATTCTGGTACGACTTTACTTTTCATCCTGTTTCACAACCACGTGCGTCAATACAAAATGACTTTTAAAAAGCTCAGATGAGAGTCTTTTGTGGGCCACGTATGTGTCTAAATATAAGTAAGAAATACTTTTCCCCCAACGCTACAAAATAATAAGGGGCATATTGTAATAGAGTTAACGGATTTATTTGACGAAAACCTGTCCTGCCTTATCCGGTACAACATTGTTCTTTCTGCGCTAACAAGAGCGGTACCCACCGTCCCCACGGGAAGAGTGAAGCAGGGACGTGGGCTTCCTATTTGATTTTTTTTTTAAATTGCATGTTCATGGAAATTATTATTCTAGTCTCTAATTAAAGAAGAGGCTTGCTATCAAAACGCCTCCCAGCCCATCGTTTGGGGCTGGCTAGCATGAGCACTGCTTGAGACGGAAGGGGGCCGCACAATGCGCTTATTAAGGAACTTTCCTGGCGGACCACTGAAAAATATCATAAAGTGTGACTCATCACATCTGCATCAAGTTATGAAAAAAGTAAGGCTTGTTAACCTGCTGTTTGGAAACCAGAGCACTTTTATCAGTTCATATAATTGCTAACCCCTTATTCACTGCTCAACACTGGAGAGTTCTTTACCTCCTAAGATCCCACTAATTGCTGACAGATTTGATTTCTCCCTGACAGCAGGAGTCCTGTTTCTGGCCTTTAGATCAAGTAATTGCTTTATTTTTCTCCCTCTGCTCTAAAAAACGGAATTCCCTTCTCCCCTGCTTGAACCCCTTTAATGGCTTCTTTTTCTGTTATTAAATCCTTGCCATTTAAATCACATTTAGCGATGTTTTGAATAACTGATTCCAATTACTAAAGCTCTTACCAAGAAGCAGCTGAAAACGCAAGTCATTACTTGTCCGCAGACAAGCGGCTCTACCTTCCAGCCAAGTCTCCGGTGAACTGTATTGTGTTTCGCCTCCGTACGGGGCAATTTCTCCGCACAGGATACTGATGTTCGGCAAACACACGGCCGCCAGGGCTCTCCTGCCCTGTCGTTTGTGCCTAATAGATAGGGGATTTTATATTTATTTTATAAATAGTCCCATTCCTTGCAGAAACCGCTCCCTTCTTCCCATCGCGGCCGGGGTGGGCCGCTTGGAACAGCAGCAGAGATGAGCAGCTGACCGCTCCGTGACCCGCCGCAAGGTTGTCCTTCAAAGTTCTCATCACGCATCGGCGGCCCAAACAAAACAGCGCGACCCGGGCCGCCGGGGCCCCCGCCAAGCCCGGCGCTGGGCTTTGCTTTGACAGCCCTCTTGTTTTCCCTTGACATTGCGGAATCAAGAAAGACACCCTCTGCCGTCTTGCTTTTCCCCCCTCTTCCCCCGCGGTTGCGTGTTCGTGTCCTTTCGGGGTTTTATTTACATGGCAGAGGGCTGCGTCTGATACGGCTGGCGACGCGCGGCGTGACCGTATTTCTCTTGTCATCTCATCGTTCCTGGCTCTGCGTAGACTCTGGCTGGCGCTCCCGTTGGATGGAAGATGACCAGAAATGTTACTCCGTTCATGTTGGGGAATCTAATGCGAGGCATAGTCGGGGCCTAATGGACATAGGTTGGCTTGTTACGTTTGTGCTACTGCGACAGGATTCTTCCAGGCATGAAATTTCATGTGGGGAGAGCCTCTGTTACACAGAGGGATTTAGCAGGTGTGGCTAAATTCATACATCTTCAGCCTTTTTATCCAAAACATGGAATAACCAGTTAATTGCAAAAGCACACGTGTAACGTGTTGGGTTAAATGGGTGGCATGCATGGTCTGGCCATCACTGCTCTTAGGCCCATGTTACTTAAGGAACTGACAAATATGAAGGCAGAGCCCCTCCTTCTAATTTTTATTAACTAAGGGTATGTCTCTGCCACAGCTGGGGCCAAGGACGGTTATCATTAACTTCAAACCTAACATTGTTAGAGAAATTGAAAGATCCTTCAATTTTCTATGTTGCAGCTAACTGTGAAAAGAGTTTTGTGTATGAGGCTGCATTCCAGAGGTTTAATATCACCATTATAAAAATAAATGATTCGCAGGGCGCCTGGGTGACTCAGTGGGTCAAGCGTCTGACTCTTGATCATGGCTCAGGTCATAATCTTGGGATTTTCTCTCCATCTCTCTCTGCCCCTCTCCTGCCTGCTCTCTCTCTCCCTCTCTCAAAATAAGTAAATAAACTTACAAAATAAATAAATAAAAATGAATGATTCTTGTGACAGTTAATTAATCCTCTAGATTACACTGGACTTTTCTCTCCTTGGGTGGGGCAACACATGAATTCTACACAAGAGAAGCTGGTAACTTTACTACCTGATTCATCGACATTTTGGTTTTCATCTTTTTGTCAGAGTAGTTAATTTAAGAAAGACTTTTGAAATCCATTATTCTGTTATTTGACCCTCTTCAAAATCATGACAAAAACCATATACGGATCCGAAAGAATTTAACTGAGATGTCAGAATGACAGTGATTCAAAGGTCTCACTCAGCCCGTGATGTACAAGAGAGACAGAGGCAGAGAGAGAGAAAGAGGGGTAAACAGCAAATTCACCTGGGATTTTGTCTTTCCTGTTTTTGAACATTGCCACTTAAATTATTTATGTCTGATATTTGTGAAAAGTGCTACCTCAGATGGCTTGGAAGTCCCGGTCTCCCGTTTGTATGTGGAGAAGGACACCAGGCGGTAGCACTGTCCATCCGAGAGCCTGTATTATTAATGTGCTTCAAACCTAAAAGCCATTACCTTGTTCCCATCATCGAGCCTCAGAACCAGGGTGCTGTTCCTTCATCCACAGAGACAAAACCCTTGTTATGATTCTGGGGCTGAGTACATATCGGCAGAAATGGTCCAGCCTTCCCTGTATCTATTAGAAATAGATAGGCATCAGGGCGCCTGGGTGGCTTAGTCGGTTAAGCGTCCGACTTTCGCTTAGGTCATGATCTCGCGGTTTGTGGGTTCGAGCCCCGCGTCGGGCTCTGTGCTGACTGGCAGCTTGGAGCTTGGAGCCTGTTTCAGAGTCTGTGACTCCTTCTCTCTCTGACCCTCTCCTGCTCACGCACGCGCTCTCTCTCTCCTAGAAATAAATTAAAAAAAAAAAAAAGAAATAAGTAGGCATCCATTTCTGCCCTGCACCCTCCCTACCTCTCACCTTGTTTTCTACTCTTTATTGAGAAATTCATTTACAAAGTGGGTGCCAAAACTTCAGTGCTTCAAGGTTCCCCAAATCTTGGGCAAACAGTGTTCTGTGGGGGTCATCAAGCCAACACAGCTTTGGGACTTTAAGTCCCAAGCTCATCAGGTCATCCAGATGGAGAGCAGGGAAGAGTCTTATTGGAGCCGTTTCAATGGTGAGAAAAACAAGATGATCAACCAGGTCATTACAATGACAAAACAGTAACGCAGCTATAGCGATAGTGGTTCAGGGCTCAGACTCCGGAGCCAGATGACTGATTTGAGATCTGCTAGTTATGAGCTGTGTAACCTCGGGCAAGTTGCTTAATCTCCCTGTGTCTATGTCCTCATCTCCGATGGAGATGATTATAACAGTGTCTACCTCGTTAGATGGAGGATTGCATGGATTCAATTCCAAGAACACTGAGAACAGATCATGGCAGGAGATAAAGTCTCCAAAAGTACAGCTTTTATTAGTCACCCCCAGCACTGTCTCTCCCTGGTCAGCTTCCCTCCCTGAATGGCCTTGGCTTCCACTTTACCTCCTGGAAGTCTAGGGTTCTCTAGAATGTGCTTTCTCATTCCCTATCAAAACTCACGCTCTAAGACTTAATTTACCTAACGGGGAAAAAAAAATGACCTGTAACATCTTAGGTTGTTCTTAACAGGGGTACTTGTGCATTATTAAGGATCTAAAACAAGCATAAAAGAGATATGAACAGTGTCCTTCTAGAGGCCAGCCAGTAGGTTTGAGGGTATATGAGGGGTGTAAGGGAGAGGCTTTCCTAGGGCTCTGAAATTATGACATTCGAGGGGGCTGCCTCCTCTGTGTGTTGAAGGTCACCTCAATTGCCAGACACTCCAGTGGAAAGAGAAAGCTGTTCATCCATCATATCATTTTGCCGAATAGCCCAGATCAGCCCATAGTGCCTTTTGATCTGCCTGTCTGCACCTAGAAAATCCTCTGAGAATGAGGAGATGAAACTGATGAACTGCTTCCTGGACCTGGAGTCAGCACCATCCTTTCCTGGGGTTGAAAAGATGCAACTTGACATTCAGATCCTCCTCAGTGAGGCTCATGACAAGGGTAAAGGACAGCTTGCAAAATGCTTCCATTTGCATTTCATCATGACAATTTCACAAATGTTTCAGCATTCCACACTGCAGCTGTTTCTTGATTCTGGGTATCTTTATAGACCAACATTAACAAGGATGGAAGAACTGGCACCTCTTCCAAAACACAGGCTTCTCCCCAAGAGGACTCTCACGTACATGGCATTTGTTTTGTTTAGTCTAGGAGAGGTGCTATGGACCAAATTAGAATGGCCATAAAGGAGCCAATGCATACTCATTCCTCAGGACAAGGAAGCCATCTTTCTGGTCTTGGGGAGAGGAACATGGACTGAGTTTCGGAAGACCTGACTTCCAGGGCGCCTGGATGGCTCAGTCGGTTGAGCATCCGGCTTCGGCTCAGGTCATGATCTCGCGGTTCATGGGTTTGAGCTCCACATCGGGCTCTGTGCTGACAGCCAGCTTAGAGCCTGGAGCCTGCTTCGGATTCTGTCTCCCTCTCTCTCTGACCCTCCCCTGCTCATATTGTCTCTCTCTCTCTCTCAGAAATAAATTTAAAAAAAAAAAAAAAAAGAAGAAGACCTGACTTCCCACTGATGAGCTGGGTGGCCTTTGGCTAGTCCTTTCCATCTGGCCTGAGTCTCCTTAGTCATAAGACATTGAACTAAATGAACTAAATGGTCCTATCCATTTTCACCATTTACTGTTTGGATATAAATCAGTCCTGTATTCCCAGAAATCCAGCTTTTGCTTTCTTATCCTGTTTATAACTACATAGTCTCCTACAGAGAGGAGCACATGTAATATTGTTAGAAAGTGCATTAAGTATTCCAAAGAATTCTATCAGGCTGTGTGTGTGTGTGTGTGTGTGTGTGTGTGTGTGTGTGTGTGTGTGATTGCAGGTAGTCCCTTTAAGTTATCTCCACTGAGACTGAAGTTGTGTTTTTCTAGAGCCAGTCTTTGATATTTGAAAAGAGCATACAAGAGGGACTCTGAGATTATCAGAGTAAAGTATCTCAGAGGTACAATGCTTCCCTAAATATTTGGTGTCACTTGTGAGAAGGAAGGAAGTTGGGGATCTAGTACATCTTTGCCCTCAGAGTTCTTTGAGGGTATAATTCTGCACAGCCTTCATGATTGAAATCAATTTTAGAACTTCTTAGGAAGATACATTTTTTTAATTCAACAGTAACTATTTTTTTATCTGGGTTAAAAGAAGATCAGATAATATAATTTTTATTGTTTATTAATACTCTAGTGATATTATACAATATGTATTATATATAATATCTGATATTACATATAATATAATGTTGTTAATAATAATAATAGTAATAATTATTCAACATCAGCATTGACCAAAATAATTGGGTTCTTAAGAGTTTGCCATTTCTTTATAATCTGCAAAAACTATCATGAAATTCATTTAGAGTATTTCATTTAACAGACCACATCTGTGCCCTTAATGAATAGTAATTAAAACTCACAGCAGCATTCCCATTAGGTGACAGAGGCTTATTGTACACATCTCCTACAATGGGTAGACTTTAGACCTTGTAGTCTGCCCTCTATGTGGGTGCCAACACTTAGGAGGAAATTGAGGCTTAATTTGACTTTTTCCATTTCTACAGGACTAAGCACTCTTTTCAAAATAACTATTAAGACAAAGAATCAAAATTCTGGCTTGAGCATTTGCCTCTACAGCCTGGAGAGGTCAAAAAGTATCAGTGGTAGATTCGAGTCCTGGTTCTAAGAGTTGGATAAGACATACATCCTCTCTGTTCCTCAGTCCCTCATCCATAGGATGACAGGTTGGATTAAATCTTGCCCAAGATCACGTTTGGCTTTCATTAGTGCTGAATCTCTCTCTGCCCCAGCATTCGGCACCAGCCACCATAGCCAGCACTATTTCCTTGTAGATTTCACCTGTTCTTGGGAATAGACTTTCTATCAAGAAAGGTATAAACAGTCGCTGAATACTCTTCACCTTAGAGCTTTAGTTCCTTCTTTTTTTTTTTTAATGTTTATTTATTTATTGAGAGAAAGAGGGAGGGAGGGAGAGAACAAGAGTGGGGCAGAAGCAGAGAGAGAGAGAGAGAAAATCCCAAGCAGGCTTCACATTCAGCACAGAGCCAGACACAGGGTTCAATCTCATGAACCATGAGATCATGACCTGAGCAGAATCAAGAGTTGGAAACTTAATCAACTGAGCCACCAGCCACCTCATTTAGTTCCTCCGTATTAAGGGGCTGATGTCCCTTCTCCTTATTTATCCTATTTGGCCTGTGGCCCCTGACTCTGCCTGGACAATGGTGCCTCAACTGCTTTCTGTTATCGATGTCTTCTGGACCCAGTCTGCTGTCAATCAGCAGGCTCTGACCCACTATTTCCATGAATTTCTTAGCCAAAGTGAGACTTCATGGGTCTAGACTCTTTTTGTCTGCCTTTTTTAAATTTTTATTTTTTGGTCTTCCTTTCCTTAGTATCCTTTGTCTCTAGTCTTGCTCCTACAGGCTGCCACCACCCCCCAAGATGGCAGTGATCTCCCTCAGCAGGATGTGTCTTGCTTGGGTTCCTCCAGAAGCCAGTTCTGAAACAAGGATCCGGATGCAAGTAGTTTATTTGGAAGGTGAAGGAAACACAGGTAGGCAAACGCGGGGAAAAGGACAGGGAAGTCATTCAAGCAAAAGAAGAGCATGATCAAGCAACTTACCACAGTAAATAACTGGACCTTTACACCGACAGAAGCCGAGGTGGAGTACGTGCTCAGAGTTGCATTCCTGAGGAGCAGGAGAGCTTCAGGCACCTTTCCACCTTGTTCTTGTGGCTGTCGACTCACTACTTCTTTCCCCAACTAATGACCAGTCTTTGTCGAACGGCTGAGTTTTCTGCTCCAAATATCCAGTATGTTCCTATTGTTTCTGCGTGGCCTCTCTCCTCAACTGTTTTATCAGAAGTCCATTGGTTTAGCTTTCCAAGATTTCCTTGTTTTTCCTGGCTTTGGCCTCAGAAGGTCGGGAAAAACGTTTAAAGGGTCTGATAATATAACGTCTCCCATTTGTAAGGCACTTTACAGTTCATAAAGGAATTTCCTGGCACCTCAGTAAAGAGTATGGGGGTGACAGTCAAAAGCATCTTGGTTCTCACAGCTGCTAACTCTGTGATGTTGGGCAAATCATCCTTCCTTGATAAGAGTCGGGACACGTGCTCTCCTTATGTTGCAAGGTTTGTTGCAAGGCTGAGCAGAGCAACCGGGCCTGGACAATCATCAAAGACCCAGTCTACACCTTGGCTACCTGATTTTCCCTGATTTCAGTGCCCACAGACGCCTTGTGGGAAGGCAGGTATGATGACGTTTTCCTCATTTTAAGGACAAGAGAACAGAGAATGTCTTCTAACTCTAACGCCCGAATCTGTAGCTAGTTCTCCAAGGCATGTGAGGAATTACTGTAGCTTCAAATCATATCAAATCTAGAATACATTGGTAATGTTATATTCTTGAAGAGAAGAGCAAAGAGATGACATTCCTTGAATAAGTACAGTCACAAAGCTGAGATCTTGGAACAATTGGGAGAGTATAATACTTGGGTCCTTGAGGAAAAGTTTTGCTCTCTCTCTTAAGATTAGCCACATAGTTAATGGGATCAGTCATTCGAGATTCTAAAAGGTACTCATAGGGCTGGGCTGAGAGACGGAGAACTGTGTACTTATCTGTTATTGCTTTTTGAAAATAAAATTCTCCCCAATGACTTTTAATTTCCTAGATAGGGGGCAGCCAGCCTTTTGAAGAAACCCATTTATTTCTGCGTCAGTCCGAGTTTCTAATGTAAATGTCTTTAAGGGCTGATTTGGAGGAAATAGGGCAGGACTTCTCTGCTATTGCCTGAAGGCAATTTGCATCTCTTAAAGATGAAGAGGCAGAGATTAAACATAAGCTGAAACTCATCATGACTTATATATCATGGGATTTTTTTATATATCATTTCACACAAATCCATTTTTAAAAGTTGAATATGTGATTTTTAAAGTCAAATATCTGCAAAGGAAATTGGACTGACCCGAATCTGCCTTCAATGTTTAATGGTAAGGATGTTGTGAAATTTGAAGCAATTTTGTTTTCCATGCACATATTCTTTTTTAAGGGAGAAAATCTTTCTTTGCTCCACATTCCTCTTTGTGCCCACAGAAATGCTTGATTTGGTTTGGTATGAGTCAAACAAACTTCTCATCACAGTGGAGCAAAGGGAAAAAAGGGCTTTTCATTCAAGTTATGGGTTCTGGAAAAATTTGTGTAAAAGCATTCTATGTAACTGTAGTTGTGGGCCACTCTTTTGTGAGCAATCTGTAGAATAGTTATTTTCTCCTAAACCCAACAGGAAAATAATGGGGCACAAGAAAATTCAGCCTATTAAAGTGTAGGGAGTGTAGAAAAGTGTTTATAGAACTCCCCTTTTTCCCCCGTCATATGCATGTTTGTTCGTGACTATGGGAGAATTCTTTCTGTTTCCATGCTTTCCTCGAGACTGTGCCTTGTCAGCCTCACGGATTGAAGAGATGTACCACAAGATGGGAGCCTTATCTAACGCTGAATTTCATGTGAAGGTGTGGAATACATCTTAAATATCATCTAGCACTCCTTACTATGATTTGCTTCACATACATATTTTGTAGATATAATTATGGTTCTTGAATCACTTTATTTAAAGGTGGATTTTTTCATAAGAAGGAAGTTAAAATGAGCCGCAAATAGAAATTGCATGATGAGCCATTTCCTCTAACTCAAGAAGCTTCTTAATGAAAAAAATACCATCAGTGATCACAAGGGAATGAAATTAAAACCTCACCAAACCCTCTTAGAGATGGTTAAACTCAATCATCCAGTATAATTTGGAGATAATAGAATAATTCTCCAACGCACTAGGACGCAACCAACGTCAACTCTGAAGCTCTTTCAAATATCTAGAATATCAGGCAAAGCTAGGATATTAAAATTGGAGCTTGAGGGAGCCTGGCTGATAAATCAAGGGAGACCAGAATGGTCTTGGGGGTTGGCAGGCCAGTTGGATTTCGTGAGTTCCAGGAAATCACCTGGGAAAAAATCCTCTCAGGATCCCAGATCCAAGAGGAAACTGGAAATGCCATTCAGTCTGCCCACTGGCCTCCAGCCTAGAGCGCATCCAAACTTCTAAAAATCACATGGAGCTTATGTGTTGTAAGTTAGTAGCATTGTTTCAGATGAGACCTTGACAAAAGGGTAATCCATTCGTTTTCCCCTTCTGAAAAACCTACATCAGCCGAAGGAGTTCGTTCACGGCTCTCACATCACTGTTGATTCTCAGATGAAACATTGCACAGAAGTGCTGGACATCGTCATTCAACGTGCCTCCCCCTTTTCAAATAAGCTTTGGAAACACTTAAGTCTTGGATGTTTTGTCATTCTGGTTTGAGATCTAGCATGACTTAAAAACACTAACCAACGAGTAAATGTCAAAAGATGAAAAAGAATCTTCTGCCATGTTCTGGTTTTCATAATAAATATAGATTTAATAAGTTTCTAAAGGAGAACAGAATGGCCAGAACACTGCCAAACTTGGAAATGCTGACAGTGCCACATACAGAGATGAACAGGAAAATGCATTTCACGAGAAATAAAATACATTTTTCTTCCTCTGGATTCATTGAAGAAGATGAAGAAAAAACACATCTGTCCCAAATTTCTTTGAAGGAACTGAATGGCCTTTAGTTTTCCTGAGCAAGTAAACTTACTCTTTCTACTGGATTACCTTGCAGGGCTTTTAAACAATAATTTTAAAGCTATCATCAAACAAAATCAAAGAGACAAACTGAAAAATCATTGTATCTATTAACATCTCAGGACTGGGGATAAAGTTTCCTTCTATGTAGAAAGAAAATCAATATAATGGGGCGCCTGGGTGGCTCAGTCAGTTAAGTGTCTAACTTTGGCTCAGGTCATGATCTCGCGGTTCATGGGTTCGAGCTCCGCATCGGGTTCTGTGCTGGCAGCTCAGAGCCTGGAGCCTGTTTCAGATTCTGTGTCTTCCTCTCTCTCTGCCCGTCTCCTGTTTATGCTCTCTCTCTCTGTCTCAAAAATAAATAAAAAACTATAAAAAAAGAAAGAATATCAATATAAGTAATTAAATATTTATGTGGTTTCTCACTACAGGGTTGCATGAAATAGTTACAGTATTTTGTGGTATTATTGCTTTAAAAATGACATCATTATAGTTATTCCACAGCTTTTGTGGAGATCATGTAAAATGAATTCTTCTAGTTACACAAATATAAGGTCTATTTATTGTCAGTCAATTTAAGATTAGGTTATGACAGCAAAGAGAAGTGAGTAACACCATGGACTCTAGAACATTCTCTTGGTTCAAACCCTAACTCTGCTTCTCACTAGTTATTTAATCTTCAGCAAGTTTCTTAATCTCCCTGTGCTTCATTTTCATCATCTGTAAAATGGGGATTCTAAAATCTGCCTCATGCGGTTGTTGTAAGAATTAAATGAGTTAGTATACATAAGTACTTAGCATCAGACACATTGTAAACATGCTGTAAGTTATTTCTACTTCCCTATTGTTGCTGATGTTTGCATCATCACCATCATCATCGTTGCCATGTGTATTAATATCCCATGCTGTCCAAGCGGCTTTCCTGGGAACAGCCTATAGAGACCTAAGTGGCCAAGGTTACAGACAAGGATGTCTGAAACCACAAAGGGTTCACAGTCTCTGGATTTCTAAGTCAAAGGTGAAATTAATGAGACTTGGTTACCAAGTCCCAAAGGGATAGGACAAAAGGGCTATGATCTGAGTCCAAGAAGTGCCTGAGGAAGCTGGGTCTGAAGGCACTTCCTCTTCCCTACCGTGCACCAGCACTGCTTTGGGTCTGGACCCTGAGGCCCCGGTCAGGGGGTTCCCCCAAGGACCGAAGGGCAAGGCACCGGAAGCAGACACATCCCATCACCTTACCTCCTTCTGAAGGATTTTAAAACACTCCGGAAAGAATATTACAAGATAGCACTTATTAAAAATGTTTTAAAACAATTTTCCAAAATGGCAAGGAAGTCTACATCTGATGTTCAGATAAATAAAATTGTTTGTGGGTATAAATGTTGTATCAGGATCTCGAAGGACCAACTCAAGCAACCGCTCCATACAGGGTAGCCTTCTGGTCCACCACAGGACTGTATCGTCTAATGTCATAACACCCGCTTTAGGAGAGTCTTCCCACCGTATATATAAATCTGTGTCTAGTTTGTTAATTTAGGAAACATTGTAGGAAAAAGTTAAGTCATCGAAGGCATCAGTAAAGCAAACTGGCATTCTGGCTGCATGTAGACAAAAGATCTGAAGTGTTGATTTTCAACCAGCTGCTTTGCCCGTGTGTAAACGACTGTGTAGACACTTTCTGTGCTTCACTACAGTCCTTTTCTTCTTTTAATAGAAAGATCATTCGAAACTCAGTGACACTGAAAATTTTTGTTTTTATTTTACTTTTTTTTTTTTTTGAGGAGACGAGTTAGGAGACCATTTCCTGTAGGCAATACCTCTCTATCTTCAGCCTGCTTTAGAATCATGCAGGGTGCTCTTTTATAAGGCAGATTCTCAGGCCCCACACTGTAAACAAAGTCAGCATCTTGACTTGTCGGGAAAGGTGGATAGGTATAGAAATAAATATTAGGGCAAGAAATGTCTTTCAAGAAAATTAATGACATGTGGAATGCCTCTCCATTCACAAGATGGGAGTTAGAGTCTTGCGCTAAACTGTGTTCTAGATGTTCTGATATAACTATCTCCAAGACTACTTCCAAAAATCTAACTCACATCAGTCTTCCTGGTTTGTTACATATTCTTGTCTGATTACCCAAGTTCTGGTTTTCATAAAATATAGATTCAATTACTTCTAAAGAAGAGCATAGTTTGATGGTAAACTATCTTTTTTGGAATTGATTAGTATATAAACAAAGGAATGAATGCCTAGAAAAAATATAAGTATGAGCAGAAAAATGTTAGCTGGAGACAGGATTTTTCTCCCTTTTTAATATATATGTTTTACATAACAGGAAATTCTGTAGTTTATTTTTAGAAGGATGTAACATACATGCCTGGAGAAATAACCATAATCTGCTCTTTCATGAGAAAATAGATAAGACCTACTGAAATTCCTAAATACTACATTTTCTGGAAAGTTCCCAGCAATCACAAAGATAGCCTAGTATGAACAAAACTAATACCATCTGAGAACATAGCCACGAAAACCTTTAAATTCACAATGACTATATATTCTAGTTCTTGAAGTTTAAGGGTAAAATATTCCTTGAAATGAAAATGGCCCTTCTCTTCTACTTTCTTTTTGAATATTTGTTTATTTTGAAAGAGAGAG
Source organism: Proteles cristata cristata (assembly GCA_017311185.1). Classification (NCBI taxonomy): domain Eukaryota; kingdom Metazoa; phylum Chordata; class Mammalia; order Carnivora; family Hyaenidae; genus Proteles; species Proteles cristata. The sequence continues at coordinate 876,229 of JAESUZ010002526.1, read as the reverse complement.
AGCATGTGTGCAAGTGGGGAAGGGGCAGAGAGAGAGAGGGAGAGAGAGGATCCCAAGCAAGTTCTACCTTCTGTGCCTAGCCAGATTCAGGGCTCGGTCCCATGACTGTGAGATCATGACCTGAGCCAAAATCAAGACTCTCAGCCGACTGAGCCACCCAGGTGCTCCACTCTTCTCCTTTTGATAAGCAAATTCAACCCATTGATTGGTGAAGGATGATAATATCCGTGCACCCAGGTACTCTCCTTTAGCTTTTTGGCATCTATTCTAATATTCTTTCTGTCTCTCTGTCAAGTTTACATTTAAGCTTTGAGGATGGCCTCCCTTCCCCCATCCTCCTAAGCCCCCCAGTTTTTAAATACCTATCAACTCTCTGACTGAGGGAAATTGAGCATGGTTACATTCAGAATTGTTGATGTTTTTGAAATGGCCAAAATGGATACAAATGTGCCCTGCTCTGCAAAGAAAATTGAATATTTGGATGATATGGTTAAGTAGCAATTTTACTACCATATCATCATGTTTGATAGCAGCCATGTTAACAGTTATTGCATTAAAAGTCATTATGTTTTCTTACAAAAGGCTCTTACCAGAGAAATATTTCTGGATCTCAAATATCTTAAATTCTAAACCTTGAATACTGTTACCACTAATACCTAGGAAGTGAGCCACAATCTGATGGATGCCGAGGACATTTACTTAGATACATCCAAAAGCAGAGATGACAAAGGAGAGGCAATTATGGGAATAAATGCTGGTATCTTAATCGACCTTCTATCATCATGATGTAAGAAGGTTCTTTGAAGAATTAAGTCATCTGAGGTCACGGTTCCCATTTTCCCTGCCCGTAGAACAGAGAAAATCATTACTGGAGCAGAGTCAGGAAACCTGGGTCCTAATTCTTGACCTTATTGCCAATTAGTTCTATGGCATTGGGCAAATAATTTAAATCCTGTTGGAATTAGTCTCCACATTTGCAAAATAAATTAATTGAACTACAAAACCCCTGAATTCACCTCTACCATTAAAGCTTTAAAATGGACATGAGAGAGAGAGAGAAAAAGAGAGGGAGTGTGTGTGTGTGTGTGTGTGTGTGTGTGTGTGTCCATGACTAACAATAAAGCCAGTTACTAATAAGTCGGTGGAAAGCCAATAATATTTTTTGATTTGTTCAACTGACTGATAAACAAAACCCTATGTAGATATTTATTGTTTTAGAGAAATGCGTCTAGTCTGGGAGGTGTGAGAATGGATTCACATTTGTTTCACAGTCAAACCCCAAAACCAGATTGATTTAAATGTTAGAGATCTTCTCGGAGGTCTCTGCTCAGAATGCCTGGGCAGGAAGCAGGAGCCATGTGCTTACCCTACGGCGTCCTTGGCAACAACAGTGGACCACTCACCTTTACGAATTACATTTGTATTTCCAAAGTAGTTCACTTAACCAAGCGAAAATACACACAGGCGCTCTAGTTGCGGGAAGAAATTATTACTCCATACTGAATGACCCACTGACAATTCCTCCCTGCAGAAGAATGACCCTTTGTTCTTTAAGGCCGTCACCACAGTAAAGAGAATCATTCCAACCAATAAGCCCATTACAGTGACATGAACTTTCCCTTTGAAGCAAACGCACATAAGAATTGTGTGGTGTACACAGAGATGCTACTGCTGCAAGAATTTCCATTCACTGCCATAAAAATGATGAGATGCACCCCTTCCTATTGGAGAAATGTTAAAAGTTCACCTACCATTCTTTTTCTGTCCTATTTTGCCATACCTCTGATTCAACCAGGCTGCTAAAGGCCTCAAAAACTTCCACTTAATTTTTCTATTGGAAGGCCTTAGAGTTATGTCAAGAAATAACCTCAGGATTAATAAATTCTAGCCAACATTCATTTGTACTTTTTGCCTTGCAAAAAAGGTGAATGGAAGGGGAGATGTGGCAAGTCTTCTCAGGAGCCCCGGGGATTAACTAACTGGGTTAAACAGGGGGATCAGGTAGGGAGAAGGGCCCAGAGAGGAGGAAGGCAGTTTGAAGGCACAGCCTCTGTCAGAGACACAGCTACGGGGAGATCAGCAACCCCACTGTCCTCCAAGATGGCCAACAAGCTCTCAAACTCAACTCAAGGAACACCACCTAACCTAGAGGACATAGAATCTGCTTCTTACCAGATGATGGGTCTCGAGCCAGTGTGCTAAATTTTTGACAGAAATGTGCTTCTGCAAGGCATGCGAGCTGACCTGGTATTTTTGTATAATGCCAAAGACGGGGTAATCCCTGAGTAAAAATAGACACAAGACAGAGCTGTTCCAAGGCCGTAGAACATTGGACAGACACTGTCATGAAAGAATTCACTATGGCTTTTCACATCTATCGTCTACTAGTGGATTCTGGAAAATAGTTAAGTTATAGAAGCTTGGCTTTTGTCTTCTGCTTTTAATCTTTTCAGCCCTAAAAGTTGTTTTGATGATCCTTATTAAATTTCTATTATTAGTATCCTCAGGAATTGTAAGCCTAAGCAATGTGGAAAAGTGAATAATGGTATTAGCTAATCTGAGTGATACAAGAAAAGAATAGGTTCCCCTTAATAGCAGGTACTTTGTCCAATTTAGCCTTCAAATGACACCATATTTTCGGTCAGAGAGAGGTAGGAGTTATTCTGGAAGCCTTTCTGAAGTTGGGCAAAGTTTTGGTATGTGCCAAGGTGAAATTGCTACAGGCTTAATTCTACCTTCATCCCTTTGAAAACATTCAGATTGTAAGCTGTCATACAATGAAGTCTCCTGAAAGTTCTGTAGATAAAGGAGCCTGCAGGTCAAATGATTCTAAATGAAAAAATAATTACTCCTTAAACAACGCCTGTAAATTCTTGCCTTCAGGTCCCTGCCTAAGCTGTTTTTCGCACCCAGACTGCCCTCTTGATATTGATGGATGCATAAACAAATCACATCATTCAATCATTCATTCACTCCTTCATTCAATGAACATGTATTGAAACCATATTATATGCAAGGCGTTCTAGGTGGTGGGCGATGAACAAAAGACAAAAATATCTACACTCATGGAGCTTCTATGTTAGTGGAAAGAGATGGATCATATCAAGTTTAAATGGCAGTAGCGAGGTAAGACTTGACGAGAGGAAGTTTATGCTACATGTCCCAGGCTTAGGATCCATATTTGCCACTGTGTTCTCCCTCCACACACCCATCCCCAGTTCACTTTCCTTGGTGGCCAAGGAAAGAGACTGCTTGGCAGACACAAGACCAGCTGTCAGCTTTTTCCTCTGCAGTGAATTCTAGCTGGTGGACATCACTATGACACCATTTCCAAAGGTCCATCCACATGCTCCTTCCATACTTTTGGGCTTCCAATCTTCTGGTTTTACTCATTTTAGACTCCTGACACATAGTGAAGCTGTTTGTTCCTGCCAAAATGTCTGTGTATATCCATATATCAGGACAATTCTGCCTCCATACAAATTGAATAGTCAGGCACACGGCTTACAGCTGTACCCACTGGAAGCATTTTCCTGCTCCACTGACTTTAGGCTTACTCCAATATACCATGCAAACCCATCTGTGAACTAATTGTGCATTTTTTTCTGGAAGCAGGTCACTCATTCCCCATTTCCACCCCCATGATGTCATAAGTGTGAGTCGAAGGACAGGTGTTGGTGCAGCAAAGGTGAATGCCATGTTTATACAATATACTTGTGTCTTCCAGACACAATCCCAAATGGATTGATCCCACATGTACCATTTCAGTATACAGTGGATTGCTACTGTGCCCACCCAGCTTTATGGCACAGGATCTGGATTATGATGGACAGTTGCATGGGCACTGTCACTTGGTGTCCCACAGCACAGTCAAGTGCTCAGTCTCCACAAGGGCCAAGTAGCACCTCCAGGAGATAATTTACAAGTGACAGGTGATTCTCCATCACCCAAGGCAGGACCTTGGTCCAGAACTTCAGACATCTCCAATGCAACCTTGAAATTGTGCCTTTGGATTATGCTTGTTCATTTGGCCCAAGCTCTAGATCAGTTGCCCCATAGTTGGGACCTTCGTAGAGGAAATAAATTCTCAGGCATTTCCAGCTCTTATCACCTGCAGGCAATATAGCTTTCGGTAACGCAAGGGCCATCCTCCAAAGAAGAACTTCCGGTGCTGGCTGTTAGAGTCACAAAAACACCAAAATGTGAGACGGAATACGCAAAAGAGGAAGAGAGAGAATTCAGAGATTCTGAAAGGAATGCCATCATCACCTGTAATGGTCGCTGCGTTTACCATGGTCCATCACATTTTTCCAGAAGGTGGAATGCACAGGGATATAATGGACACCACTAGCGTTGCAGCTTTAAGTCTTTGAGGGTAACTCTAGCATCTCCCCCAGCGGTATCTCCTATCATCCTTCCAGTCAAGAATGGTTAAATGTTTTTCCTGAGTGAACAGTTTGGAGACACATTTCATTAGGTTTCTATGAAGGTCCTGCAGGATTGAGTCATCCATAGTGGCTTTTCCCTCTTCCCCTGTTTTCCTACCCTCACCCCTAACTCCTGATTCCTGGGGATCACATTTCAAAATAAGCCACTTACAACAAGCTTTTGTTTTAGGTGTGCCTTTCGAAGAAACAGGCCAATACTCCTGTTATCAAGAGGAACCCTAGGAAGCAGACCCTCAGGGTAGGAGTTTGGATTTCATTCATTAGCCATATGAGAATAAGAACCCCATTGATTGTGGTAAGTAGGTGGTGATAACCCCTTGGATATAGATACAGGCTAAAGTTATTTGTGGCACTTGAATGTTGTGAGGGCAATAATAATTATATAGGTTATGGAGTGGCCTGGCCTTTGTGGGTGCTTTTAGAAATCTAAAAAAGGGGAATAAGTAAGAAGTTCGGGTCATTAACTATCAATTTAAGGAATGTCGTGAGATCCCAAAGGGTTCCCTGGCACATTAGAAAGCCCTACATCTTACAGTCACAGAAAAGATTGCTTAAAATTAGACCCAGGTTCTGTTTGTGAAGTGCCAGAGCTATAAAGGAATCTGTTTCATTTATGCATTTAAGTTTGTTTATGCCTCTGCCTCACATCAAGAATCTTAGCCTAGCCTCCCTTAAAGAAGAAATGGATAAAAAGGCCGATTGTAGGTGGTTTATTTTGGAATGTGAACTCCATGAAGCAGGAGTAAGGCATAAGGATAGCAAAACAGAGGAGTAGAGGAAAACTATTTTGGATGACTCGATCCAATAGAAGCTTCACAAAAGCCTTATGAAATGCGTCTCCAAACTGTCTGCTCAGGAAGGAAGGGAAAGAGCATTTACTCGTTGGCTCCTTTCCTTGGTTAGCCAGAGATTGCTCCAAGGAATGTTAACTCCCCTGCCCTTCTGGACCATGCGTGTGTTAGTTCCACCTGGTTTCTGTAGGGTGTTTGACTCCATGGGGTTGGCGAAACCCCAAAGCAGGAAGCAGGAGGGGCAAGACATGGTCGGTTCACACATGCACAAGACTGGTTGAAAACTTCATGTAACCATTTTCCCGAGCAGTGGTTAGAGGAAGAAGCAGGACCCAGATAGTTTGAGGTAATGCACAAAATATACCTGATACAGCTAGGAAAGACAGCGTTTCAGGGAAAGGGAAATGATAAATTGTGTCAAAGGATGCTAATAAGTAAAATGAGGGCTGAGGATTAACCTTCAGCAACACTGGAGGTCATGGTGACCTTGACAAGAGCAGTTCTAATGGAGGGATGGGGGCCAAAGGCTGATTCATCCACCTAGACTCAGCATCTCTTCAACGTGGCTCTGAAAAAATAAGGCACAAGATAGTGACGCTTTCAATTTCTGCCACGTAACTTTCACATCTATCTTGGCCATCATCCTTGGCTTCTTCCCTTAGTTGCAAGGGAGGAGGTAGTTCTCTTCCTGTCCAAGGGCTATCCTGTCTTCTCCCAGCTTCTCAGGGTCTTCATCCTCTTCATTATTCACTTTTCCTTCTGTGCATAAAAAGTATGGAGTGCAGGAAACATTTAAACATGCTCAGGTCTCGCCAAGCTCCATATTCCCTTCTAGGTACAATTTGCTTTCCTTTCCCCAACTTCCCTTGAAAGAGCTTCTACCTTCCCTGTCTCTGTGTTCTCACCCCTGATGGGTCTCTTTCTCATCTGATTTCCAGCTCCCTCCCCCACCACTACACCATAAGCTCTTCCCAAGCTTATCAATAACCTCGCTGTCGCTCCACCTTCTTGGTCTGATATTTCCCTCCTTCTCTGTCTCAACCTCTCTGCAGCTCTTGATTTTTCCGTGACCATTTCCTCCTTCCCAACACACTTTCTTTCACTTGCTTCTTTGATGATGCATTCTCCTGGCTTTTGTCCTAATTCTCTGCCCCTTTCCCCTCTTTCACCCTCTTCAACTTCTTTGAAGTCTTTTTTTCCTCTGTCTAGATGGTGTCCCTCACGTCTGACTCCTTGAGTCTCTTCCTCATTCCTTCTTCTGGCTTCTAGTGCCATTTCTCTATGCTAATGACTCCCAAATCCATATCTTATGGCCCAGTGGACATCTGCACTCACATGTCTTCAAAGCATCTTGAATTTCAGCTTGACTCACACAGGACTTCACCCCCTCCCGCTCACCAAACTACGCTTCCTGCTGAGCTCCTTGCCTTGTTAAACAGTGTCACCTCCGCCAGGATCACCCTTGGCCCTTGTTTGTCTCTCTCTCCCTCTCTCATTTCTTTCATCTAATCGATGAAACAATCTTGTCAACATAACCTGTAATTTCTCTAGGATCTATCCAGTCTTTGCCACATACAGCAGGCAAATGTCAGCTGGTACGTGCCACCATGGCTACAGGGTGGGTTATAGCCAGCGTTCATTTTGATTGACCAGTGGCCCTAAAGCACTGATTGTTAAGCATTATTAATATCACCCTTATCTACCACCCTTTTCCCTGTAAAGGCTGACACCAGGTATTACCTGAATTGGAGCATGATTCCCTGTTCTTGCTTTTGGTCTCTAATACATTCACTACTCATCATTGACCAGAGTAATGTTTCTGAAATACAAATTTTTTCGTATCACTACCCTACTTAAAACCTACTGCTGACTTCTTATGTTCTCTATGTCTAGAAAACTCTTTCTTATTATTTTTTTTTTTTCCCCTAACTGGTAACTTGTACTCAGCCTTCTGGCCTCAGCTCATATGTCAATTATATGTCAGTTCCTCTGGAATCCTTCTCTGACCGCCCACTGAAGTCTTGGTTGCCCTCTATTTCTCTCATGATATACTCTATTTCTTTTTTTTATTTTTTTAATGTTTATTTGTTTATTTTTTCTTTATTTTATTTTGAGAGACAGAGAGCGAGTGAGGGTGGGGCAGAAGGAGAGGGGGACACAGAATCTGAAGCAGGCTCCAGGCTCTGAGCTGCCAGCACAGAGCCCAACGTGGGGCTTAAACCCACGGTCTGTGAGATTATGATCTGAGCCAAAGTTGGACACTTACCCTACTGAGCCACCCAGGCGCTCCAATGTTTATTTATTTTTGAGAAAGATAGAGAGATAGAATATGAGCAAGGGAGGGGCAGAGAGAGAGGGAGACACGGAATCCAAAGCAGGCTCCCGGCTCTGAACTGTCAGCACAGAGCCTGACGTGGGGCTTGAACTCACAAACTGCAAGATCATGATCTGAGCTAAATTCGGATGCTTAACTGACTGAGCCACCCAGGTACCCCACTATTTCTTTGATGGAGATAAGTTGAACAACACTCTCCCTTTCTTCATCTCACATTCCATCTGTAATCCATGCCACTAAGGCTTGCATCCCCACCGCCCTTCTAAAGCCACATACATCAAAGGCGCCATCTTGCCAAGCCCAGTGATGAATCTGATGGTCTCATATTCCTAGACTTCTCAGCAACATCTAACACTGCTGGACACAACTTCCACCTTGAAATGCTTTACTCACTGGGCTTCTGGGACACTAACTTATTTCAGTTCTTCCTACCTCACTGTCAGTTCCTTCTCAGCCTCCTTAGCTCCTCTACCAGACCCCCAAGTGTCGGAATCCTCAGCCTTCTTCTCTTCTCTGTGTTCACCTCCCCCAAGACAATGCCATCTAGCTTCAGGGCTTTGAATACATTTATATGCTGATGACTCCCAAATGTATATCTCCAGACCTGACCTTTACCCTGAGCTCTAAATGCTCTATCCAATTACTATTTGACATTTCCACTTAGATGTCTAATAGACATCTTTTTCTTAATATGCCTGAGTTGGGTTGCATGGTGGTCCCCAAAAAGATGACCCACATCCTAACCCTCAGAAACTATAAACATTTTCTTATTTGGAAGAAAGTTTCTTTGGCAACGCAGTCAAGCTAAAGATCTCAAGATGTGATCATCCTGGAGTATCAATCCAATGACAAATGTCTTTTATAAGAGGTGTCAGGGAAGACATAGACACAGAGCCGAAGGTCGTGTAAAGATGGTGGAAGAGGGGGGCACCTGGATGGCTCAGTCGGTTAAGCGTCCGACTTCGGCTCAGGTCATGATCTCGCGGTTCGTGGGTTTGAGCCCCGCATCGGGCTCTATGCTGACTACCAGCTCAGAGCCTGAAGCCTGCTTCAGATTCTGTGTCTCCCTCTCTCTCTGACCCTCCCCTGCTCACACTGTCTCTCTCTCTCTCAGAAATAAATTAAAAATATTAAAAAAAAAAAAAGATGGTGGAAGAGGTAGAATAACACAGCCCCAAGCTGAGGCTGACACCACTAGAAATCAGAAGAGTTAAGAGCTGGGTTTTCCTCTAGAGCTCCCAGAGAAAGAATGACCCTGCCGACATCTTGATTTCTGACTGCTGGCTCCAGAAACTGTAAGAGAATAAATTTCCATTGTTTAAAGCTACCACATTTATGGTAATGAGTTACAGCATCCATAGGAAACAAATATAATGCCCAACTAGTATTCTTGATTTCCTCTCCCAAGCCTTTTTCTCTTGTCTGCCTAATCTCTGTCAAGTGTGCTAAAATCCATCTTATTCCTCTGGTCTAAACCCCTAGGAGTTATCCTCGGTTCCTCTCTTTCTATCCCACCTCACAGCTGTAAGCTTTCTCGTCTCTGTTTTTTGAAAGTGACTCCAACTCTAATCACCTCTCATCCAACTAGCTGTTACCACATGGTTTCAGGCTGGTGCCTTTCTTCCAGACTGCTGCCTTCACCTCCTAGACAATTCCTTGGTTTTATTCTTCCTTGAACCACTACAGGGCACTCTTAAACTCAGACACCATCTCATCTCTGATTGAGACTTTCCAGCCACTTCACAAGTCACAGATTAACCATAGTACCAAAATGTGGGCTTAAGGGCCCCAAATGGCCTGGCCCTTGTTACTGCCCAACTTCATCCCCACTCCACTCCCTCTTGGCCACCTTGCTCCAGCTGCTCAGGCCACCAGTCTGTCCCTTGAGATCCCCAAGCTCCTCCTCCTCACAAGTGCTTTACACCTGCCACTCCCTCTGCTTGGAAGGCTCTTCTCCAAGGTTCTCTCATGGTCTGCTTCTTGCATTCATTAGACCTCTCTTCTCCAGAGCATTTCCCGGCCATCCTACCTAAAACGACCATCCATGTCTTTTTGTCATCTATCCTACTTAACCATTTTACTTCTTCATAGTACCAATTATCTAAAACCATATTATTGTCCATTTCCTTGTTTATCATGCCTTTCCTACTATAATGTAAGCTCTGTGAGGGGAAGGGCTTGGCCTGTTCTTCAAATAGCCCTCAGAATCTAGAACAATGCTTACTATACAGTAGACCGTCAATATGTATTTGTTGAATGTTCAGATATATGAATTTTAACAGACTCTTTATCTGTAGCTTGCTTACAATCATCCTCAAGTATATGTGTGAAATCAGTGGATGCATAAATGAATGAATATTTTCTTGATTAAATCAGCAGGAAGAAATCTCTCCCTCCTCTGACTCATACATGACATTCTTTTATATGTCAACACATTATCCTATCTTTGAGGCAGTTCATTTATATCTGCCATCTATCTTATTTACCATAAACTCCTTGAGCTCAAGAGCACATTCTCTGTCATCTCTAGTTCCCAGCAACAGATTTTGTCATACATTACAGAGAGTGGTACTTTTACCAATACTTGGTGATTAACTGGATGAATTGGCGAATGAATGAATGACTAAAAAGGACAGCCTATCAACTTCTAAACTTGCACACGCTTAAGACTATTGCATTCTTTCAGATCTGTCCCCGATCTGTTATAGCTCTCCACCAAATCCACCACTTGAGGTATTCGAGCATCAAAAACACTTCATTCCTTCCCTCTGAGCAGTGAATGAAAGAGGCAGCAAGTAGCAAAACACTCATGATACCCATGGGCCCATTGGACTCTTTTTTGGCCACTAACTCACTTAATTTGGTGTAGTTTAGCACATTACAAGATTGTTCAAGAGTACTATAAATGATGTCAGACACCATGAGAAACCACTTCAGAAAATCATTGCCTGTAGCCGGATCAAAAGGTGAACACCTGGAAACTAGCAATGCTAGAAAAACAGAATAAATCATTTTTCTCTCTACCCCCTTAGATATTTGCACCTTTTTGCTCTAAGGAATGTCTATATTAACTTAAATTTTAAGCTTCTATAATATAGTTATAAAGTCTTTGTATAATAAGAAAACACTCTGGTACCTGATTGAAGAGGAATTCTCCTGGGTTCTCTCACTCCTGTTTGCAATGTTCTGGGCTGTTTTCAGGTCATTTTATTTATTCAGGTTCAAGCTTTTCTATTTCGCTGCTATTTTCAACATAAAAGCAGTCATATTTAGCCAAATCATCATCATCTTGAATTTCCAAGAGATGAACTGAACTGAACTTTACATATTTTAAATTAAGTATTTTAAAATTGACTTTAAAAAGCAACATGGCAATGTTGAACTGTTTCGAGCCTACTAGTTTAGGCAGAATGCAGGGCTTAGAACATGATGTTTTTATATCTTTATGTTTTTCTCTTTATCTCAGAAGACTGTTGCAAAAAACAGGTTGGCTGAACTGAGTTCTTGTATGAATGACAGTGCATTTTAATCCAATTATTTATTTCTTGGAGTGCTCGCTCACTCACTCCTGCCTCCTCAGTGCCTCACGAAATGGTGAGTGTGGTCAAGATGACCTCACCTCTGCTGTCAAGATGCCTGGGAAAGGTAACTCATGCTAAACTGTGAGTAGATACCCAGCCAGCACCCAGCCATGCCCGTATCTGCCGCAACTCTCCTCACCAAGAGATACCAAAGCTGGGCTTTCTTAAAGTAGTGTGGGAAAAGGAAATGAGATGTGGGAAAAATTAAGACTTTTGGGGCTTGTTTTATAGCTTGAGCGTGGTTTATCTGAAATTTTGTGAACTTGATATGCTATTGTGTTAATGCATCAAGGCTGCAGAGTTCAAAAAGAGATGGTTTGTTTGAAATTATGGCACCAAAATGTGTTTCCACTTAGGATTTTACAAAACAAATGCTTTGGAGATTTGGAGAAGGGCACAGCACGGAAAGAAAGATCTTTCACATTGTAATGTTAGCATTCGCTTCTCAGTGCTCAGAGGAGTTCAGCCCAGTGACAATCACATCTGTGAAGGCCCCTTTGGATTCATCTCAGTCTTGAGTGGAACATTCAGAAATGCCCAGGAGAGTTTTGTTCCTCTGAAAAGTGAACCTACTTGACTCTGGAGACAGTTCTTAAATAAGGTTGTTACTTTCCTGAAATGTTACTAGACTGGAATATATTGTGAAGTATAGATCCCTGGACTCCCTTGTTTAAAAAATGTAAAACTATGAAATTAATCAACCAATCGAAAATGTGTTTCCAAATGAACAGTTTGGTCTCTAGATAGTTTTCTCCTACTTGATATTGAATAATCTGCAATAGAACAGATAAGAAAAATACGTGTGTATCAAGTATATGTGTATGGGGAGGTAGGTGCTTTGCTGCGGTTGGTATTCACTTCTTCATTCATTCATTCATTCATTCATTCCTCTACCTCCTCACCATTCACAGAAGGACTGGGGAGGAATAGAGATCTGGCGGAATGTAGGAGAAGGAGAGATGACCAAAGAGCATGTGCACCTGAAAAAGTGTGTCCTTCTAAGAGTACATCCCCATGCCCTTCAGAATTTCTGCCCTAACTGTTTAGCTTTAAAAGGCTAAAAGAGAAACACACAAACAGAAGCTCAGGACACATTTCCTAAACTTGCCATTCACATCTGACCTTCAGGGTGTTTGACATATTCAAGTATCATTATCCTGTTAGCTACCTAATCCTTGTTAGCAAATTTGACACGCACACAAAAACACAAAACACAAAACAAAACAAACAACAAATCTTAAAAAAATGAATTTTGTTAAGGGGAAATTTATTTCACTACGGACATAGATGTGCTGCCTGTATATAGATTTTTACATTTTTGTATATTATATATTTATAGGCATTATATTTATATATTCACATATAAATAACTATAATATGTTTTATATAAATATATTTTTTTACAAATATATGAATACATATTTTATAGATATATATTTTATACGTTTTATAGAAATAAATACATATTATATGTTTGTTTTATAAATATATTTTTTGTATATAATATACACAAAATATATATGTTTATAGATATATATAAATATATTTATGTAAATATAAAATTTGTATTTTATAGAAATATGTGAATAAATATATAAAATATAATATATTGGGGCACCTGGTTGGTTCAGTCAGTTGAGCGTCAGACTCTGGCTCAGGTCATGATCTCACGGTTTGTGGGTTCAAGCCCTGCATTGGGCTCTGTGCTGACAGCTCAGAGCCTGGAGCTGCTTCGTATTCTGTGTCTCCCTCTATCTCTTCCCCTACCTCACTTGTGCTCTGTCTCTCTGTCTCTCTCTCTCTCTCAAAAATAAATAAACATTAAAAAAATAAAAATAAGACTATATGTAAATATAAATATATATGTAAATATAAATATATGTATGTAAACGTATATTTATCAATATATCATATTATGTACATATTATATTTACATGTAATATATTTTTCTGAAACATTACATATTAACAAGATAAATATTCAGAAAAAATTTACCACCTGGAAGCAACTCTCTTCAGGAGACCTTGTTCTGAAGAATCCAAAGTAGAATTTAAAAAGAAAGGCAAGAAGCTTAGGTGTGGAAGAGCCCAGAAATCCATGCATGGGGAAGTTCTGGTTGATCCTCCCCCCTCTTTGCTTGATGACTCCTGTCTTGTTTTTCTGTTCCTTCCTGCTGTGACTTTATCCAGGATCCCTTTCCAAAGCCATATTTATTCTTCCTTCCACCCCTTACCTTACATACCTTGCAGAGATTATACATAACCTTTACTTTCCAAAACAACAGGCACAGCATGGTCACCGCGCCACACAAGAGTAAATAAGCAGTTATTCAAAAATCTTGTTCACCGTTGAGAAAAGGATCCCCAAATTCTACTGACCTTCCCATCATCCATGATATTTCATGTTAATTACATGTGGTCATCAAAATATTGGAGACATGAAGTCCCACTTTGAAGTGATAGTTAAGACTTGTTAATATGTTTACTGAAATCACGAATTAAAGCAAACTTTTTATCAGACAATGATTGGAAATATGCCTTATTAACCAATTATTCAAGGCTAAATTTTATCACTGGGCAATTGGCTAACTACCTATTCCACTTCGTTTGAGTATATAGGAAACTGTGCCTGGATTTAAAAGTATGGCCCTTCTTGGATACTAATACAGAAAAAAAAAAAAATGAATATCATTTATTCCCTTTAGTTTTCTTAATTCATCTAGAAAATAGCTGGAATTCTTTGTTTTGAGTTTATTTGTTTTTAAGAAGAAGATTAGTCCTAAAAACTATATAAAAAAAAAGCAGTTTGAAAGCCTTTTAAACTTAATATTCTTAAACTTAACCTTTATTTATTTTTTTAGCAAGCTCACTGACACTTTGATGATTTGATGTAGATTACAAGAAGTTTTGGTAGGATACAAGGATACTATTATAAATAAATCCTAAATAAAATATTCTTCTGATAAAAAATGTTTTGTTTCAGTCAAAAGACAGCTCCTTGGTCCTCATTTCCCCCATTTGTAAAAGGGGTGGGTCCAGCAAAGGGGTCTCCAATTCCACTTCTAGCTCTAAAAGTTTATAAGTCTGAGATCCTATATTTTTCAAAGACGTCAAGTATTATATTTTAGTGTTGATGACTAGTTGATTTAGTGATGATGACCAGTCAAAATATTAGAAAAATTATATACTTCCTGGTTTATTAATAAATTGTGGACCCTACATTAAATATTTGTATATTGAAAATTTCTTGCCTTAAATGATCTCAATGTCCAGTGACCAGGCCGTGTCATTTTAAAATTTGAAATTAAAAATAAAACAACTATTCAATGTTATCATGTACCAAAATTGTACTCTATATATAAAAAATTAGGGAGTTAAATTGTAGCCATCTTTCTCTATTTTATCACAGGGCCTGAGTCTAGTCTGAGCCAGAGATACATACGGCTGCATATCATTACATGGAAAAAAGAAAGAAAGAAAGAAAGAAAATCAACCATGTATTTTTAATGTTTCTTTTAATTTTTTAATGTTTATTTATTTTTGAGAGCGAATCAGAGTGCGAGCAGGAGAAGGGCAGAGAGAGAAGGAGACACAGAATCCAAAGCAGGCTCTAGGCTCTGAGCTGTCAGCACAGAGCCTGATATGGGGCTCGAACTTGTGAACTGCAAGATCATGACCTGAGCTGAAGTCTGATGCTTAACCAACTGAGCCACCCAGGCATCCCTATTTAGTGTTAATATACTATTTCATATGGTCACTAAATTAAACATTCCTGTTTACATAAGTTATAAACTAAAGCTCTAAGGGGCTTATTATGAACTAAGGCTAAGAGGAAAAGAAAAATGTCATGATTTCATCCTATAAAAGGCAGATGATTTGATGGAATTCTAATTAAGGTTGGGAACCAGCAGAAGTTTGAGGTGGGAGGAGGTGGTGGGTGGTGGCCCAAACTGGGGCCTGAAATATCCACTTTGGAAGTTATTTCTAAAAGAGATTAAACATACTGTTTTTCTATTTATTTTGTGTTATAAGCACTAATTCATTAAAAGCAGTCATTTAAAATTCACTAAAATTTGGAGATACTGATTTTGTCATTTCTTCATTTTTTTTTTTTTGATGTATTCAGAAATCTAGAGACATGCAAATAGCTTGATTGTGGCTTTTATTGGTTTCTGCTATTTGAATGCTGGTGAGCACCAGGACCCAAACTCCATGAGAGCTGGTAGGTTTGTCTCTTTTCCCCACTGCTGTATCCCCAGTGTCTAGAACAGTCCCCGGCATACAGTAGACACTCAACAAACATTTGGTGAATACACAAATGAATAAGGAGGGTGAGTATATTTGCAGAGCATAGTGCGGTTCTCAAAATGTCTGTCCCCTCCCTTCCCCCCCTCAGACCTCGGGAAAGCCTGCAGGGATTAACTGATAAACAGTGTAATCTTTTTAGTCTTTCTATGGAATATGCCTCAAACTGTGCTCTGATCTTATCTTTAAAACGAGCAAAAAGTGAATTAACCAATACAAAGTACATCTAAGCAGCAGCAACAAATAAATAGTCCAAATTAATAAGGATAAGGATGCAATTCTTTTCTTCTTGACCAATTAGCACTCAAACCCTCTCTTGATCAACGTTGCGTCCACTGGGCAGAAGAAAATGAATTACTGAATGAATAAGTTGGAGAAGGCTGAGTCTTATCTCCCCTTTGAAAATTTAATGATAATGGGGCTCCTTGGTGGCTTAGTCGGTTAAGCGTCCGACTTTCGCTTAGGTCATGATCTCTCGGTTCATGGGTTTGAGCCCCGCGTCGGGTTCTGTGCTGACAGCCAGCTCAGAGCCTGGAGCCTGTTTCAGTCTGTGACTCCCTCTCTCTCTGACCCTCCCCTGCTCACACTGTCTCTCTCTCTATCTCCTAGAAATAAATAAAACATTAAAAAAAAAAAAGGAAAATTTAATGATAGTAATAAATACCACTAATTATTACTCTAAGCAAATTTGTACGAGGTGTTTCTTTTGTGTCAGGTTCAGCTCTGAGGGCTCATACATATAAACTCAAGTCATTCTCACAACCACCCTGAGAGATATGCCCTGTTTCTAGCTCTGTTTTGCAGACAAGGACACTGAGGTGCAGAGAGATTAACCCGGCAGTCAGTGGTGGAGACAGGAGTCAAACCGCCAGGAGCTCCCAAGCCTACACTCGTAAACATTCTGATCTGCTGTCTCTGAGACTCAGCAAAGAAACATCTCCAGCTTTCTTTAATGCAAAGTGCTCAAACTTACTTGACCACATGTACCAATTTATGTGTCCAGAACATAATTTGGCAAACGCAGCAGTAAAACATTTCTTTGGTTCCTTACAAGTCAAAATGTTGTCCTAAGAAAAGGACTTGAACTTGGAAACTTTCCCCTGACTTCAGAAGAAAGTTAACATGGAGTGAGTTTGCATTCTCAGCCCCACCCCCCCAACGTCATCCAATTCACCCACCAAATAAGGGAAGGAGGTGAGAAATTCTTTGCCATGTCTTAAAAATGAGACTTAATGTCTTTGACTGAGATTTATGAGATATAAATCCAAAAAGAACATCGCTGGTAAAACATTATGACAAATGATATCATGAAGTTCATGAGGAAAGAATGCTAAGGAATGTTCAGTTCTCTCAAGTATCGAAATCTGGGCTTTTCCATGCAACATGAGCCATTCCAGCTGCCCGAGTCCTCGCAGCCACCAGCGGGATCTAGATGGATTCTGGGGAGAAGTCTAACATAGAACCCTGCTCAGACCTTAAGTAAAGGAAGTAGGTTGGGCTAGATAAGGATGTACTTCTTAGGAGAATAAGGAAGATGGGGGCACCTGGGTGGCTCAGTCGGTTAAGCGGCCGACTTCAGCTCAGGTCACGAGCTGGTCAGGTCACGAGGTCATGGTTCATGGGTTCGAGCCCCGCATCAAGCTCTGGGCTGACAGCTCAGAGCCTGGAGCCTGCTTCAGATTCTGTGTCTCTCTCTCTCTCTCTGACCCTCCCCCATTCATGCTCTGTTTCTGTCTCAATAATAAATTTAAAAAAACAAAACATTCAAAAAAAAAAAAAGGAGAATAAGGAAGATGAGCTTGCCCTTCTGAAAGGTATGCAGCAGGTCCGCAATTCAGAAGAGGGAGCTTTGAACATCTTTAGCTGTGTTTTGAATTCTCACTCCCATCCACCAAGTTTAAGTTTAAGGTGGGGAAAGGATACTAAGTGAGACTGACGGAAGGAGCAAGGCCCACAGTAGAAAAAGTAGCTGTCAAATCATTCCCTCTTGGGGCCCCTGGGTGGCTCAGTAGGTTCAATATCTGACTTCAGCTCAGGTCATGATCTTGCAGTCCGTGGGTTCGAGCCCCATGTCGAGCTCTGTGCTGACAGCTCACAGCCTGGAACCTGCTCCCTCTCTGTCTCTCTAAGATAAATAAACATCAAAAGAAAATTCAAATCATTCCATCTTCACTGCCAGTCATCTAAGATGGACATCAGCACCAGCTTTGGCTTGGGTCAAACAAAGGCATATGGCAACACTCCTACAGATTGACTTTAGTTTCTTCACCACTCACCGCTGAATGGGACATTAATTCAATATGTTCTCGAAAGGAAAGGGCTTGGTCAACTAAAGCTGTCTGAGTTTTCCTTGGGTTTTTATTTTTTTTTAATTTCTGGTTATTGCTGGTCTACAAATCAGATAGTGTCAGAAACCAGGATATATGACCAGGCCTTGTCAGGCACAGCATGTAAGTTCTGCTATAAACTAGGCTATTTTAAATATCAGGTAGAAGGAAACTGGCTTTTAATTATTTCACTATTAAGCTCTAAAGTTTATTTTACTAACTTTCATTGCTAATGTTATAAGTTGACATAACTTTTGAACAAAGGAAATGTCTTATATTGATGGCTGTAAAGAATCACACACATATCCATTCTCACAGTCTTCCAAAGTTAAAGGTACAATATGAGATATACCATTGGAATACATAATAGAATCCTTGAATGGTTCAATGAATGGCTTGAATTAATAAAAACATAGGGAAATTATTCTTTAAAACCATGAATTCACAACTACAAAGCTTATTTTTGCTTTGCTATTATTAATACAATAAGAAGTTTGACTTTGACCTTCGAATCACAAACGTGGAAAATATTAACAGTATTATATTTACATGTTCAGAGCCTCTCTTTTTCTGTCTTAAACTGAGGCTTCTGATAAGTTTAGAGGAGTCCCTGTGGCACCAAATAAAACTAAACAATTCAGACAGACTAAGATCAAGGAGGTCTAAGGGACCAAAAGATTCCAACTCCTTGATAAAAGGAAATCTGTTTGAAAGCACTGGCGGTTATTAATGTTAAAACTATAACTTAAGGAATCATTCTTTGTAAAAATAAATACTAACCTTTTAGAAAATCTGTCCTTTATAATACGATCTATAGTGGGCTTTTCAGACATTTCGGGCTCATGTTGATAACAAATGTCTTCCTGTAATTAACCTAGCCTTTTCCCTTGCACCATGATACATTTAAACTAAGGATGAATTAGAAGGCTGCAGGTATCCTTATCGTAATAGCACATCCCTCATAATAAAATAAGCCACCTTTTAAAACGCTGTAACTTTTTCTCACATGATACTTAAGGTTGGGTTTTGGCAACATAACATAAAATGAGTTTTTGTCTTCCAGATTGTCAGTTAGTCTCTTCTGGGGTAATAGGGTGAAAGTTTGTTGTGACTTTTGAGTTTTGCAAGGCTTCTCTGTAGCATCACAACAGGCAAACTGTGTGTCATAGACTGTAAAGGAAGTCACAATGCTGTCATTCTCTTGCTTTTCAGTCACAATAAGCCAGTAGCCATGAATCAGGCTTTAACGAGACATACTCCAGAGATAGGCATAGAAGCAGCTAGGAAACAATGGTCACTGGTCCTCTGGCCATGGTATCTGCAGAAAGTACTCAATCCTAGCCCTCCCCAAACACGATAACAGTCTGGAGACTTGTTCTGAAGCTTGTCACAGCCTGAAAAGACCTAGCGCTAATCCAAGTGTCTGTAAATATTGCTGACTACAGCTCAGTGGTTCTTTAGGCATCACGTTTTCTTAGATTTCCTGCTGAAATTACCACTTTGGGAAAGCTTGCAGGATGCACCACATTTCTGCAGATAATTTCTGCTGTCATAGAAATCTATCAAAAAAGAAAAGGAAAATAATTGTGAGTCTTTAAAGGGTAGTTCCTTTTCGGGCTAAAGTATATGCAATGCCGAAAGATTACGTTAGAATGATGTTTCCAAATTATTAAAATGGGTTTCTAGCCCTGTCGGTCTTCAGACACATTACAGAGGCAGTAAGTACTTAATTAAGAGAAGGTGGGTGCTGAATCTATTTTGTGGTTGAAAAAGGCGGCAAATGTTGATTTCTCAATGACTAAAGTAAGCCATCTCCTAAAACAAAAGAAAACAAAATGCAATTTGGTTTGACCTCCTTAATTTCAAAAACGATGTGTTTTTATTCCAACAGTGTATATACTTATAGTAATGGACGTGTTCTGTTGATTCACTTGACAATTGGTAATGGGCCCCAAGTTACCAGGAAAATCTGACTCCTTGTGAAACTCTCTAAATGATGATATTTTCAAACATCTTGGGTTATAGTTAGTATCAGTTTCTGGTGTCCTTTAGTATAGCTTGAGTGTATTCGAATGACTGTCTTTCAATTTCTTTTTGGTTTAAACAATTGGTATCCAATTTACATAAGGAAAACCTTAAACTTAAAAAATCTCTTCATTCATGTATAACAAATATTAACAGGCTTTTAAAAGAGGTTTAAAATAGTGTTTGGTCTCATTAGTTAAATGCCTTTAAACACTTTAAATTTGCTTACCAATTTAATGTATTATATTTCTATTTTAAGTACTTTAATTATCTGAATTATAGAAACTCTAGTATAGACTTACATAGCTTTTATATATTTAGTACATTAAATTTAAAGATGCAGTGACACTAAAGTTCTCTGAAATGACACGGTATTGTATATGAGTTTAGTAAGATATCATGTTAAAACCTCAGGTCTAAATTAAGTAACCAATCATGCTAAACTGAGGAATGTCCGGGATGGAGGAATTTCAGTTTAAAAACAAAGCTGGTCCTGAGCAATCAGGGCAAATTGGTCATCCTACATAAAAATCACAGAACTACAGATTTTAAATTGAAGTTACAAGACTGTCATTCCTAGAAGGCCAAGTACATAAAATAACAAATATGAGGGCTTTTTCCTTAACCTCCAAATACTAAGACTTTAATTTTAATCACTCTAATCTTTTCTGTAGTAATTCTAAATCTTCCTAGGGTCAAAACTTTCTCACCCACTAAAGACAGCCTATTACCAACCCAAGTAATTTAGGTTACTTGTAACCAGATTTTGGCCTGGGCGGGAACTGGAATTTTTTAGAGATCCTGATGAGTCTCAGTGAATCTTGTTTTACTGTTGAAATCGCATGGACTCATCATACAGGTGAGCTCAATAACACTAATTGTTAGGGAAACGCAAATAAAAACCACAGTGAGCTGTTACTTCAGCTCCATCAGGATGGCCTCTATCACAAACAAAACAATAACAAGAGTTGGCAAGAATGTGGAGACACTGGACCACTTGCTCACTATTAATGGAAATGGGAAATGGTGCAGCCATGATGGAAACAGTATGGCAGTTCTTAAAAAAATAAAAAATAGGATTATTACCTGACCCAGCAATTTTACTTCTGGGTATATACACCAAAGAATTAAAAGCAGGGTCTGTAAGAGATATTTGAACACCCATGTTTATGGCAACATTATTCATAATAACCAAATGGTGGAGGTAACCTATGTGTCAATAGATGGATGGACAAACAAAATCGATGGATGGAGCGCTCCCCCCCTCCCCCAAAAAATGTGTGTGGAATATACATACAATGGAATAGTATTCAGCCTCAAAAATGAAAGGGATTTTGACACTTATTACAACAGAGTGAATCTTGGGGACATTATGCTAGGAGAAATAAGCCAGCCACAAAAAGACAAATATCATACAATTCTATTTATATGAGGCACCTAGCCTAGTCAAACTCATAGAGACAAACAGTAGAATGGGTGGTTTCCAGGAGGAGGTAGTAAAGGAAATGGGGAGTTGCCATTTAATTGGTATTAAGTTTTGGTTTTGCAAGATGAAAAGAATTCTGAAGGCTGGTTGAGCGACAATGTAAATATACTTAAGATTACTGAACTGAAAAGTGGTTACTATGGTAAATCTTATGTTGTGTGTGTTTTAATTACATTTTTTAAATTAAGTTTGTCTTTTTTTTTTTTTTTCATTTTATTTAAAACCAGGTTGGTTAACATACAGTGTAATCATGATTTTAGGGGTAGCATTTAGTGATTCATCACTTACATATGACACCTGGTGCTCATCCCAACAAGTGCCTCCTTAATGCCCATCCCCCATTTAGCCCATCCCCCCACCCCGCACCCCTCCAGCCACCTGCAATTTGTTCTCTGTATTTTAGAATCTCTTAAGGTTTGCCTCAGTGCCTGTTTTTATCTTATTTTTTCTTCCTTTCCCTCATGTTCATCCGTTTGGCTTCTTAAATTCCACGTATGAGTAAAATCATATGATATTTATCTTTCTCTGCCTGACTTATTTTGCTTAGCATAATACATTCCAGTTCCATCCATGTTGTTGCAAATGGCAAGATTTCATTCCTTTTGATTGCCAAATAATATTCCATTGTGCATATATTCCATATCTTCTTTATCCACTGATCAGTTGATGGACATTTGGGGTCTTTCCATAATTTGGCTATTGTTGATAGTCCTGCTATAAACATTGGGTAGCATGTGTTCCTTCGAATCAGCATTTTTTTATCCTTTGGATAAATACCTAGTACTGCAATTGCTGGGTCCTAGGATAGTTCTATTTTTAATTTTTGAGGAACCTCCATACTGTTCTCCGGAGTGCCTGCACCAGTTTGCATTCCCACCAATAGTGCAAGAAGGTTCCTCTTTTTCTGCATCCTCATGAACATCTATTGTTTACTGAGTTGTTAATTTCAGCCACTCTGACAGATATGAGGTGGTATCGCACTGTGGTTTTGATTTCTTTTTCTCTAATGATGATGAGTGATGTTCGACATCTTTTCATGTGTCTGTTGGCCATCTGGATGTCTTCTTTGGAAAAGTGTCTATTCATGTCTTTTGCTTATTTCGTCACTGGATTATTTATTTTTTGAGTGCTGAGTTTTAAAAGTTTTTTTAAATAGATTTTGGATAAATTTGTGTTTTAATTATATGAAGAATCAAAAACTTTCAATAATCAGGGGCACCTGAGGGGCTTAATCGGCTGGGCGCCCAACTCTTGGTGTTGGCTTGGATCATGAACTCACGGTTCATTGGTTCAAGCTCCTTGTCACACTCTGTGCTGATAACGGAACTTGCTTGGGATTCTCTGTCGCTATCTCTCTCTGCCCCTCTCCCACACAGTCTCTCTCTCTTTTGCAAAATAAAAAAAATAAACTTACATATTTTTTCACTAATGAGAAGCATGGATGCAGATGTGTGTAAATAAGAACCTGCATGCACTGCTAGTGGGAAGGTAAACTGGTACAACCACTCTGGAAAACAATCTTGCAATTCCTCAAATGATTAATCACAGAGTTACCATATGAGGATGTGCCAGTAGTAAATTCCAAACTGAAAACTGAAAAACAAGGAGCAGTAAGACTGAAACACATGGACCAGTATATTCAGGGGCTATACGACATGTACAAAAGCTGTAATATACGTATAGTGGGAATACGAGAAGAAAGAAAGTAACAGGAACAATTTTGGAAGCAATAGTGACTGTGAGTTTCCCCCAAAATTAATGTCAGATACCACAACACAGATCCAGGAAACTCAGAGAATATTAAGCAGATACATGCGGAAAATACTACATTTGGACGTATCATATTCTAAGTGCAGAAAACCAAAGGTAAAGGAAAAAATCTTGAGAAAAGCCAGAAGAAAAATGAATGGAACACCCATGACATGTGCCACAACAGGGATGAAGCTTAAAAATAACACACTAAGTGGAAGAAGTTAGTCACGGGGTCCCTGGGTGGCTCAGTCAGTTGAGCGTCCGACTTTGGCTCAGGTCATGATCTCACTGTTTGTGGGTTCAAGCCCTGCATCAGGGTCTGTATTTATAGCTAGCTCAGAGCCTGGAGCCTGTCTTTGGATTCTCTGCCTCTCTCTGTCCCTCCCTTGCTCACACTGTCTCTCAAAAAATAAATAAAACATAAAAAAACGGAAGTCACAAGAGGCCACCTATCATATGATGCTACTCATATGAAAGTCCAGAACAGGACAAATTTATAAAGACAGAAAGTAGATTAGCAGTTGCTTAGGGGTGGGCAAGTTTGATGAGGGATAGAGGGCTGAAAGCTAAGGGCACAAGGTTTCTTTCTGAGGTCTTGGAAATGTTCTGAACTTGACTGTGGTAGTGGTTGCCTATATCTGAACTGAACATTCTAGGTGGATGAAGTGTATGGTCAGGGAATTACATGTCAATAAGGCTGTGAAAAATGCTTTTGTTAAATGTGAAGGTAATTGGTCTCAGAGCTCATAGTGTTAGTTCTTGGCTCACAGAAATCTGAAATTCCCATCTGAGTTGAGCCCTTGACTGGATTTTGCATTTCTCTGATTCATGATTTTATTACACATATCCTAAAATAATAAAGACCTTTGGATCCTATGAAAACCTTAGCTATATAAGTGAATTTTTAAAAAATTTTTTAATGTTTATTTATTTTTTGATAGAGAGAGACAGAGCCCAGGCAAGAGAGTAGCAGAGGAGAGGGAGACACAGAATCGGAAGCAGGCTCCAGGCTCTGAGCTGTCAGCACAGAGCACGACACAGGGCTCAAACCCACAAACCACAAGATCATGACCTGAGCCAAAGTAGGAAGCTCAACCCACTGAGCCACCCAGGTGCCCCTACGAATGATTCTTCTCTCTAACCTTGTAGAATCTTGCCTTCTTCCCTGTTCTTAGGACTTATAACTCTTAGGGACATTTAAAGTAATATCCAAAGAACCTTGGAGACCCCACCTAGCTTGCTACCACCACTCACAAGAGTGTTCTATTGTCGACTGCAGTAGCGTAAGACACCTACCATTCCTAAGGTGTTTTTCTGTGGCCAAAAGATAATTTACAAATAATACTAATTCTCTGAATCGCCGGTTTTCCGAACTTATAAAATTCATCAAAATTATTTAAAATGTGATGGTTTTGCCCTTCATAAGGTTTACATAAATTAGTAATGGAAGGGGTGATTTCTACAGCTGTAAGAGGAATGTTATATTTATCAGAAGCTAGAGATCACACATCTCATGAGTATACTTAATATTCAGAAAAGGAACCAAAATTCCAGTAATTCATAGTAAAGCAATAAATGGAAATATGTGACAATGAGACTTGTGACTTTTAGTTCATATAGAAATTCTGTAGTATATACTGGTATGGGCTGAATTATATCTCCACCAAATTTATAGGGTGAAGCCCTAACCCTGCAATGTGACTGTATTTGAAGGTGGGACCTTGAAGGAAGTAATTAAGGTTAAATAAGGTCATAAGGAAGGGACCTTTATTTTATAGGGCTAGTGTCCTTAGAAGAAGAGGAAGAGATACAAGGAGTGTTTGCACACTGAGCAAAAGCCATGGGAAGACACAGTAAGAAGAGACCAGAAAGATCTCACCAGAAGCCAACCCTACCAACACCTTTATCTCGAATTTCTAGCCCCAGAACCAAGAGAAAATACAGTTTTGTTGTTTAGGTCACCCAGTCTGTGCTGTTCTGTGATGGTAGCCCAGGCAGAATGATATAATACCCATTTTTAAACCTTATTATGATGCTTGGGGCACCTGGGTGGCTCAGTCGCTTGAGTGTCCAACTTTGGCTCAGGTCATGATCTCGGGATTCATGAATTCGAACCCCACGTGGGGCTCTGTGCTGACAGCTCAGAGCCTGAAGCCTGCTTCCAATTCTATCTCTTTCTCTCTCTCTCTGCCCTCCCTTGCTCACGCTCTGTTTCTCTCAAAAATGAATAAACGTTAAAAAGAAAAATAATTATTCTGATGCCTGATTCTATTTTGAGAAATCTTTTAGCCCTTTTGGGATTATTTCGCCATTTTCCCAGCTTACGTGGCAACTTCGATGAGCTGTTTTTACCTCGTGGAAGCCAAAATTTAATATGCAGTGGGGTGGTCCCTGTATCTTCCTAGTTATTTTTATTTTTGTTTTCCTTTTTCCATCTCATAGCATTCTTTAAGGATTTACTATCACTTTACTCTGTCTTGAATAATCGTTATTTAGGGCTAATGCAGTTCAACTTTGTAGTTTGAATTCTACTACCACAGAGGAATTCCTTCTCGGCATCTTTTCTTCTGCACGTGGATGTGCTGTCCGGAGAACACAGCAAGATTTCAACAAATCATGTAACAAAATGATGAAGAGTTTATCCAAGTTTCGGATTTAGTTTGGTTGTAGTTTTGCCATATTCCTTTTGCCCCAGGCATTTACCCGTGGATTTGTCAGTGTGATTCGGTTAGATGTCAAGTTCATTGAGCACCTGAGACATTGAGCTCTTCTCAGAAGCTTAAAACACATGGAAATGGTTGTATTGTATTGGTCTGATCAACTAAACAATGAATTAAGAAAAGCACAGAAAGCTGGATTGAAAGTACGTCAATAGCAAAACCTATCCCATTGCTTCTAAATCGTAACAGTCCACACAATTACATTTGTAATTTGACATATACAAGAATATTTTTATTTTGTAAAGCACGGTCTGTGATATTCTGGTTTGTTTAGCCACTGCAGCTGCAAAAAAACAAAAACCAAATGAAAGCTTTGAAAGCAAAAAGACCCTAGGAGATCTATAGCATCGCATGCATCATGGTTCCTGATAGTACGAGACAAAATTAGTGGAAATGATTTGATTTTCAGTAAATTGCTCATTCGACAAATTGGTTTTCCAGCAAGTTGATTTTCTCCTCTCTTTCCTGCTGAATGTGTATGCCACCAACATGTGTCCATGCAGAGCTTTAAGCAGTGAGGTAAACTCATTTAGCAAACTGTCTGTACTGTGTATCATCTTCCTGGTTGAAACAGAAGAAAACACCGCACTTCTGACAAAGAACATGATATATTTGCCATCTGATGAGAACTTCCCTGTTAGAAATGTTTTTGAGCTTCACTGAGGTTACTAGTGACAAATTTAATCTCAATGGGAACATTTTTGGGGTGTTCAATACTAACTAGAAAGATAGCTTTATTCAGCTGGACATTTTAAAGCACTTAGCAAAACAGCTACTTGACAGGTAACATTTTTCCCTCTTGAAAACAAATTTATCTTTATAAGGGTTTGAAGTGATAAATATACTGAACGTAAGTGAATACTTTGCAGCGGCTTCACGTGGTTATCCACCGTGCACTGTTAATGTGTAATAAATAGATGTTTTAAATATTTGCTCCTCAAGGTCTCTTCTTGAACTTACGCATAAGTTAACCAAACAGTTGGAAAAAGATTTATAGTTATGAAGAGGCCTATATGTCAAGGAAAGTTTTATGATATGTTCCATAATAAATTAGCAATAAATGGATACAGGTGACTGTGGAATTTATGACCTCTAATGCTTTAATACTGCACTAAAGAAAAACTAATTATTAAGGTCTTAAAGGGTAATATAAGAATACCATCTACAAATTGTCAAATTAAGCCATTAGTGCTAGGTTTTAGAGGTAGGTGCTTTTTAGGTGACTGGACCCAGGGGGGAGGGGGGAATGGATGTGTATATACATGAGAAAACTCAAAGCCATCAAAGAATAGAAGAGCAACAGTCAGGCTTTCCAGCAGAAACGAAAGAATTACTTGTAAAATTTCTTCTTCTGCTTAAAAAAAGTCATTCTTTCAGCATTTAGTGGCATGCAAAAAAAAAAAAAAAGGCTAGTTTTGTTAGATTCTCCCCGGCACATTTCCCCCTCAAGTCCCATGAAGATGTTTGAATAAAAGAGGTCCCAGAAAAAGTTATCTGCCTAAAAAATCAAATTGAGGCTACTTGCAGGTTTTAGAACTGTCCCTTCTGTAAGGGACTTCAATTAAAGCAGTCGTGGTGGGGAGGCATCTGTACTTTCATCTTTAGTTTTTCATAAGAAAAAAGAACTCACCCTTTTATTCCTAATTTGAACCTCACCAGGAGGTAGATGAGTTTATTTCCTAGAGGGAAGAGGCTATTGTAAAAGTCGGCCTCCAAAGTGATCTTCCAGTTTCCAATCTCTCACCCTTTTAATCCATTCTCCACACTAACACCAGAATGGTCTTTATTTTTAGGGGAAAAAAATGCGATTATAGCACATCTCTACTTAAAATCCTTTGACGGGCTCCAACTGCTTAGCCCAACTCCGACGCAAGGCGGATGGCCTTTGTGACCCCATCCTATCCATCCTTCTAACCTCGCTTCCTCCCCGGCCCTCTGCTCTGGTGTGCTGGGCCACTGGCCATGCCTGCGTGGTTTGCTCATGACCCTCCGTGTCTTCACCCTTTGTTTCTGCTGCCTGAACCCCCTTTCTTCTTATTCTTCCTCTTCTTTCAAGGACAAGCTCAAAGGTGACTTTGTGTGTTCCCGTCACAAGTATGACCATTGCCCTGTTGAACTCCATTGCTTTCTCCACACTTCCATGTGATCGTATCCCCTTCCTCCCATTGTGGTTTAATTGGGTGGGTGTCTATCTTGCTACTAAGTTGAAAATCATGAAAGGCAGGGCCCTCCTCTAGTGGCTATTCATCCCATGCATCTCAGTGTAGAGGGATATCATAGTGCTTAGTACGGGTTTCTTGAATGAAAGAGCTGGGGATAGTGAATTGAAGGGAAAAGCCAGGGTGGAAGCCTGGGCCAGCACGCCTTTCCTGTTTGTGGGTAGAGCAAGAGGAAATTTTGGAGACGAATCAAGGCGGACTTTTTCGTGTTTCATTGTTTCCAGAAGAGGCTCCTAGATAAAAACACAGAAGAGAATGAGCATTTTCTGAGATTGAAAGACACTGATGCATGGGGGAAATGAAGAAAGAATCACTATAATAATAAGGAAAATAAGGTGAGTCTTCTAAATCTGAGAGACTGCTCCGACCCAGGGAGCTGTACTTAAAACCGGAATCAGAAGACTAAAGTGGAGTCTCACTTCACTCTGTGATCTAATGAAAATGTTTACTTTTTCTTACCTTGTTTCCACCTCTGTAAAAATAGGGATTATAATGAATACTTGTCAATGTTTCAAGGTGGATTAAAGGAGATCATATATATGAAATTATAATACCTGCCACTTATTAAAGATCTACTATGATAGGCTTTGTGCTTCATATATATTATCTCTAATTTAATTTTCTAAAAATGCACA
This sequence comes from Proteles cristata cristata, assembly GCA_017311185.1. Lineage (NCBI taxonomy): Eukaryota > Metazoa > Chordata > Mammalia > Carnivora > Hyaenidae > Proteles > Proteles cristata. The sequence goes on along the minus strand of JAESUZ010002526.1, from coordinate 847,606 downwards.
ATGTATTTGAAATTTTTTTTTAATGTTTATTTATTTGATAGAGAGAGAGAGAGAAAGAGGGAGGGACAAAAGCTGAGTGGGGGCGGGGCAGAGAGAGCGGGAGACACAGAATCCAAAGAGGGCTCCAGGCTCTGAGCTGTCAGCACAGAGCCCGACGCGGGGCTCAAGCTCATGAACAATAAGATTGTGACCTGAGCCAAAGTTAGATGCTTAACCAACTGAGCCACCCAGGTGTCCCAAGAATTTTTTGTTTAAGACTAATCCAGGGACAGGTTTCCTATGAATTAATGAAACATAGCCTTTGGGGTCCTTCATTTGCCTGATCTCCCTTCTAAATAAATGTTTACTCAAACCACTTAGGCCCCACAAAACTTGCAACAACTCCTAAACAGATAGAATCTGAAAGTTTCCAGCACAATTCTCCTCTGCCCAGCTTGGCCTCTGGGATTGGCTCACTTCCTTCCCAACTACTCTTGGTCTTTGACTCACTGTACATGCTTTAGGTAAACCTAAGGGTAGACAGGGCAGTAAAGGTTATTACCAGAAACTCCAAATATTATACCAGCTGTCTGTGGCTCAAGGTGTACCCTTCAACTTCCATTCTCAGAAAACATTCCTTCCCCTCTGAGTTTAAAGAAATATGTTTATGATCACTCTGCTTATAAAAAGAAATGATTAAAAATGTATAACGTGAAGTGGTAGCCATGGGTGTTTCTTTGCGGCGATGGAACAGTTCTGTATTGGATAGTGATGGTAGTTACATGAAATCTATCCAAATGACAAATTTCATAATGCAGGCATTTCAAAAGAGTACATGTAAAAACTGAGATACTCTGAATAGGGCTTGTAGTTTACTTAATTGCATTGTATCAAGGTCAGTTTCATAAGGTACTGTGGTTATCAAAGCTGTCGTCATTGGGGAGAGCTAGGTGAAGGATATATGGGAAATTTCTGCACTACCTATACAACTTCTTGTGGTTCATCAATTATTGAAAAATAAAAAGTTGAAAATACATGATGGATTATTTCTAACCTTATTTGAAAATTTTTCATGTTTGGGGCTTGGTACAAACCATCTCTAAGACATTGGCTCACTCTACTAACCCTGCTACCTTCTTCCCCAAAATGGAAGAACAAACCAGCAAAGAATGTAGAAAAGTCTTGGTTTTCTTTTCTTTTTTTTTTTTTAGTTTTTTTATGTCTTTATTTTGAGAGACAGAGAGTGAGCGGGGGAGGGGCAGAGAGAGATGGAGACACAGAATCTGAAGCAGGCTCCAGGCTCTGAGCTAGCTGTCAGCACAGACCCCGATGTGGGGCTCGAACCTACAGACTGTGAGATCATGACCTGAGCCAAAGTAGAACGCTTAACCGACTTTTTTTTCAGGTGCCCTGAAAAGTCTCGGTTTTCAATAGCATCTTGTTTTAAGATATATTCCAGTTCAGAATAAAAAGTCTTGCTTTCTTCTTCCTGTCTCTAAGTGCCAGAAAGGTAGGCAGTAGATTTGGGGGCTCCTGCTGTGATTCTCTTTCCCACCTATCACTCATCACAAACAAGGGTCAGGAGGCTATCTGACAGCCGGATGTGCTCGAAGCAAATCTTCGAAGTGGATTAAAGAGGATGCTTTAATTGGAAGGTTAGACTAGCGTGGTGATTTCTAAAGTGCATGGGCTTTGCTAGTACAATATGAAGATTTGCTGCTACATGAGAAAAGAAAGGAGAATATGGTAAACAAGTACTTTTATATCTAATGTACCCATTTTGGGTAAGGATCAACTTTTTGTCCCAACATTTTGCCCTTTGAATTTTGTCTTTGCATGTTGGACTTTATTTTTAAACCCTGTTTTGCTTCTATGCTGTGTTTTATGAAATAATGATGATAGTAGATAATTGTTTATTGAAAGCTCTTGGCAAAATAAAAAATCAGCAGTTCTAAGTCACCCTTCCCAATTTTTTTTCTTATTTCACCAATCTGTGAAATCCAACTGGATTAAATGCCTTTAACGCATATTCAAATTCTAATAATTGTTCATTCATGTAGTCGTTTATGTAGGTCCTTGTCTTTGCAAAGCACGGTCCTCGGCATCATGGGGCTTGGCTCTCCAAAAGCTAAGGATAAGGCAGGCACAGAAATACAATAATGCAAGTAGAAAGTGAAAAATGCTGTGCAAAGTTTGGAAAATGAGCTGGAAATTTATTCTGACACCTATAAACCCAGGCAAAGCTGGAAAAGGTGAGAACTGAGATGTCAAGTGGCATGAAATGCATTGGCTAGACCTTTGGATAGAAAGGGAGCCTCTCATATCAAGACTGACAAGGATGAAGCCTGGAGAAAGGCAATGCCTGTCAAGTTTGAAATAAACATGCACTAAACTCGAGTAAGTTTAGAGAGGCACAGACATGAACCAGAATACACATCTTGGGTGGGGGTGGGGGTCCTCACAGCACAAAGGGGGTGAAATAATTTATCTCTGTACCCTTAGGTAGGTTAGCAATGATGCTTCTTTACAGGCTGAATCTGAAAAAAATATATATATTAGCTCTAATCTTAGAATTATTTGGTAGTAGATTTTTTTTAAAGCTGAAACCTTAAAGCCAATAAATTAAAAACACTTAGTATCTCAATACGTGGATTTCTATATATGATTAGCAAAAGAAAAAAGTAAAGCAAGAAAGGGAAAGAGGAAGTGAAGAGAAAGAAAAATTGCAGAAGTTACCATTGCAAAAAGTGGGAGGGGGGAGGCAGAGAAAGGTTGGTGATGGGAGAAGTCAGAAATTCTTCCATTGAACAGAAGGTTTCATTTTCTGACCTCTTACCCTCCCTTATAGCTTTGTTCACAAAACACCCAGAAAGTGTGAGTTTGAAAGCTCCAGTGCAGTGGCTGGATTTGTTTCAGTGTCTACACAGGTGAAACTCCAATCATCAGAGTCATCATTAATCGCGCTGACATTTTATCCAACATATTTCTGACAGGTTTAAAGCTTAATTTGACAGTTTCCCCCAGTTTCTAAGGTCTGCTCTATTACATTAATTCTGTAACAGTACAATCTCAAAACTACATTTAAGGGCTAGAAAGGCGTAACTACTCCCAATGTAAATATTATATTCTGCAGCACACCTTTCTAATATGTTTAGTTACAGTGCTGAAGAACTGCTAATTCAATCCTCTTGTCCTGACTACTTTTTTCTGTAAAGATGGCTAGGTAGATTTCAAAGGCAGGTGCTATATTATCTCTCTGTTGCTGTCTACTAAACTACTACAAAGAGAGCAGCTTATAATACTTCATATTTATTATCTTAAAATTTCTGTGGTTCAGGAGTCTGGGCATTCTTGCCTGGGTCCACTTCCACGAGACTACCAGGCCACAATTATAGTATTGGCTGAGCTCATTCTCATCTGAAGACTCAACTGAGGAAGAATCTACTTCCATGCTTAGACGGGCTGTAGGAGAATTCTTTTCTTGGCTCCGTATGACAGAGCCCTCAGTTCTTAGAGGCTGCCCAAAGTTCCCAAAGTATAGGCTCCTCCACAGGCAATTGACAGCACCATGAGAGAGATGGTATTCTAAGGGTCTGTCTACCATGGCTGCTAAAATAAACTTTTCATATTTCAAGTATCTTATTCTATGTCAAAAATAGACATAACTAAGAAGGTAAAAGTGATAATGTATGAGAGTGCTTTGAACAGAGAGTGAAACAGTTAAAGTAAAGAGAAAAAAAAAACTTAAAAAAAAATTTAATTTATTTTTTGAGACAGAGCACAAGCAGGGGAGGGGCAGGGAGAGAGAGAGGGAGACACAGAATCCAAAGCAGGTTCCAGGCTCTGAACTGTCAGCACAGAGCCCGATGTGGGGCTCAAACTCACAAACCATGAGATCATGACCTGAGCCGGAGTCGGCCACTTAAACTGAGCTACCCAGGAGCCCTTGAAAAAGACTTTTTAAAGGCACTTCTAGTAAACTCAGAATAAGATTTTAGTAAATAGAATTCAAGTTTACGTTTTAAAAATTAATTAAATAATAATTATGTGGAACTGAATAAATATGTTAGCGGATTTCCTGAAATGTTTACATGTTAGCAATATTTTACATGCTCAAACATGTACGAGAAATATAAGAAACAAAAGCAATAAGCCAAGAGAAAATATTGGCAACATATTTATTAGAGCATTAATATCCAAAGAACATGAAAAACTTCAACATCCTCTAAAGTAAAAGCAAGCAACCCAAAAGAAAAATAGACAAAACATGAATAGGCAACTTTCAAAAAATGTATAGAATAAATAAAGACAAAAACTCTCAACTGTTCTTATAATTAAATAAATAATCAAAATAATAATAAAATATAAATGTTCATAGGTACCATTGGAAAGATAAAAGAAAAAGGTTTGTAATCTCAAGAGCTTCCCAGGATATGAGAAAATGAGTACTCATATATTTAGTGAAAAGATAAGCTTTTTGGAAGGCAATTTACCAAAACCTATAAAATTTTTAAAAACCTTACTATTTGGCCCAGCATTTTCATTTCTGGGAAACTATCCTAAAGAAACACTCCCACTTTTCAAAAAAGCAATACACAAGGATATTCATTGTAGAATTTTATAACAGTAAAATACCAGAAATAACTTAAATGTAGTATAATAAGGAAGCGAATGTGATAGATTCATGGTATGGAATTCTATGTAGCCAATAAAAAGAAAGACTTTGATTCGTGGGTAGTTCCCTTGAAAGAAAGTTCCATGACATATGGAGTGAAAAAGACTAAAGAACAACATATAAATTATGGTCTTATGCATATAAATAAGATATGCATAGATATGTACCTATATGTGTGAAGTACATGGAAAGAAAACTGAAAGCATCTATGTTCAGCTCTCAACCACCCCTACCTTTGCGTGGGATGTAGCAGTGGGAGGGCGAGCAGACAGATTCTCATGCTGTGTTTGTGAACTTCATTTGTTTGGCTCATGTGCATTGAGAACAGGAAATAAATAAAGGTGGTACCACCTTTTTCTTTGCCGTTCTAAATGGAAAAAAAAAAACCACCACTTCAATAATTAAAAAATAATAAATACTTAAAAAACCAACCACCTAAATTTATTTCTGTCCTTCCTTGCACACTTCTTTCTGGGTCTGCTAATTTTCTGGCTTCTGATAAACATAAGCAGGAAATGTAAAATTTAAGGGAAAGTTCTAGTATCTACCTATTGATTGACCTATCTGCCTACCTATGTAACAATGTCCTAATTCGGGTATGTATGTTCTCTGCCTTTCCTGGTCTGTACTGCCTTGTTGCCAGTCCTAAAATGTATACCATTTTCTCCCTCATAAGTTTTATTTTTCTTTTTTTAAAGCATTTTTGTTTCTTTTTATTTATTTTTTAATTTTTTAAAATTTATTTCTGAGAGAGAGAGAGAAACAGTGCGAGCAGGGGAGGGTCAGAGAGAGAGGGAGATGCAGAATCTGAAACAGGGTCCAGGCTCTGAGCTAGCTGTCAGCACAGAGCCCAACACAGGGCTCGAACCCACGAACCATGAGATCATGACCTGAGCCAAAGTCGGATGCTTAACTAACTGAATCACCCAGGCGCCCCTACGTTTTATTTTTCAAAAGCCATGAAATAATGGAAGAATAGCAAGAATACAGTAACAAAAGCAACAAGATTACTAGGAACTGTACTAGAAAACTGTAAAAATACAGTTTTCGAATTGGGGCATCATCTGAAAACCTTTCTTGCCTGTGCTCAGCTTCTATGTCAGAAAGATTCAGTAGCTCTGTTTTCTTAGCAAAATGATAAAAAGCTGCAAGGGGTTTGCCATATAATTCTGATTTATTTTGTCATTGTAAAGAATGTTTTTATTGTGGACTCATGTCACTTTTTGCTGATATGAGTGTTTATTGGCATCCTTGGTGCATTTTATTATGATACAAGCAACCTTTAAAAAAAAAAAAAGTAAACCCAACTTCTTTTACATCAAAAACGCAACTAAAGCGCTTAAAAATTAAACCAAAAATTAGAAACACATGGCTTTGGGTCTTTGGATTTGATTGGGTAAATATGTATATAAATTATACTTAGACTTGAATGCACTCTTTGCCTATTTTTACTTTATGATTACCTTAAGTCAGCATAGTGCCTTGTAAAAATGTACCTATGCTGCACCCATTCCATAAAATCTATGAAATAAAACACATCTCCCCGGCTCAGTGAAGTTCAGAAAATCTGGGTCTTCCCTCCTATAAATGTATCATGTTACATTTACTGCCTAATAAAGTCTCAAAGAACAAGATTGCCCTTCTTTTCACAACTTGATCCTTTACAAATTTACAAATGTAATGCTTTAACCTATTTGAACTCAACTCTGGCTCCCTGAGGGAAGATGCTTAACCAAGTCAAAGTGTCTGTTCTCGGTTAGTTGGGCCTTGGCTAGCGGCCGTGGGTATCAGGAGGGGTGGCCGCCTGCCGGAGGCGTACAGCTGTCGTCCTGGCCTCTGCTAGAGGTCTGTGCTGCCTCAGTCAATGGGGTCAAAAGAAGATGACAAAAGGAGTGGGCACTGAGAAAGCAAAAATAAGGCCCTGGTACCAGGAGTCTAGGTCACAAGGAAGGGCAAGCATTGTTATCGAGCTGAAGGCCAACTCCCTGAAAACCAAACACGAGATAAAACCAAATAGGTGACATTCTTCAGAATTGAGGTATTCATTCCTTCCTAGCCGGCAAATGCTTAGAGAACGATTTCTCCCCAGAGCTTCTGGATTTAGACAACCTCAGCCCGAAAAGAAGTCGGGACATTCAGGCGGCTTTGTGGAGGGGCCTGCAATAAAAAGCTCTGACTCAAAGCCCTCCCAGAACAAGTCATTTTAGTTTATTTCTTTGTTAAAAGGTTATAGTTTAAAAAGAGAAGCTTCAGAGGAGGTAAATATGTGAGGAGGGAACTATAATCACATTGTAGGCAGTGACTTGAATGTGACTTTGTACGAAAATGGAAATTTCTTTATCGAACAATGACATGTTTTGTCTACACAACTCAAAGCATTCTGACCACGGGGCCGTGAAACAAGTGAGTTTGTGTAGGAACCAGAGGCAGGTGGAGAAAGTAAAGGCCAGGGAAGAGAGAAGAAAGAAGCGGTAGGCAGACTATAGATGAAAACATTCGCTCTCAGGAGCAGGGGAACACTTCACCTGTCGTGTGAAAAGAGCCAGGCTCTGCTCTGACCTCCAAGGTCTGAAAATTATCCTCATGTAAGACTGGATAGTTTCTGAACTCCCTGGATGTTAGGCATCAAGACTGTGCTCTTAGTAAAATGGACAACTAAAGCTATTTCCTAAATAATTCAAAGAATTGCTTGAACCACACCTCCCAAAATGCAGCACATATATCATCTAGATACTTTCAAATCAAAGCAATTGTATCTAAAATGACTCTCTAGCTTCCCATTCTGCCCTGTTAGTTGATGTACACCAGAAAAGGGACAAATGATTTTTTTAGAGTGTGAAATGCATGTACCCCATATGTATTGAAGTTTTTAACAGGCAGATGCTCCCTTCCCTGGTGGTTAAGAGCCCCCTCTAACTACCTTGTTACCTTCGCAAAGAAAAAGCCGCCCATGATCACCATCAAAATGCTGACAATAGAATCTGTCTGTTTCACTAAGCTTCAAAACAGACCACTGCAAGCACTCAATGGCCACTGGCCACCTCGTACATGTTTCCGCCATCTTTTAACAATTCAAAATCTTATGGAAAGCAAGTAATTTTCATCAAAATGGTTGTAGTTCTGGCTGTTTCTAGATGAATGTGGGGCCCTCAGGAAATAACTTTTCATAAGGTCTCCAATGACCAACATTTAATCCAGGTGAAAAATCAAGTTACATGAATCACCGTGGCAACCCTAAAGAATGAAGGCAGATCAACCTGAAGGTGGTATGTGGAGGTGAGGAGGGGCAGGTGAGGAAATACCAAAAGGCCATATTCTCCGAAGAATGTTCTCAGAGAAACAAACACCCCCCCCTTCCCTTTTCTGTCTCCACTCCATTCCCTATGATATAAAAGATGGGTTTCTTTTCTTTCTTTCTTTTCTTTTTTTAAAGCATCGATGGGGAACCACCTCTATCATCCCATGAGTTGCTGCCTTAGTTCACGGGGCAGGGGGCTGAAATGAACATCTTTGATTAACAAAAGGAGAACAAAATCCACCCTAGGTTTTCGAGATGAAATACCAGTTGGTCTTTATTTTACAAAGCTTTCTGTAGTTTTATCTTTATTTCTGATGCAGTTGAGATGCTGTGTGTGTGTGTGTGTGTGTGTGTGTGTAATATTTTGAACATAAGTGAAAAGCTTTCAGGTGAAAAAATCTGTTCGCAATGGTAACGTGCAAAATAATGTGTCCATATGATCCAGAAGACAGTTGTTCTAGAAGACTATAGTCCCATTCTGGAAGATACGACTGTATACCTGTAAATAGCTTACTGATTAAGCCTAGCAACTTGTTCAACAAGATTCCCTTCAAAACCCTAGCCTTGCTTTGCCCTTATCCAGAGCCATTCTGGCACAAACTGCCCAATTCCCACCCCCCAGTGGCCTCCTACTTACCACACTCCCTTCAAAGCACCAGCTCAGATGCTCATCCCTTTCCCAAGTTCTCCACTTTGAGACATCACTGAGACTGTGTCCAAATGGTGTTCATTCTCATTGTAATAGATCTAATAAACTTCTCTTGGCTTGACCAATTGTGTTTTCTGGTGGTTTTTGAAGACGTTAATGGTTTGCACATCCCTTAACAATATCTGCAGCAGGTTTCACATAGGCCCCTCTGGAATGAAAACACATACCTATCTGGTCTGGTTTACAAGCTTCAGTTTACATCCTCTTCAAAGCCCTTACCGAGCCTCACCTCCCCCAGATGAATGGCTAGCTTAAGGGACCTGAGCTGGGGAGGTAGCTTGGCTTTCTCTTTAAGTCAGGGTGGGGCAAGAGCTGAGAGACATGTGGTTTGGGGAGACCTTATCCTGTTTGAAGATGGAACACGTCTGGGAAGAGGAAGGATCTTTTTGGGTAACTGGTCACTAGTCAGCGGTGCGGAGAGGTTCACTGTCATGTTTCTGCTCTGGTAGGTTCCATGTTTCTACATCTACCAATATGGCGGCCCCTGTGTAGATAGTGCACATGGCTTTCTCTGAGCAGAGCCAGCATCACACTGGCCCCTCTGTCACGGGTGTCCCACCCAAAGAGGATCGTCTTCTCTATCAGTTTCTTGGCTCCAAAGCCCTTCATGCATTTTTTACCTCTTCTTCCCCTTATTATAATCTTTGTTCTCCTTTGCAAGGAGACACAGGAACCAATGAGAAAATGAGAATAAAATAAAATATTGTTCTGAGAGTTAAATACACTTTTCAAATGTTTGCCCCATAGGCAGTAACTAGGTAATCTTTCTTTCCTACTATACACAATGCACCATGTTGGCAATATTACTTTTGTAATTAAGAATGAAATGTGAGGCCATTGTATTAATTAACCAAGTTTAAGAATATAAGGAAAGGTTCATAAACATTTATACTTCAAGAACTAAGTGACTTTGATTTCATCAAAACACAAACCAATGCAAATTTACCAAGTATTTTCAAATTCTAGTTCAGATCAAGGAGGAAGAAAATGCTGACGCTGGAGTTGCACTCTCTTTTGGCTTTTTTGTTGTTGCCCCTTAATAAATGCTCTTCAGGGGCACCTGGGTGGCTTAGTCGGTTAAGCGTCCGACTTCGGCTCAGGTCATGATCTCGCAGTTCGTGGGTTCGAGCCCTGCATCGGGCTCTGTGCTGACAGCTAGCTCAGAGTCTGGAGCCTGTTTCGGATTCTGTGTCTCCCTCTCTCTCTCTGACCCTCCCCTGCTCACGCTGTCTGTCTCTCTCAGAAATAAATAAAACATAAAAAAAAATTTTTTTTAAATGCTCTTCAATTTTCTTTAGAACATGGGTATTTCATTGTTGATGTGGTTAGATTCGATTCAAGGTGTGAAATTAGTATGCGCCAACATGAAAGGGGGATAGTTCTCTGCCTAACATTTTCCATGACATGTCTTAAGCGCTGTGGCTATTTGGGGGAGACCCAAAAGAGCAGAGTGAGAAATATTTATAGCATATGAGTGTAATAAAATATGTAATCATGAACAAACAATACATTAAATTGGTAGGACACAGTCTACATTAGATCACAGGAATGAATATCAAAAATATAGTCAATATTTTTGAAAAAACAACCAGCAGTGAAAAATTTATTTATAATACAAACCAGACACTCCAAAATAATTTGTGGTTTACTTAATTCTTACCGTTCATCCTATATTCTTTTGAATAAGTTGAAGGAAGGCACCCGAGTAACTACCTCAGCTGTTTTTAATTTTGATATTGAAGTTTCAGTGAGATGAAAATTCTGGTCTATATAACAAAAAGAGATGGCGTGTCATTTTTAGAAATTTGGATTTTTTCCCCCCTCAATGTAGATTCCTATTAAAAAGAAATGTATTACAATAAATTACTATATTTCCAAATTGTCTCATTATTTCTGGGCAAACAATAATTGCAAATAAATTCTGAATAGAGGAATATCACATTGCATCTTATGTGTTCCGCAATATGCACTCATAGAAAATCATTACAGTAACAAAACCAGCTGCATGTAATAGAAAGCAAATGATTTACAATGTTCCTATGAGAAACTACTTTATTTCATATTATCATAAAAAGAGCAGAACTGAATATTTGCATGACAAACAGAAGAATCCAGGAAATTCCAAAAGCAACTCAGTTTTTTTAATAGGTATTAATGCTGGAAGGTGATTTGAAAGCCTTCTACTCTAGAGAATATTAGCAATTATAATTTGCAGTCATTATTAGGCCAGCAATTGAGAAAGGAAAAATCTACAAACATTAATAGAATATAGAAAGAAATACTTGAAGTAGTATGTTGTGTTTCTCTCATAGGACATTTATGTTACAAGAGCTTACATTTAGTGATGTTGAACGCTTTCTTTCATTTAAGCTGCGAAGTAGAATGTGTTTTCGTTCCTAAAGAAAGCTGGATCCTGAAATTTGAACCACACCCCAAATCTTCAACGTCTGTATTTTAGTATGCTTTGCATTCTAACCGTATTGCCAATCAACGTATCGGCCTATCAAAGGTCCAGTCCAAGGGAATTGGCCCCACCCACATACCGAATAAAAGGGGTACTATCTGCCGCCCGCAGGGCTCACGCGCTCTCTCCTTCCACGCGACATGTGCACAGGGGGCAGAGGCAGAGCTACGACGTGGCTTGCAGAAGAAAAGATGAGCTCTGTCGAGGAGGCTCCCTCTCAGCCATGAGCCTAAGTCCTGGCAAGGAGAAGCATTCGGATGAGGAAGAGGTGACACACGAGAGGCAGAGATAAGATATGAGTCCAAGGTGGGAGTGGATAGTTGGCCACACAGCAGGAAGCTGAAAGTAGCCGAGAGGAGAGGGCACATCAGTGCTGGATCACCGGTGCCAGACATGCATTCCTGCGGCCAAGAATCCCAAACGTCCCCAACTCCAGCTCTGATCTCCAGGTCACCAAGCCCAGAATTCACTCCTAGACTTAAATATCCGTATCTCTAGTACCCATCTCTAATTTTACTCCATATATTACCAGTGTACTAAAACCATCCTAAACAAATTAACTGGTTGGAGCCTCAGTTTGTCCAGCCCCCCGAAACCTATAAATTATATATATATGTATGAAATAATACATTTTAATTCTATATCCTATACATAATTCATAAATAATAGAATAACTGGTATATAAAATGATATGATTGTATATTTTATATATATAATATAGTATAATACTTATCTGTATATTTTTATAATATATTATAGAATAGTAAATATGTGGTAACCACATATATATATACTGTATTTACATATATAACATTGTATATTCTTATATAAAAATATATTTATGTATAAATATATAAAATCAGAGAATATACATTGCATATATAAAACTGTATGTTCAAATTAGTGATCACACTTTTTGGAGAATCAACTGGTTCAAGTTATTTAATAAACTTTATGGTGGGAGCAGGGGATGAATATAAAACATGTTTTAAACATAATTTTACCAATGCACTAAATGAACACCATATCTCACAGTGACCTTAAGCTACCACACACCAGATGCTACAACAGAGCAGGCCATCCCTTGGTGTTCTTCTAGGATGTCTTTGCTTTATAAACTTGAACATTAATGGTCCCTAAAGGATGAAAGATATAAGTGATTAACTGTGTCAAGTGCTGCTAGTCAGCCACGGAAGATGACTGAAAATGGACTCAGGCAATATGTAGGTGAAGAGTGGCCCAGAAAAAAATCTGATTGGAGCATGTTCAAGAGAAAATGGGAGAAGGAGAGAGCAAGTATGAAGTCTTTCAGGACATCTTTGTTTGAAAACAGAGAAGTAGAAGTGGGGTGGTAGCTGGAGGGCATAGAGGGCCAAACGAGTTGTTGCTTTAATATGAGAAATATTAGAGAATTTGTATGTGGATGAGATGTCAGCCAGCAGAGAAGAAAATAATTGAGGATGAGGAAGGAGAAGGGATAATGGCAGACGCAAAATACTGAGAACACATGAGAAGATGAGACCCATTACTCTGTGCTGAGGAACTGTCCTCAGATGAAAACGCAGATAGGCAATCACTGTAACAGGAGAGGAGAAGGAAGGAGAGTATTGGGGTGACTTCACGGACTATTTTTCCATGAATGAGCCCAAAATTTGCATTAGTTGTGAGAGAAGCTACACCACAATATCAATTTCAGTGGCAGTTGGGTTCAACCATGGCCCTATATCTCCGTATGCTGTTGAGAGGTCGTCCAGTCCACCTGCAGGTGGTTTTTAAGGCCAACTTCATTAGAGGCTTCACTTCAGGTTAATACATTTGTATATGTTTTACCTATGTTCATACATTTGAACAGTTAGCCCTACTGCACACCTATAAGCTGACAGAAAAGATCCAACACCATCTCGTAACATCATGGAGGGGCCTCTCAAACCCACGGGTTCTGTCAGTTTCCCCACTTTTCTTAAAATGTAGCATCCCTTCTAGCAAGTGTAGCATTTCAGGGCACAAACTTGGGTAACACGCAAGATGTGTAACTCCCTTTCCCTGTCATTCATCTTCATCTCTATTTGGATTCTCCCATTTCCGCTCCTGTCAAAATTCATCCAGAAAATATCCTAACTGGATATATTCAGTCATTTCAGGTTTCATGCTCAGTAAGGTAAGAATCTCTGCCTCCCTATCCTTCTCCCCAGGACAGATCTGAAATTCGAAGGGCTAAATTGAAGTGGAGGCCCCAAGGGAGGAGCCCAGATGAGTCAATGTCTGTCCAGTCTATTCTCACTAGCCTGTCCTTGCGTACAGACATGTCCTGTCATGGTGGGGCCCTGGTCCTTGATCTTTATACTCCATCCATATCTGCCAGATCTCTTGACTTGGAAAATCATTTAGGTCTACGAGTGGTTTCTTAGTCATTTTCACAACTTTGTGGGGAAGACAAAATTCTCAGAGGTTATCTGGTGCTTCTGATAACCAGATGCTCCCTGATGACAGGGAGCTCATGCGGTTTCCTCCAGGCTTCTCTGCCTGGGGCATCTCTGCCCTGCTAATCTGCCGCCACTGTTGTCGCTTCAAGTCAGCATGGTACAAGGCCCTGGGGTTAGCGGGGGGAGGGGGGAGCTCTCAGACCTTGCTCACTTTCAAGGACCCTCCTAGGAAACAAGATTCAACTGAGGACTGCCTTTGGTGCTCAAATTGGTCTGGAGGCTCTATCAACAATTTGCCAAGGTCCCATGCCTACAAGGGGGAAACGGAAAGGTCTTGGAGGCATTTAAAAATGTGCAGTAAACTTGATCTTCTCTCCCAGCCTTTTTTTCCTTCCCCCTGACCAGTGACATCTTTGTCAGATGCCGCTCTTTCTTCAACAGGATTCTTCCAAAATTCATTTACTGCATAAGCTTTGGTTTTTATACCTCTTCCCCTACTGGCTACTATGAGATGAGAAAGCTGAAAATGGACCCTGGAACAGCAGTAAAGTCTGGCTCTGCCTAATCCTGCCTGAAACTTGGGAGAAAGGTCACAGGGGACCAGGTACGATCGGAAATGAAAAACACACCACTTATTATCAACATATTATCAACCTTGCAGCCACATGAGCTTGTGAAAGTGTGTTTTTCCGAGAAGGCACTAGGCTTTTCATTCCACAGTAAAGTTTAAATTCAACCTGTCAATACAACATAATCTATCTGTTCCAAAGTGGTCAACCAGGGGTCCCTCACATATAATTATCCACTTAGCTATCTAATTCTTCTTTATTCACTGCCCTTATAAAGTTGATTGTATTTAACACAGAGTTTTCATGCTTTTAGATCTGTTCAACTCAATCATTTTAAGCAACTGTGGATTCCAGAAGAATGTGTGGATGGTAAGAGGTATATATTTCATAGATACTTGCCTAAAAATTGATAAAATCTTACGTTTGTAAAATTCTTCACAGTTTAACCAAATGCTTTTCCATACATTTTTGTGTTTTGCTCTCCAGCAAATGTCCAAGAAGCATAATGGGTAGGTTGCAATGTGTGAGTTTTGTTCTCCCAAATGAATAAAAATCCAGTATTTTCTTCTTTTTTTAATGTTTGTTTATTTTGAGAGTTGAGAGAGAGGAGCAGAGAGAGCAAATCCCAAGCAAGCTCCATGCTTCCATGAGGCTCAATCCCACAAACTGTGAGATCATGACCTGAGCCAAAATCAAGAGTCAGATGCTTAACCATCTGAGCCAGCCAGGAGCCCTAAGAACCCAGTATTTTTCTACAAGAGACTACGTATTAGCATTTGGTCTTTTGATTATGAAAGTGGAAGAACGTGGTGATGTAAAAAGTGATTTTTTTTCTCAGTGCGTGCACTAATACATTTCAATCCCTCTGCAGTTTATGGGTGCCCAACACCACAGTCCAGGCTGGGTGCTTCACAGAAGATGCTGTTGAGTTGCAAAATAAATCAATTGCCTTTTTGCTTTCCACTAAAGCAGTGCTAGGCTCTGGGATTGTGTCAAGGATATTTTGATAATGCTTAAAGCCAAGTGAAGTACAAGGGTTGTTCAAAGGGTATGAAGGATTTGGTTTCCAAGTTTCCTGCCTCATTCACATGTGAACAATGCCTGAAGATGAAGACGAGAGAGTCCACCACACAAACTCCCTTCATTCTTTGTGATGGGATAGGAAAAGCCAATCGTAGTATTGTATTGACTTTAGTGCTACCTCTTTGAAATTAAATGAGATTGTGATGTTACAGACTTTAGCATAAGGTTAGCGATCAGCAAATGTTAGCTATTGCTTTTATTTATTTATTTTTAAATGTTTTATTTATTTCTAGGAGAGAGAGAGACATCGTGAGCAGGGGAGGGCCAGAGAGAGAGGGAGTGACAGACTGAAACAGGCTCCAGGCTCTGAGCTGGCAGTCAGCACAGAGCCCGACGCAGGGCTCGAGCCCACGAACCGCGAGATCATGACCTAAGTGAAAGTCGGACGCTTTACCGACTAAGCCACCCAGCCGCCCCAACTTTTATTAAAATAGATATCATGCTTAAAATTAGAGGAGTACATGGGAGTCAGAAAACGCCGATTAGTCGCTAAACGTTTGCAGCTAGGTGTACCAAGGAGTGTCACACTGGTGTTTTTAAATTCATCATATTTCAATGTGAAAATCTAGTATATTAAAACAGTATCTGGTATCTGATCTATTACTTAAGTTTCTTTTTTTTTTTAATGTTTTATTTATTTCTAGAAGAGAGAGAGAGAGAGGGAGACAGTGTGAGCAGGGGAGGGTGAGAGAGAGAGGGAGTCACAGACTGAAACAGGCTCCAGGCTCTGAGCTGGCAGTCAGCACAGAGCCCGACGCGGGGCCGAACCCACGAACCGCGAGATCATGACCTAAGCGAAAGTCGGACGCTTAACCGACTAAGCCATCCAGGCGCCCCTCTATACTTACGTTTCTAATTCAGCTTCTTGTAGCGATGGAAGCTAGATGATTTAGGGAGTCATTTTTCTGCAACTCAGGAATCAGTAATTCTTAGGAAGATGTTACAATGATAGTTTAAAAAAATCATTAAATTTCAAAAGAAGGTTTGAAATATTACTAAGAGAGTAGAAATATTCGTTTCTATTTTTGTTTGGAAATGTGTCTGATAACGTTGGGTTTGGCTTATGACAAAAGTAACTCAGGGTCTCCATTCCCTGGCTCCTGCCTGCTGGGCTGGAAGGGCACCTGCTCCACACCCGGATCCTTAATTACGTGGTGAAGAGCAGCCCAGAGCGAGCGTGCCGTCCAGTCTGCCTTCAGAGACAAGGAGGGCAGTTGCAAAGAGAAGTGGGGTTGATGATCAAACTCACAGCAACAAACATCTTCTGAGCACTTCCTAAGCACCAGGCTCTCCCTGAATTGTGTCCGATCCTTCATTTAATCCTCCCAAAAACCTATTTAGGTTTGCTTGTCTGCAAACCTACATTTAGGGAGTTTACATGATTTGCCCAAAGTCACACTGGTAGTGAGTGCTCAAGGGACAAAACCTATCCTGGGATAGCCACTCAAGGGAAGCTGAAAGAGTGTCTGCATCCTGGGAACTTTGGAGAAAATCTTGTCTTTGAACATGTTGCCAGTCCTTGATTCCTGACATGCCTAATGCACCAGACTTTGCTTGAATAAGGCCTGTTGACACCTTCATATAATGCACTTCATACATGGATGGGAATAATTTTTCTAATTTCATCATTTTTAAGACCTCAGTTTACAAGAGTACAGTTACAGACACAAATTACACAATGTAAATACCCTATCCTCCTGCGTAAGCCTGACAACTACAGTAAAACACAATGGCTCATTGATGCGAGTCTACTGAGAAGACATTCTAGGTAAGCTGAGATCCAGGTTGGGAGGGAGGAGAAATTTACAAGTTGCTGTTTTACTGAGGAAGAATTTAAGCTGCTCAAGGTCATACAAGCCATTAGTTGTTTGAACCAAATGACTTCGCTCAGTTCAATGTTCCTTTCGTTATACCACTTACCTTCCCGGAAGCAGGTATTTCCTCTCGGTCTACATTGCCCACCTAAGTCTTATGCTTAATTTTGCATCATCAAAGATTCCTATAACTAGAAAGTGATTATAATACGGTCTCATAACAGTCCCGTTCTTTATCATAACCTATAAATGCTCTGAAGGTGACCTAATCCAGACTGGGTAAAAGATAAGCACCCAGTGCCAAGTCAAAACTATCAGATATTCAGATAGACTAAAACATTGTTAAGGATGGCTGAAAATTGCGTAGCAGAAACGGTATAAAATCTGACTCTGGAAAAAGGAGAGTTGGATCCATCCCTCAAAATGCTCCACCCAGTCAAGCTTTCTATCACACACACAGACACGTGCACACATCAAATACTTTTAAAGCCCTTTGCTTTGTCTAGCATAGATTAAATAAGTATACAGGGAGAGATTACTAGATCTTACGTAGGGGAAAAAAATACAAGCACCAAATGTTTTTGCCAGCTGCCCACCAGTTTGATGTCCTCCAAATGAACATATATATTAGTTTCGGAAATATTATAAGTCTAATTCCTTATTATTTGTCAAGAAATTCTCCATCCTGGATTGTAACTGAACATGAAAAAATGCTAACATGTTTACAAAGTAGAAAGATCCTAAGTTTACATAACTTTGATAAACATTACTTTCAATAATATTCAAAAGTTTCCAGTGTCTGTTAACCTCTACATAAATCCATATAAGTTGCAATGTTCTGGGAGATTTCAGAAAGGCTCATGATGATGAGACCATTGAAACTGGAAGATAAATATCTAAGTTGCACAAAACTTTCTTCCAGAACCATAATCTTTGCTCTTCAGTAATTTTACATACATGTAAATTTATTTTATTTTATGTATAAGTATATAGAGAGAAACAAATCATATACAAGTTAGTATGCTATATATATATGATACATGATATAACTTAAAAAAATATACTATAAATTGCACATATATATATTAGTAGCATATATGGTTTAATTAGATAATAAATAGTATATATAAGGAATGAACAGATATTATACAGCATATATATGTATCATTTTCAATATATATTGTATGTTAAATTTACTATGTAATATATAATATGTATTATACACAATATTATACCTAAATACTATATATTTATATATGATAATATACATTTTATAATATAAATGTATATAAAATTATAATACATAATATATACAATATAAATATATATTACATACACTATACTTAATATAAAATATATGTAACATGTGTGTATATATATTTATATATATAATACTTATAGGTGACTTTGAGAATTTTGAAGATGGAAAGAAACTCAGTCGCGCAGAAAGATTATGACTTGTCAGGATTACACTCCTTAGTTATAGATCCAGGATTAGAACACAGATCTGATGTCCTAGATTTTTCACACTACTGTTCACAAACTCATAATAATTTCACTGTTAGTTGTCAAAAAGAGGCACGATTATGAAAAAGCATTCCCTGTACACATGCACAGGAAACATATACAGATATCTCTGCTGCATTGTTTATGATAGTAAAAAACTGGAAACATTTAAACGTCCTTTGGAAAGACAAAGAGCAAATGAGACTTATTCATCGTGCCCAATACCATATAACAGCTAAAGTACAGGAATTCACGCTCTGTGCTTTGACATGGGTGAATTTTGTTTACGGAACAAAAATTGCACAACATAATAGTATGATAGCATGAGGAGGAAATGAAAAGCCATCCACACAAAACTTTCTGATGTGTAAATACCTATTCTGGTCCATAAATTCTTGCCCTCCTCAGTCAGCATGTCTTCATAGTTTGAAAAAGCTACAAAGAACACCGATAGAACTTAATGTTTATTACCACTAGTGAAAAGTTTAAGTATTTCTAAAACCACTTAAACTTACATGTAATTTCTTCTAAATCCGGAGCTGTTAGTGTCAATTTCCTTATGCAGAGTCTGCTAATAAGTTATATTTACTTCCTTTCTGTGATGATCATTTTCATTTGGGAGAAAGAACTCTCAAGACATTTTGAAGACTTTTTCTCCTGAATTAGAAGATCCTTTATTAATAGGCTACATAGAAAGGGAATCTACTTTAGTGTATCGACTGAATTCAATTAGAAAATTAAAATGCAATTTGCTTCTTTGTGTTGTGGGCATACTACTTAGAATTATTAAGTATTACAGAATCCTTTAGTGGTTCCTATTATAGACTCTTATTTTACAGATGAAGAAACAGAGATCCAAGGAAGGAAAATTACTTCCCTAAAGATATGCAGCGAGTAATAGGCAGACTGGGGATTAAGACCCAAGTTGCTGACTAGAGCTCTTTACATTGCACACCACACTGCTTCCAGTGCACTACAAGCTGTGTCCGTATACTGCCCAATCCCAGAAGACAGATCAACCATCACTGGGTGATGAGAACAAAACAATCATCAACACCCTCCAATAGTATTTTATTGTGATGATAATTTCAAATCAGCTTGCCAAATACTCTTATTTTTTGACTGGTCATGTGAAAATTAATCTATGTATATATCGTCAACGTGATTCTCGAGTTTTGCCATATGTATAAGTTATATATATGTTTGAGTCATATATTTGAAGTGTGTGTGTGTGTGTGTGTGTGTGTGTGTGTGTGTGTGTGTGTGTCTGAAGTCTGAAGATTGTAATGATACTTTGGGAAAGCTTCTTGCTGCCTTTATGTCCCTTATGCCCTTATGCCCTCCAACTGAAAATAATTAACATCTGCTACATAATGTACATGGGAGAGACCTAGTGGGTTATTAAAACACTAAGAGCATTGTAATTGTCCTGCAATAGATTTGCAAGCTGCAATTTTCGAGATGCTGCAGCCCAAAGGGAAGAATCTTTCACAGTGCTTGGAATAAGTTTCCCTATGGGATTTTACTTAAAGGTGTAGCACTTAGTAAATATTTTAAACTGTGAAATCTTCCACTATTGGAGAATAAATACTGACTTTACTTTCTGATCCAATTTTTCTTAATCATTCCAACTGGCATTGTAACTGTTTAAAATGAGAAATTTCAGCATTTTAAGATGTGTTATTTTCCCAAGCCCTGGTATTTGGTTTCCCAATGCTAAACATTTCTGCACATATCATTAGTCATAGGATAATAAAAAGTGACCCTCTTCAACTCTGGTATGTTGTCTTATGTATGTAATCTTTCTTCCTTTTTTACAAAAATTTTTTAATGTTTTTATTATATTTGAGAGAGAGAGAGAGAGAGAGAGAGAGAGAAAGCACGAGCAGGGGAGGGGCAGAGAGAGAGGGAGACACAGAATCCAAAGCAGGTTCCAGGCTCTGAGCTGTCAGCACAGAGCCCAGTGAGGGGCTCAAAACCCACGAACAGTGAGATCGTGACCTGAGCTGAAGTCAGATGCTTAACCAACGAAACACCCAGGCACCCCACCTTCCTCCCTTTTTAAATTACCTCCCATGTATATCTTCAAATTAGTAAGACGGATTTTTAAAACTGTAAGACTATAAACATTTCACAGAACCACTTTGATCCCGGATCTTATATAAACTGTCATTATTTTCCACTGTAAGCCAACCACATATTAGATCCAAAGGACATGTTTTTACTCTCTTAATAAACAATTGAAAAAGAAAAACACTTTCTTATAGGAAATCACTTTGCTTTTACAATGTAATTCTGGCTTCTTTTTAGCTCGTTTTTGTTGCTATTGTTTATTTGCTTCCTTGGGACCAAAAAAATATGCTATTTTTCTTCTTCTGGCTTACAAACATTAGGTCATAACTTCTAATCTTGCCAGATAGTAAATCTAAACAAGTGTGGCTCTAGCTAGGTTTTGGGAAAACTCAAAAGACATTTAGGCGTTACAGGAAGAGGTGTTAGTACTTCTAGTGTGTAGCTCTTGCCTTTAGAGTATTCCTTGAATTGTGTTGCAGTATGTTGTTGCGTCGCTGTGAACTACGGCTAGCAATTCCCACCCTAGAGATGGCTACATTTCAGAGATGAGTGAATTGATACATGTACACAAGTTGATAATCATTAATAAAGCTTACCAAACAACTTAAGCTCTTTAGAAACACGCATCCACTGTTATAATTGTCTATTGTTTATTTAATTGTAACCTTTAATAGAGACATGAAGACTTCTAAAAATGCAAATTTATAAAAAAAAATTCTGAACTTAAACTTGTTTTTATGATGTTTATCTTGTTTTTGAAAGTTTCAAGTGTCAAATTACTTCTCCCTGGAGATCTTGGTGGAAATTCTACCATTGACTATTCAGTGTACTTTTTAAAAATCCCTAGGAATATTTTCCTTTAAAGTGGACAGCTGCACACTCTGGGATCCAGATGCTATATTTGCAGTATGATGGTGATTTTATTTTTCATACATGGCCTTTTCATACACTGTATCTCAGAGATGGAAAAGTCCCACTTTTATAAAAAAACCACAGGGGCACCTGGGGACTCAGTCGGTGGAGCGTCAGACTTCGGACCCCGCAGCGGGCTCTGTGCTGAGAGCTCAGAGCCTGGAGCCTGCTTCCAATTCTGTGTCAGCCTCTCTCTCTCTGTCCCTCCCCGGCTCATGCTATGTTTCTCTCCATCTCAATAATAAGCAAACATTAAACAAAATAAAGAAAAACACATTTTTATAGCATGCTTTCTTTAGAATGACCTACAACTAGGTCTTTTCTTTCTAGATTGTATCTAGCTCAGGATTATTCGAGATTCATCTATAGTTTATGTCCCTGAATATTTTGATGGTAAATCAATCCAGTGTCTCTTTTTGGAGTGCCTACTTCATGCAGAACTCACGCCAGCCACTGTGTGTAAGCAGCACTAAAGAACTGGGAGTTTCCAGTAAATGAGAAGAAATCTATAGACACTAGCAAGTGTCAGTGGGTCCCTGAAAGAATGTGCTACAATCTGGGTAGTCTTTGAGGTCTGTGGTGTTGTCCTTAAATTTCTCAATGGCTGCTCTGGTGATACAAATATATTAGGCTTTCACATACCTCCATTCAAAAAATGTTTAATGAAAAGACTTCGTTCGTTAGTCTTAAGTGCTACAGCTAGTATCCTGTAAACACAGGACATTAAGGAACATGGACAACATAATGTCCTCAAATGGAAAAGTTGTAAACCGTGCCTAAAAATAGTAAACACAATACCTTACTTTTACAGCTATTTTATTTTATTTTTTTAAGTGTATTTACTAAGAGAGAGGAGAGAGAGAACACGTGTGGGGAGTGGAGGGGCAAGGAGAGGAGTGTGTGTGTGTATGTGTGTGTGTGTGTGTGTGTGTGTGTGAGAGAGAGAGAGAGAGAATCCCAGAGCAGGCTCCTTGCTGTCAGCCCCAGGGGCTTGATCTCACAAACCATCAGATCATGACTTCAGCCAACATCAAGGGCCAGAAGCTTAACCAACTGAGCCACCCAGGCGCCCCATTTTACAGCCATTTTAAGTTGCAAGGATATGCACATCTATCATATTGTTTCGGTTTCAAAATTAGTCCTATAAAGGGAGAAAAGGCATTGAGTCATTCAATAGATGGAGTGTGAACTGAATGTTAGCCACCGTGAAGTAATGATCCAAAGAATTTCGAATTTCCTTGGGAAGGGAAACCATGAACAGAAAGAAATACAATAAAGGTAGCATATGAATGTCTCTTGTAATGGAGAAATAGAGGGGCAAAAGGAGACTGGATGCCACACTACGCCAGGAAACGTACATTATCTCAGAATACTCCTCCAGACTATTTTATTCGTGATCAAATCAAATCCAATCAAAAGCTATCTATCTACAATCCAACAGCCACTGTATCTACAATTTATGGACAAAGAGATGGAGGCTCCCAGCATCTCAGTTCCTTGCCTCAGGATGCTAAGTGCCCATCACAGGCGCTATAGTGAATTTCCGGCAGAGCATCAAGGAAGGCTCCAGGCTCATCAGCCATTACCCATCCTTTCCCCACTAGATCAGGCTAGTCCACAAAAAGCTCAGCACTACCAGATTTCCATTTTCTTCCCCCCAAAACAAACAAACAAAAGAAACAAACAAACCAAAACCCCCCCAGAAAAACTCTTTCCGTGCCAGCAGCACTGGAAGCAAGTGCTTCCGTCTCGCCCTAAGGCGCAGGTAAAGCGATAGTCTATCGCCCTTGGTGAAGGAGAATCGTCTCTGGGTTTCACTTCCCAAGTAGGATAGTCTACCAGACTGAGCCCGGAAAGGTGTCCTTTTGACACTGACCCACACAGTCGCCAGGGGCCTTAGACAGTCTTCTCTCCCTTTAAAAAACAGGGGCTCAGGGAGGGGAAATGACTTGTCCAAGGTCACACAGGGCGATGGTAGCAGCCGTGGGGGTAAAACCAGGTCTTTGACTCCAGTCCAGCGTCACTCGCGATCTTTATTAATTCCTGTCCTGGTTCTGGAAGCTTTTATCGGCTTCCCTCTCTTCTTCCATTGAGGTGGAGGGTGGGAAATATCTTTCCAGTGAATTTGAGAAGAGCGGATAAGGGGTCGGGGAAAAGTGTGTTTTCGGTCAATGCATAGGGCCCATGCATCCCACCACCGTTTATCTAACATCTGCTAGGTGCTAGGTGCCTGGGTACATCAGGGTACACCCAAAACAGTTTCCAAAGAGTAAAACTGGATCTCCTTCTAGATCGGGGCTCCCCGTGCAGGCGCCCACGTCCCCAGCGCCTCGCCAGGCCGCAGCAGCGGGCTCGAAACCCAGCAGGAGCACTCAGCGATGAGCAAGGAGCCCGAGCCGCGCGCCCCCGGTCGCCACGGCAACCAGGGAGGCGCTGACCCTTGACCCCGCGGCCCCGCCCAGCCCCGCCCCGTCGCGTTCCCGAGATCAACATGGAGAAGGCCAACCCGGAAGTGCCGCCGCCGCCGCCGCCCGCCGGGTGTTAGGAGCTGCCGGCCCGGCGAGGCCGAGCCCCGTGCCCGCCGCCCTGCAGCCCTCGGCCCGCCGGCGCCAGGGCGGCCGCGTCCCCCGTCCCCCGTCCCGCTCCACGGCCAGGCGACCCGCCCCCGCCCCCGCCCGAGAGGAGGAGCCGAGGCGAGGGGGAGGGGGGAGGAGGAGGAGGAGGAGGGAAAGGGAGAGGTTTGCGAGAGGGAGCCAGGCCGCGCGAGCCGCCGGCGGTTCGTATTACCGGGGTCGGAAGGAGGAGCCGGGCCGGGCCCGCCGGCCTGCGCGGGCGAGCGGGAGGTGCGGAGGCGGCGGGGGCGGCCCGGCCGCGCGGAGGCAGGCGGGGGGCTGGGGGCCGCGAGCTGGGGCGGGCGAGCTCTAGTCCGCCGGGCGGGGGGCGCCCTCCCACCCCCGCAGCCTTCCGCGGGGCCCTGGCGGCCAGGCCTCACCTGCCCGCAGGCCCGGGAGCCGCCCGCCGCCGCCCACGGCCAGTCCCCGGCCGGCGGCGCGTGAAGGTGCGGACGCCAAGCGCGGGCGTCCGCGCGGAGGCCTGGGCGGCGCGGCCGGGGGATGGTGGGCGCCTGCGCTTGTGCGGCGGCGAGGGCACCCCCAGAGCAGCCGTGCCCCCGGGCCGCCCCGGCCGGGCGCTTGACAGTGACCCCGGGGGAAGTTGGGCAGCCGTGAGTTTGCCCGTCGCCGTTAAGTGTCCTTAGGATGCAGTGATTTAAGGAATTAGGCTCTCCCTCCGGGAGGGGCACTGCCTGCGCTTTAGAGCCCGGTGCAGAGAAGGACAGAATGATGCTGTCCGAGCAAGCCCAAAAGTGGTTTCCTACCCACGTGCAGGTCACAGTGCTCCAAGCCAAAGATCTTAAGCCCAAAGGCAAAAGTGGCACCAATGACACATACACTATAATTCAGCTGGGCAAGGAAAAGTACTCCACCTCTGTCGCTGAGAAAACCCTTGAGCCGGTCTGGAAGGAAGAGGCCTCTTTTGAGCTACCTGGATTGCTAATGCAGGGGAATCCAGAGAAATACATTCTTTTCCTTATAGTTATGCACAGGTCCCTGGTGGGTCTGGATAAGTTTTTAGGGCAGGTGGCAATCAATCTCAATGACATCTTTGAGGACAAACAAAGAAGGAAAACAGAGTAAGTTATATAATTTATTTTGAATTCGGGGGGGAGATTAACTATATCTTCTTTATGGATTTTCTGTTCTTGGAAATTATTTGTATAACTGGGGCGTGGGTTTTTGGACTGAAATATGACCTAGTTTTAGGCACCACATCTGCACAAATCTGAAGTAAAAATAGCCCTTGTGAAGAAGTATTTTTTTAAATGGAGTCGTTAATGATCCGTTCCTCTCTCATTTTTGTGTAAGGTTAACATCTTAAATCATTGAATATTTTGCATTGAATTTTAAGTAAATTACGTTGTTTCACTACTCATAGGAGGGCTGGATCACCTCCTATTGACCAAGTAAAACTTAAAGTATGTGTAAATTGTTATAATCACTAAACGTTACAGTTTGCCAGGAAATGGTACATCAGAAAATGAAATCTTCCAGTATAAGGTCACATATCGAGCTCTGAGGCTGTCAGAAGAAAATTTACCAAATTTAGAGCTCACTATTCCCTTTCAGCTTTAGAAACACACTTGGCCTTTATTTTAGCTCCACCATCTTAAAGGTGGGTACGTCTTGGTGGAGTCTAAAGCTGTTAAAAGAAAAAGAAAAATTAAAAGTATGTACAAACAGTCTCAACCTTCAATACACGTTAACATTTTTCTTTGAAAACACAATGTACTGGAGGTAGTGTGTTACTCCGGAATCAGTCAGCATGGTTAGAGCCTGTGAAATGCTCTCAGATTGGAGGCAACGATTCAGTTCTTCTGATGAAGTGATTTGAGGACATCTTCAATGCAAACATGACCTTTTACCTGTGACTTGCAGGCTTAGGATAGCAATGGTCTCATTTTAAAAAGGATAATATAAATTAACAGTGGATTCTTTTTCTGATAGAATTATTCTGATATCAGAGACCCTTAAGGTTAATGGAATGAATGAGGAAAAAAAATATAGGTTGAATTTATAAGAGAACTGAAAGTTTCCAAAAGAGCTTTGGTGTTTCAGTCATAACTGAAATTTATTTGCCCTTTTAAAAGCTTTGTACAAGCGTAACTTTCTTGAGGTTCATGTTAACTTCTTCTATTTTAGAACAACCGTGTCTTAGTATTTAGTACTTAGGTATGTATACCGTGTTGAAGTATACACATCTTCCTGCAGGCTTTTCTAGGTTGGAGTTTTTATTTTTACTAAAAAAATATTTTTAAATCAGAACTATATGTGAGATTTAATGTGTGAAGGGCAAAAGGGGGGAGAGAGAAGTGCTAGGAATGCACGAGTAAATGGTAAACATTTAAACTAATCAAGAGATAACAATATTCTAAGAAAAAGAGAAAGGGCTTAAAAAATGTAAAGTTGAGTATCAGTGATGTTGATGACCGTATGATATCTGCAAAGTGGTATTCAGTTCCCTCCGAGGAGTTCTTCATCAAATTTAAACTGAAAAATGGATAATCGCCAAATAATTTGTTTCACATCACCAACTCTGGATGCCACTTACTGTATAATATTTAAAGTGCTTCAAATATAAACTTCTAAGTGTATTATAACTTGAAATTTTATGCTGCATCGTTGGCACTTTTTATGTTACCGAATGACGTATTTCAGGCCTTCTCTCCGATAATAGATTTTCTGAGCGAAAGTAGGCCCAACTGTGAATCCAGAAATTCAGGGAATGAACTAAGCTTTTAAAGTTCCTTCTCAGTTTGCATTTCATCTTTGGCAGCATCTGCATTACAGTAAATTTGACCATAAGCAACACTCTCTCCCTACAGAAATTCTCTGTTGGCCACTATATAAAATTGATTAGAACTTCCAAGGGGAAAATGCTTTTAAATGTTATCAACGGCGCTTGTGATGTTATTGCATGCGAAGTGATTTTCATATGTTATTAAATCCCATTTTCTTTGTGGATAAATGAAGACCACATATTTGGTGAGATATCTTTATTGGTAATATTTCTAGTTTTTTTTAATATATTTAATAGCTTCCTTTTCCAGCACAGCTGTGCACGTGGCACAGTAAGAGATGAACTTGAGCCACCGGTGTATTGCAGGAAAGAGATTTAATATTCTGCACAGTGCTGAGCCTTGTCGGCATATCCCCAAGTGCTTTTTAGAAAACCGGTATGAGTGATGAAGGCTACCAGCTGACTTAGAAGTCCCATGAAGCTGCTGGATGTGACACTTTCTACCCTTGACACTGAAGACAAGTATTTACAGCTTGTCTTCCAATTGGGTCCTGATAGGTAAAGAAGTATGATGGCTAGAACTATTTTTTACGTATTTTTAGAATTTGAAATTAAATGCCTTTCTTTTCTTTTTTTCCCTTCTCTTCTCTTCTCTCTTCTCTTCTCTTTTCTTCTCTGGAAAGGGCCTGAGCCGGAACACTTTGAGTAGGGCATGGAAAGAGCACTTCTGTATCTCCCGCTTTTATGGGTGTCTGGGTTGGTTCTGGCACAAGATTTAAGGAAATAGTACAATGTTTAATAATAGAATGGTAAAATCGTTCCTGCTGTTACGTAATATCGTTTTGTTGTTTTTTTTTTTTTTTTTTTACAACAGAACTGGCTGATGTTGATTTTTTTTTTTTTTTTAATGCTCGTGAAAAGTAATAACAATCAGAGTCCCAAGAGTTAGGTATGGCTCAAACACATGCAGATTTTAGGACTTTTGTGTGAGTCTCTGCAGAGCACCTGTGTCCTGGCCCCTGGCACCCTTCCTGCCAATCTTTCCTGTTTCTGACCACACAGCACCGATTGCTTGGGAATAGTTCCCACATGTGTGGTGGTTTTTGAACACGGGCCTGTGCCCACTAAAAATTGAACAGAGGCCATACACAGTGGAAATCCAGTACTCTAGAGGTGAAAAAAACACCAGCATTAATCCACTAAGCCCCAAATGCTGTGTCTTCAGTTTGTCTGTTGGAAGCCTGGGAAAATAAGTGCTATCTCTGGAATGATTCTTGAAGGCCTCATTAAGACTTCCCAATTATATCACTTTCAGAACAAAGCAGCCAAAGTTATTTGTCATGCCTAAATTTTAAGTTTTTATATTCGCTAGAAGTGCTTTGCAGTTTGTTTTTTTTTTCTTGAAGGGGGGGAGGATGGAAAATAAAACTGTATTTATAGTTGGTATTCAAATACTGACTTGCTTGATTCTTTAAAGCTTACCTAAGTCTTTAGTGTTCCCTACCATAAAATAAAACAATGCGACACACACACACCCACACACACCCACACCCAGAATTGTAGCCTGGCTGTGTGAAAAATACAGTTTTAGAAAAAAATATTCAGTAAACATTTATTGAGGGCCAGGCAGACTGTCTTCAAGTAGCTTACCCTCTAGCAATAGAAAACCTGCCTCGCTTCCTCTTTGGCTGCCGCTGTCTCCTGGTTAAATAGAGCATCCTGTAACATGTGGCCAGCGCTGCCTTTAATGGTATTAACATGTGTGGTTCATCACATGGGGAAGAACAACTGTTTTCATGCAGATGTCGTTCGTGCACTTGGATGCTTTCCTTATTGAACTTTAATCTGACATTGGGAAGTCACTCACTGTTTGTGCCTCCATTTCTTCATCTATGAAAAATGGATATTAAATTAGATGATTGGTTTGGTCTTCTCTCTGAAATTCTGTGAGGTTTGATTATGCTCACTGTCTTCCATTTATTGGGTTGTTGGTTTCTTTTTTTTTTTTCTCAGATTTGCTTTGATTTGTTACATACAGGAGACCTACATGCTTAGGTTTCTTGTTTGGTTTTCAGAACATTTCTTGCAAAGTGTATTCACTTATTTTGTGTAAAGCCTGAGATGTTACAGAATATTTCCCATGTGTCCCCCCATCAGACGCATTTCTCCACCATTGAAAATGACTTTGTTATCCCAAACTAGAAATTCATAACTGGGTCCATAACCATGTTTTATTTCCAGGCTTTTCCAGTGCTGAATTCTCGATTCCACAGTTTATTGCTGTCATTTCGTGTTTCTCATCCCCGTGTCTTCAGATTTCACCGTTGGCTTCGAGGGCTTTTCTCAGTTTAGGTCTCTGATTAAGGCTTTCTTTTATAAAATACTTTGTTGTAAAAAATTGCTTGCTTTGATGCAACTAAATCTTAATTGATTGAAATGCTTCAACTTAATGAAGAAAATACTCTTCATTGCTATTTCTCTTGCTTGCTACTTGCTAAGATGTGGCCGGCACTTATGCTAAGTTTCTCTCCTGCCTGGAGAGACCTGTGACCCAGTCTTCCACTTGATGTCTAGTAAACATAAGCTGCTTCTTGGTAACTTCTCAGTAACAAGGAGAGAAAGTACTAATGTAAACTTAGAGCAGAGTTCCTTTGTAGCTAAGAAAATTTGTTACACTTGATTAGAGCTGTATTTAAGTACTAGCCAGCATGCAGTTTATGCTCCATTGTTAAGTAATGGGAAAACACCGTAGGAACTTCCTTCTGGGCTCGATTTTGCAATTTTGGGGGCCGTTTTTCCTGTAGGGTGACCACTTATAACACTGCAACTGGAGGCTTCCTCATGGATACAAGTAGTATGAGCAAAACCAAAATAAACTTTGCCTCTCTTATATGGCAGCCCCCTCTTATCCACCGGGGAGTCCGTTCCAGAACCCTAGTGGTTGCCGGAAACTGTGGCTAGTAACCCTCCCTCACCCCATATGTACGTACCTGCCATAAAGTTTAAGCTATAAATTAGGCACAGTAAAGAGATTAATACAATGGAACATAACATAGGCAGTAATAAAAGTGATGTGAACGGGGTCTTGCTCTTCACATCTCTTCTGGCCCTGTAATCATCCTTCTTGTGATGCTGTGAGATGATAAAACGCCTCCTTATTGAGACAAAGTGGGTGTGGGGGTGGGGGAGCGATGTAGGCTTTGTGACCTAGCGTTAGGCTGCTCCTGACCTGAAGCTACACCAGGAGGATCCTCTGCTTCCAGAAGGCAGTTGACCACAGCTAACAGGCCTGCAAAGGGAAGCCGCGGATAAGGAGGACCCCTGGAGCAGCATTTGACGGGGGGCAGGGCAGTTCAGCCCGCGAACTAAAAGCGTAAGAGTTGGCTCCAAGTGCAAGGACTGTTATTTGGTGGCGTTACGGTGGCAGTCGCGAACGAAGCAAGTCTGTTCCAACCGGGCGCATTTAAACTTTCTTTTTTCTTCAAAAACTTTACAAGAGTTACTACTAATTGTCACTTCCTATGTTGTACACATTTTTCAGACTTTATTCAGGAGAAGGCTTTGACCCAGTTCATCGGAATCTAAATTCACGTCGTATGTAATTTTCACGACTAGCGAGCTCTCTAATGCAGCGGTCTCCGATATTAACAACATTCTTTCCACAGTGTTTATAGAAGAACTGTTTGGAGGGTTGGAGCTAAATATTTAATCCTTAAAAATGTGATCCTTTATCATTGTGTAGCACTCCAGAGTAGATTGTATTGATGAATTCTTTGAGTAGTCGTTACCTCAGTGTCTTTTAACATCCAAACATGTTCCTAGGCCATTCGCAACACTCCGATCAGATGCACACGTACTAGTCATCATGCTTAGAGTGTCTCGATCTGTAGTAGCTTAACCTGAGCAGCTGTTTGTACATAACAAGCACATATCCTCTCTTCGTTACATGTTACAACCCATTTTTTTTCCTTCTCTTTAAGGTGGTTTAGATTAGAATCCAAACAAGGAAAGAGAGCCAAACACAGGGGTGAGATAAAGGTCAATATTCAATTCATGAGGAACAATATGACAGCAAGTATGTTTGACTTATCAATGAAGGACAAAACGAGATCTCCTTTTGCAAAATTAAAAGATAAGATGAAAGGTAGAAAAAACGAT
This sequence comes from Proteles cristata cristata, assembly GCA_017311185.1. Lineage (NCBI taxonomy): Eukaryota > Metazoa > Chordata > Mammalia > Carnivora > Hyaenidae > Proteles > Proteles cristata. Next base: position 816,588 of record JAESUZ010002526.1, on the reverse strand, counting down.
GGGACGTTTTCTGATACGTCTTCTGCGATCATTCCAAGTCCCCACATGCCCGATGCCAGTACTGAGTTTTCAAGTGGTGAAATGCAGATGAAATCCAAACCAAAAAAGCCTTTCCTTTTGGGTCCTCAGCGACTCTCTTCAGCACATTCAATGTCTGATTTGACTGGGACCCACATATCTTCTGAGAAACTGAAGTCTGGCACCACCGGTCAAACTCATCTTCTCGGACGCCAGATAGACTCCTTCGGAGCGGTTCCGGAAAGTGGTAGGTGACCCTGTCTGATAGAGCCCTCAGTGATCCGAACCACCCTTTTTTAATTTTCAAAGTTTTGCTTAGCCAATTAGAAAATTTAAAAAATTGCAAGTTCGTGATAGCTTCTTAGTTATCAAATCTCTGTTGAGTGCCAGCTACACTCACAATCGATGTGTATAAACGGCAGAACTCGTCCGCATTCCTGTTTTGTGTTTATGTCAGGTGCTAACAAAAATAAGTTGCTTTTCATAGTCTGGATTCTTTTTGTTTTTTGGCTTTTTTTAATGCTGTTTCTTCAGTCTTGAAGAAAGCCTGAAACGTAAATGAATATTCCATTTAATCAGAAAGTTCCTAGGGAAAAAACCAACAGCAACCTTGCATGTTCAGAAGTAGGAAGGTATATTTAATCCTGAGGACGAAAAAAGTCTTTGAGAAATAATAGCACCTTCATGCCCACCAGAACTTCTGGTTTTGACATGATAGCGTGTTTATATGATTGTTTCTTCCTGAACCAAGTAAATTACTGATTGTCTAGCAAAATGCTAATTATTAATAGCCTACCCACTCCAGACTGCTGTATTTTAGCATTTTAAGATTGTTTTCCTTGGTTATTTTAAAGGTTAATATCTTTAAATAGCTAATTGCTCTCGTTCTAAAAGCAGCAGTGTGCACACAGAATGTGTCAAGTAGTGTGATGTAATGTGTCACTGATTATGTCCTGACTACAAAATTGTTTGCAGGAAGTCTCAAATCTCCACACAGAAGAACATTAAGCTTTGATACTTCTAAAATGAACCAACCTGACAGCAGTGTGGATGAAGGTGAATCGTCTTTCGGAAGACAAAATGACCCATTTACAAATGTGACTGCTTCATTACCCCAAAAATTTGCAACACTGCCAAGGAAGAAGAATCCATTTGAAGAAAGCAGTGAATCCTGGGACAGCAGCGTGAATTTATTTTCAAAATCTGCTGAAGTAAGGAAAGAAAACAAAAGGGAGAAAAGGGAGAAAGTCAGCCTGTTTGAAAGAGTGACTGGAAAAAAAGATAGCAGAAGATCTGATAAACTTAACAATGGGGGATCTGATAGCCCTTGTGACTTGAAATCACCCAATGCATTTAGTGAAAATCGTCAGGACTATTTTGATTATGAGTCGACTAATCCGTTTACAACAAAATTCAGGGCTTCAAATATAATGCCATCTTCAAGGTAAGCCTAACATGGGGGAAGTTGGGCTATTTTGAAAAATATTGTACTTTAAAGTATCAAATATCCCTTTTAAAATACATGAATGTTTTGAATTCCTTTTATTTGACTTGAACAAAATTCTTATCTTAGTTTTATAATTAATTAGGGAGCCAGGCAACGTTGCATACATCTTTGGAATTGAACTTTTTATCTTAGAAGGATAAAAGATTCTTAATCCCTACCCTCGTCTCTTTCTACTTAAGTGAGCCAGAAACTCACCGAAATTTATGAAGAGAGCAGCAGAGCTTTTGATGAGGCACGGCGAGAGTGAATCACCAGTGGGTGTTAATTCAAGCCAGAAATTTAGGTGATATGTTGTGTTTCTAGATATCATCTTCCAGGGATTAGTTCATGGGCTCTCTGGAGAGGATTGTTGGGCCAATAGCAACCCATGGGCTATTCTTTAAGAAATGCTGGCTCACGTTAAGTATTACTGGTTTTCATAGTAGATGTCAACTATCTTTACCAAACGTCTCTTTAGAAGTAGCTTTTGTTTGTGAATGTTTACTGGAGTTTTGTGACCCTTGCGGGTACTGTAAATATATCAAAGTGTATCTATAGGATGACTTGTAGTCCTAGGAATAATTGCTCTCATGATAATGTTAAAGATTAGATTTTCAAAATCTGAGTTCTCAGTAATGTATATAACAGTACTCTTCTTATTTCTTAGTACAAGTCGGAACTATGAGTATACCTTTAAGTGAGAGTATGGATTTTGCAGAAGTACACTCTGCAACAGCTGATAAAGAAACCTTAAGCAAAGACTAAGATGAATTGATTGGAATCCTAAGCAGTTATAGAATAGTATCGTAGAGTGTTTGTCTTGGGATGTAGAAGTTTTCCCTCAAGGCAGTAATGTATAGAAGGAAGAGCTGAGAGGGAGCCCTGGCTCCCTGCCTCTGTGACATCTATAAACCTCACCATCTCCATCTTTGAAACCAGGAAAAGAATACCTACTTGGTAGGACTGGTGATGATAAATTATAAATCAGGTACATGGTATGAAGCCAGGGCCCAAATAGGGAACCCGGGAATGGTAGTTATGTTTTATATACTGTCATATCACATTTTATTCAAAAACAGTGCTTTGTTTTGCCCCACTATACACAAAAAAATACAGTATTAACAAGCACCTGGACTCTCCCGTCTTCCAATCTCCTAACGATGTGTTAAAGTAGGGATTTAACATTTCCAAGGTATTTCTTTCATTTAGCAATAAATATTTGCCATGGCTTTACAAAGTATTGTTCAGTTTTCTTTATAAACTACACTCCAAAGAAATATGTTTTTATCATGTGGAATTAACATTTTATTGGGGAGTCCATTGTTTTGTTAGGCTGCTTTCAAATATTGGATCTTGGGATTTTACATAGTATATTGTATTAAAGTCCTAAATTACAGGGGTAAAGAGGAATATATTTGCTTCTCCCTGCTTTCACTGAACTTTTTTTTGAAGAAGATGATAATTGAAAACAACTGTCTGAGAGAACGTAGAGATTGGATAATTTATATAATTTTAGAGTCAAAGGCAGGAAAAATAGGAAATGATAGGAAAATAATATTTGTACGTTATGGTGGCATGTGCAAAAATAAGTGTCCTCAGCTCTTTAATTGCCCTTTACTTGGGCTGTTTACATGGACCGCCACAGATTTGAAAAGTGAGTATGGCATTTCGCCAGATTTAGGCTTTGTTTGGGGGGATTTCAGTACAAATGCTGTTTCTATCAAAATTAGAGCTGTTTCTTGATATATGCATAAAATGCTTGCAAGCGAGTCAAAATAAAACCAAAAACCAAGACTTAAAATTTTTAAGTCTTTCTCTCCTTCATAGTCTTTGAGATGCCAGGTGTAAGGATGAGAACCATATAGGTTCCTGGGAAGTCCTCCTTCCTCTGTGTAAAAACCACGTTTGTGTTAAGTGTAGTACATTTGCAGTAAAAGGGTCGCGGGTTGCTCTAATTTATAGTGTAAAAGAGAAGGATTGACTATAAGTAGATCTAGGAAGAGAATGTGGTTCATACTTCCAGGAAGCAGCTTTATCTCCAGTGGAATTTGGAGAATACGGTCGGGGCAGTTTTGTCTTTAGGGAGCAGTCCATTCCCGTTTCTCGTCCCGACATCAGCCCTCAGTGATAGGAGACATTTTCGATTTCTCACGTTAACATCTCAACCAAGTGCGCTTTTGAAGCTACAGACTCCTTCCTATCACTGGGACATGTGCTGTGGGTTATTTTTTCCAACCGTGCTAAATCGATCTGTTTTGAGTCTCCTGGACTCTCGTGACTCGTGTCCGCAAGAATGCCGAGCAAAGCTGAGGCTGAGCCAGGTAGCTGTGGAACTGGATCGTGTTCTCTGTGACGTCGCGGGCTCACCTGTGACCGCGGGTGCAGGGGTGCTGTGCTACTGCCCTGCACATGCGTAGCGTAGGATTAGAGCTGGAGAGCCTTCGTGACTCCAGACAACTGGAAAGGACCAAGGAACACTTGCTGAGATGTCAAGGGTTTATATTTCTTAGTAAAGAAACAGTGACATCCACCTGAAGAAATCACCTTGTAAACCACAGACAAATACCATACTTTGCTTCGGTTCTTGGAATGGGTCCTACAGTCTTGCGTCAAACTGAGAGGAGAAATGAATCAGCATTTTGTTGGATTCCTCCAACAAAGACCGGGGCTCTTTGAAACCCTCTTCCTCGCAGACACTAATTCGCAGTCTCCTTGGTCTCCCTGCCCCTCTTCTCCCAAGCCCAGCCTGCTCTTGCTAGGGACGTGGGGAGGGGTAATCGTCCATGTGCTGCAGCATTTTCTTACCTAAGTCTTACTTTTTATGGACATCCCATCATTCGCTAATCTAGAGCGGTCAGGGTTTTCCCTCCCACCACCGTGGACAGCTTGAGGGCAGTGCCTGCATGCCATTCATCTTTCTGCCCTGAATCTCCAGCCTGATGCTTGGTAGGTAGCCGGTGTTAGGAAAAACATTTTTGAATGAATGAACACACAAGGTAGCAGACCAATTTCCTAAAACGTGTTTTTATTCCTTTAGTCTCCTCTCCTAGCCCAGGGTGGGCTGCAGAGACGGAGATCCTCTGGGACGCTGGAGACAGCCACAAAGGCAAATACCTGCATTTTTTGTGCACGACTAAGCATTATTCAGAACCTACGTGAGTTTAAAGGACTTCTGAAATGTAATATGCATACCCTAACTAGCACATTTTCTGGAGTTTCTTAAGAACTCAGCGTTAGGCACGTTATCAACTGTAATGTAAGAACCCCAGATCTCAGTGGCTTATCGCCTATTGCTCCGTGTTGCTGCCACCTGACTCACGATGCCGGGGACGAGGGACACCAGTGTTTTGTTCCCTTGCAGCCATTCAGTGCCACCCCGTTATTTCAGAACCAGGCTCCTCCTCTCTTCTGCCACCATTTACCACCTTGTCTGCAAGGTTGGGTGGCGGGCAGAATGAGTGGAGGGTCCCACACAGCACACCTTTATGTGCCAGGCCCAGCCGTGCTGTGCGTCCCTCCTGCACGTGTCCCCTTGACTGGCGCAAAGTCATGTCCCACCCTCAGGGCAGCCAGGGAAGAAGCCAGCCCAGCGATGGACCCAGAGGAAGCTGAATGGAGTGCGGTGAGTGCGCTGCATGGAGTTTGTGGTCTGGGCCACTTCTAAACAGTCTGGATGCCGTCTGCACTTGGCATGCGGCGGAAGTCCTCCTGCACATGGCCTGGAAAGTGTAGTTGGGATTCCTGTCATTTTCAGGAAAATGTTCCATCGCTTTATGACGGGTATTGAGTTGTTTGTGATTTAAAATCGCTGCTACGCTTGCTTTTTAATGACAAATCACAGGTAGTTTGGCATTATCAGTATCAACTAGTATGTTGTGTGGTTCACCCCACAGTTTGTAAAGTCATGTGTGTCTGCATCAGTAGTATATAATTTTCCGAAAACAAAAAAACCCCTGAGTGTTTGTTATATCATTTTTGAAAAATTGTTCATAGCCATTTCTTCTTTAACACTGGGCTGGTCTTCCAATGGAATGTGGAAATGGTGGGTGTGTTCACCAAACAAGATGCCCTGTTGTTTATTTTTCAAACAGAAACGCAGCTAGACCCTTAGGTGGGGACATGTGATGAAGTTCTGGCTTCCTGAAGAGTTAGCAGCAGAGATGTCTACCACTTCCAGGTCTGACCTTGAAAACGTCCTGTGCAGTCATCAGTATTGCCTCTCTTCCTCCGTACCTTAGACCGGGGGGTTGGCAAACAGGGCTCGGGGGCCAGATCTGGCTTGCTGTCTACTTTTGTAAATAATGTTTCAGTGGGGCCCAGCCTACCCATTGGTGTGCGGGTCCTTCTGTGCTACAGCGGTAGAGTTCAGTAGTTGTAACAGAGACTGTAGGGTCAACAAGGCCGAAGCCAAAGATATTTATTATTTGGCAGTTTACTGAATTAGTTTGTTGAGCCCCAGGCTAGCTAAGTGGGGATCTTTGAGAAGGGCAGGGCCAGAAGACAGGGGCAGCCCGCGTCCCTGAATGCGTGTGGAAGGCCACCCAACCAAGTAGAACTGATTAAACCGTGTCCAAATGATACATTCTCTGAATATTAAGTGAACTGCAGTTTTGGCATCTACTTATCACAACACTTAGCGTTGTTATTAATAGTTAGGGCCCAGTGGCCATGGTAACTTTGGTGTGTTTAAAAAGCCTAGTTCAAAAAAGTTTAAGAACCACTGATTTATACCACCAAATCCAGATTTGCTAAGCTATCTAAGCTTCTTAACAGCTATCTCCATAGCACCTAGACCAGTGCACATCCTTAGTGCTGATCATCAGGGGCTCCTGGGGCCTTCTTTCCAACTACAGTTTATTGGGTCCTATCTCATACTGAATTAGAATCTTTACCATGAATGGGCCCTGACAGAAACATCAACATTTTTAAGACTTCCCACTGATTCTCAGTCAGGCTTAACAATTACAAATCCAAATTATATCCTGTATTTCCAAAGAGTTCAGTAAGTACTAACTGATGAATAGGAATTAGGAGTCCTGTTGGTGAACTCAGAATTAAAGAGATGACAGAGTCACATTTGTTTTGCTTCTGGGGCCCTAACCGAGGTGGAGGCCAAGGTAAGGAGATCAGCTTGACTATCACCCACATGTGGGGTGGAGTATGAGGTTTGGCCAAATGGCTAAGACACATCTAAATTATGATAGGCGTCAAACAGCAGGCAGAAATGTCCGACGGCTTACTATTTATGGCATCTGTGCATGAATTGTGTCTCAGGATTCAGATAAAACCTAGGCATCCATAGTGATGGACAACACTTAACCAAATGTGCTTGTGTTTATACGCTACCTGGAATAACTTGAAGAGAAACTCTATGATGTGTGTTCTTCTGAGGCTTCATGAAAAAGTTTAGGATTGAAGAACTTCACCCAGTCAAGGGAATTCATTAAGGAGAAAGTTGGTTTGTGTATGTCTTATTCTACAATTTAAAAAATACATAGTCAATGATACCAGCATACCCTGTATGAAGGGCTGATGTTTGTTTGATGTTAGAGAGGAAGCTCGTTGGAGAACAAGAATTTATGGGCAGTATTTTATATGCCGGGGAATTTAACTTTGGGGAATATCCTTCTTTTGGTCACTCCCACGAAGACCATACTTTCCCTTCATTATTTTCTACCATGTGACAAGCTCTCAGTTGCTTTGTGTTCACTTGATGGTGTGTTTTATAATATCATTTAGGGTGTTACTGATTTTATTAGAGCATAGAAACATATGTTTCCATTTGCTGTGGAAAGACCTGTTTGCCCCTTAGCTGTTTTTTGTTTTGTTTTTTTTTAGGACAGTACAGAAATAGCATCTGAGATCAAACACTCCTATCTATCCCTAGTATTTTATAATTTTGCATGACTGTATGCCTTTTGCTTTTGGGATCACATTGACCTACTTCCCTTTCTCCCTTCCTTCTTTCCTCATAGACAGTCCATTCCTGTCTATGATTGTATCATACCTTTCTTCAAAGCTAGAAAAAAATTGGTCACCTAGAATGTGTATTTAAATGTGTTTCTTATTTTCACAAATCACCAATCACAGTAGGCCTATAAGCATGTAATCATTATGGAGTTACAGAACATGTTCATGAAAAAGAGATGGACTTTTTTTTTTACTATAGGCCTACATTTTGATTTTTAAAAGTTATAGTAAACAAGTGCTCCTAAAGAAATAATCCTATTCATAATTTTAATGTCTTCATTTTTATAACGCTCCTTATGGACCTTCCACCCCCTCTGTGTGAATTTAAAACTCAGTCTTTGACATAGTAAACTTTAACTTGCATAAGGTTTATTTTAATAGCAGTATTTATTTTTTTGTTCAAATTTGTACAGTATTAAATCTAATTTTGCCTATTATTCATGACAGGCTATACGTCTTTTACATGGCTGAAAATTTGTGGCCTCATTTACGAGACAAAAAACAAAAACTTTTGAGATGATTTTTAGAGCCGTTAATCCATTAGTGTGCCAGGATTTGCAGAATGTATCCAATGAAACAGTGACTGGGAACATGGAATATGCCATGTGATTAGTTCCCTTAACACTAAGTAGAACTTTTATGCTGAACTCCCCAGATACTACTTGAAACTTTTTTACCCTTTGTCATCCTAATACTCATTATAATGGCTCTCATTAATTGGTACATCTCCCGACGGGTTAATTTGCAGATACCAACCATGCCATCCTTTTGCTAACTCACTAATGCAAATTGATATTTATAGACTTCGAAATTGAAAACAAAAAAAGCTCTGTAACAAAAAAAAGACAAAACTTTGCTAAGTTGTTGTTATTATTATTATTTTGAACTGAGAGATTAAGATACAGAGAGATTTTGTGAGAGAAGAAAACCAGCCAAAAAAATCCACAAAAACTACGTAGGCTAATAAACTGATGTGAAAATTTCTCAATTTACAGCACTTGACAGGTGCTAAAAGAAAAGCATCTTTAATTTTAATGTGTTGTTAGGACCTCTTTAGAGAGACTGTACAAGTTATTAACAAGGTCCTCTGAGACAGGAGACGGGTAATTAACAAGACCTATGGAGATATAGTTTAGGTAATTAACGAGCTCTTAGGCACTGGACACAGGATAACACGGCGAGTCCAGTAGTTAGAGAGAACAAGTTGTTATCATATGATCAAATACAAGATATAGTACGTAAGTTTTCTTTAGATTTCTGATAGGAAAGTATTAAGATTATATTCTGGTGACCCCCGTGCACCAAATTTTATAAATCAATATATAAATTTTAACTTTTAAGGTAGAATTTGAGAGGATTATTTCTTTGTAAAACCAACAAGCAGGGAAGCTTGTTACATATAGATTAATAATCTTTGTTAATTGCCATTAATGAACATGGACATTATGAGAACAATACCTTGGAAAGACATAAATTGTATGATTCAAATTCTTTTAGACATTTATTGTTCTTTTTAGTTACCTGTTGGTGAAAAGTCCACAGGGACCTTGCTTTCCTCATTCCCTTTAAAGCTCTCAGGATCAAGGCCAGAAAGGCAACTGTTCTTCACCAGTGTAGTTTTTCTGTAATATGCACAGGTCCCTCCAGTCATGCTCTTGGGGTATTTTCTAGAGATGTCCAATTTCAGACATTTGGTGTGGTTATTTCCTACATACATTTGAAATTGAGGGGGTATGAATTGATTTTTGGTTCAGAAGACTCCCACAGTCAGCAGACCTTTATTATAAACATGTTATACTCTGAAGATTGAGAATAAAAAGAAAGCCCTTGCAGGTCTCCTGATTCATTCTCTTGCCTCCTCAGGGTGACTAATCCAGTCCTTCCGGATGATTGACTCTAAAGTTCAGATCTGATAATCAAATGATATTTTCATTTGCATTGTTTTTGGATAGTTACTATATACAAGAAAATGAGAAGTTATTAAGAAGATATAAATCCTGCTCTTAGAGTTCATGGAAGCAGTCATGTACATATTAAGCCTCAATTCCATGCTAAGGACCGGACATAGGCATTGGGGAACCATGAAAGTTATTTAACTTAGGTTGTAATATGATCAGAGTAATCATATTACTCTAGCCCTGGAGCATGAGGGAGCCTGGTGGGGACAGGAATGGGAAGGGGTAGGAAAACTAGTTAGAAAGTTAGAATAATGGTAGAGGCGAGGATGGAAAAGGAAACATCTTGGAGATGTGTTCCTTGTGTATGTGGAGGTCTGGGTGGTGGAAGACTGGTAAAGGAGAAGAAACCAGGATTATTTCAATGATATGTCTTTCATCAGTGTCTTAAATTTGATGAAACACAACTTACAATGGTTCCGCTTATGAATTTTCAAGTTTATGATGGTGGTAAAGTGATACACACTCAGTAGAAACCATACTTCAGAATTTTGAAGTTTGCTCTTTTCCCGAGCCTATGAAATGCTGTAGGATCCTACCTCATGGGGCTGGGCCACGGCAGTCACCACAGCTTGCAGTCACCCACTCGATTACGAGGACAGACAACTTAACAACCACTCTGTACCCATACAGCCATCCTGTTGTTCACTCTCAGTATAGCAGCCAATAAATTACCTGAGATATTCACCACTTTATTATAAAATATGCTGCGCGTTAGATGATTTTGCCCAACTGTAGGCTCGTGTAAATGTTCTGAGCACATTGAAGATAGGCTAGGCTAAGCAATGATGTTTGGTAGGTGAGGATTATTAAATGCATTTTCAACTTGTATTTTCAGTTTATGATGACTTTATTGGGCCGTGACCCCACTGTAAGTCAAGGAAGATCTATATTATAGCAGTGTCAGCTCTGTTGTCTTTTGAATCAAAGTTGGCATTTTAGTTTTCATGGAGAAGTTCAAGTTTGTTTGTTTGTTTTTTTAATGAGGCGTTGTTTTATTTTAGAATTTTGTTTTAGAAATTGAAATTATGTGTTCTGAGTTGTTGAAGACAAGTTAGTATCAGCACCGTGATAATAGTTCTTGAGAGCTTGTGAATACTGAAACACACCTGGCTTCTTTCAACACAACAATGCAGATTTCTGTAACTGCTTACGGATCTAATGCATTTAAAGTATGTTCACCGTAGCATTGTAATAACTGCGTGGACTTCTCTGTAGCAGTTTTACCAAATCGTGTCCCTGTTAGAACGCTTTTGTTTGTTCCTTATAAGAAAATAACTTCTGTTTTATACTTAGCCCTTACTTCTGCGTACACTGCTTTTCCAGGCTTCTGCTTCTATGTTTAGAACACTTTCTTTTGGGCCACTATATCACCCATGGCTACTTTTTGCCATAACAGTAAAGCTTTAACTTTTGAAATACAGGTACTGTTTCCATGTTTCAATATATATGGTAGTAGTGTTAACCTGTGCCCAGGTTGTTTTAAATAGCTGCTGGTGACAGAAAATAAAGCAAATGATCTGATTATGAAATGACTTCTGTTTATACATTTAACTAGTTTCTAAGAATATTAGGATCTAGATATTTGACATTTGTTTCCTTGAACGTATATTTTAAGGACAAATTATTCTGTAATTTGATGTGTTAAATATAATACAGTTCTATTATATAACATAATTATAATATGAATATTAAACTGTGATATGGTAAATATGTCAGACATCAGACAAAAATGTATGTATTTGATACAGTAATTTTCATCTTAGAAAACTTTCTGACAAAAGTGCCAATCCCACTTAAATAGCAGTTAGATGAGACAGCTTGGCCTAGAGTAAAACTTAATTAACCAGTTTTTAAAAATTGTTTTAACAGCTCTAGTAGGGCTGAGGGTGGGTGGCTCGAAGATAGAATCCACAGGGGACTAAAGTCTTAGTGACCACGGGAGCTAGGGTCAGGGATGTGTAAGCAGTGACCCGTAATGCAGGCAGAATGCACTGGGCGTTGCACACGGAGTTTACTGTAGAAAAGGCAGAGGAACACCTCGCTAGAAATTGAGAGATGCTTCTTCAAGGAAGAGTTCTTTGAGCTCATTCTTGACCATCAAAGATGATTTTGTAAGTTGGGGAATGAGTGGAGAGACAGTTATTATAGTAAATAACAAGAAAGTTTATTTTAAAAAACTTGAGATGTGTTTTGAAAGAATGTTTTATCCATAGTGACTCTGGACTGTTACACCATTAGCTCTTTACTCGCTACTGGGTAGTTCTACCATTTTTTAGTTGGAGTCTTGGAGCTATACTCTATGTCTGACATTCTCTGCCTGGTAGCTTCCTGAGGAAGTACGTTGGCTTCTTTCGGCTACTTTAGGTGACCAGCGAGCCAATTAATGAGGGCCCTGCAGCAGCTCTGCGTTAAATATAAGAACCTCTTTGTTGTGGATCCTGGAGGGCGGAGGAGGGTTCATGTTAATCCCATGTTTTGATGCCTAGAGGTATACAGTATGTTTGTTTCATATAGATTTTTTTTCATTTTCCAAGAAATTAAATGCTCTGCATTAATTAAAAACGGAACTCAACTCATACAGAACATAATCTAATATTTGTTTCAGAACATCTATTTGATTACCTTCTTCCACTCATAGGTTTTGTGGGATAACATGAAAAGAGAAACACGGTAAGAGTACACTATTCCGAAGAAAATTTAGGAGAGGTATTAAGAGTTCAAATTTTGGACTCAGGTCTGGATTGAGACCTGTATAATCTTATTTATTATTTAGCCTTCCTACACCTCATTTTTTTTCAACTGGAAAATGGAATAACCACTGTCGTGACCTTGGTGTTGTAGAAGGGATTAAATAATGTAGTGCACATGAAGTACTTAGGGTTGTTTGCTCCAGGTCGAACCTGACGATGGGAGCTCCTTGCGTGTCATCTACAGAATATGTAATAATAGCTTTAAATTATCATTAGAATCCTATTATTTCTAAGTAATAATGTATTCTCAACTTAAAGTAGAACTTAAGGGCCCACATTTCTCATTGATAGATATATATTTGACAGAAAACAGTAAATTTGATAGTTCTTCTAGTTTCTTTCAAGATATGTTCCGTAATCACTTTTGATAAAATAAACTAAATCACATTAAATAAAATACTCTGTATTAAGTAGAAAATGTATTACCTTGCAAGGTAAAAGTGTTATCATCAATATTGCTATAAGACCTTGCATTCCAAAGTTCTTGCATAGCGCTTGTGAGGACAGTGCAGCATAAATATCTAAGCTTTGGCTTTACCTTAAATCATGCTGAATGTTTTCTAAACTCACGCGGCTGAGCTTAAATTGTTAAAGGAGGCAGTTGAGACTGTTGTAATAAGGTTAGACACTGCCTATGGAAAACCCAGAACATTCCAGAGTCCCCTTTGGGAAAAGCGTTGCTGCCTCAGGAAATTCACACAGGCGCTAGTGTATTCCTTCTAGCCAAGATTTGAAGGTGGGCTCATTCATTCTTTGTCAGGGGAGGTATCCTCTATTCTCACCAAGAAGATAAGATTCTGCTTGAGTGGTCACTTGACTCAAGGCTCTTTAATATCCCTGAAATAATATTAACTGGCATTTTTAATATTCTGTCATTCTGGTTTTAAAAAATATTCCTCGGGGCACCTGGGTGGCTTGGTTGGTTAAGCTTCCGACTTCAGCTCAGGTCATGATCTCACGGTTCATGAGTCTGAGCCCCACATCAGGCTCTGTGCAGACAGCTTGGGGCCTGGAGCCTACTTCAGATATTATGTCTCCCTCTCTCTCTGCCCCTCCCATACTCTTGCTCCGTCTGTCTCTCAAAAGTAAATAAACATTAAAAATTTTAAATAAAAAATATTCCTCACTTCAGAGAAAAAAATATAACCAAAATTTAAATATATTTTTGTATTGTTATCAGCTTATTTTTTTGAATAATAGGGAAGGGTGGGGTCTTATATGGTCATCTTTTTGTGCCTTATATCTTTAGACTACAAGACAGCATGTATTAGGGTGACATCCTAAAAAAAGATGTTAGTTTTAGAACTTGATGATAAGGGATGGACATTGCTCTCCTGTGTGATGGGACAATTCTGTGCATATTGTGAAACAAGGATGCATAAGACAGTGCCTCTGTCTTTAGAATCATAGGCAGGTGAATACAAAATATGTAATTAATTGTCCTAATTGGTGGTGCAGTTAGTAAATGCTCACAGAGCTAAAAATGACAGGAGATTAAATGGGTGAGGTGAGGCAGTCTAGGCATCATGGTAAAGGTAGAATTGGCAGAGTCTCAAAGGATGGGTCTCTGCAAAGAGAGAGGAAAGTGTGTTTCTGAGTGGAGATTAAAATGAGACTGGGCAGTGTTAAAAATTTGTGTTTTAAGGGGCCGTCAAGAACCCAGCAGTCCTGAAACTGTAAAGGTTGGAGGTAGCAGCGGAGATGGGACCTTGTTAGTGGGAACTTAGCATATCAGAATGAAGAAGTTGCACCTAACGCTGTAAGAAGTGTAAAGATTTTTTTGTCTTATGAGTGATGTGGTGGAAAAACAATTGTAGGGACAGCCAGAGAGCAGTGACATGGGTATTGCATATATAATATGGGCCGGAATAGGAAGAGACACTCACGAAATCAGAGAAAGATGCCAGTGAGACCCCATTTCTAAGTTCAGTTTTTAGGTTTGAATAGGAACTGTTTGCATTGAAAAGTAATTTTATTTATATAGCTTGTAGGAGCAAGAATATGGGGAAGTTATGGTAGCATCAGAAATTTGCACATATGACAAGGTGCACTCTTCAGATCAGTGGATTCCTAGGTTTAAAATGTTCTTAGTAGGGCGCCTGGGTGGCTCAGTTGGTTGAGTGTGTGACTCTTCATTTTGGCTCAGGTCATGATCACAAGGTTGTGGGATTGAGCCCCGCTTTAGGCTCCTCACCAAGCATGGAGCCTGCTTGTGATTTGTCTCTCTCTCTCCCTCCCTGCTTCCATCCCTCTCCCTCCCTCCCTCCCTCCCTGTCTCTCTCTTTCCCCCCACCCCATTTCCCTCTCTCCCCCCACTCATTTCTCTCTCTCCCCCCTGCCCCTCTCCGCCAATTATGTGCCCACATTCTGTCTCCAATTTAAAAAATAATAAAATGTTCTTAGTTTTAAAAATATTAATAATATTAAATAAAAACCATTGTAATAATAATAAAGAACCATTCAAAAAAACTGGCTGAGGGATACAGTATAATGTGTAATTTCCAATAAAAATGTTTATCTACTTTTGGAGAGACTAGGGAGTATATTTTTATACAAAACAATATATTCTCTTCCAGCAAAATGTTATAATTTTGTAGCCCTGTGAAATCAATTCTTGGTCACCCAGGATGTCTTTTTTCTTTTTAAATTTTTTAAGTTTATTTGTTTATGAGAGATTGAGACCGCGTGAGTCGGGGAGGGGCAGAGAGATCGGGAGACACGGAATCTGAAACAGGCTCCAGGCCCTGAGCTGTCAGCACAGAGCCCAACACGGGGCTCGAACTCACAAACTGTGAGATTATGACCTGAGTCGAAGTTGGACGCCTAACCGACTGAGCCACCCCGGCGCCCCACCCAGAATGCTTTAAGGCTGGGCTTCTCAGCTGAAGATGAGGAGTGCCCAGAACTCTCACACTTGCCCCAGCAGCTCTGCTTCCTGGGAGTGTGCACAGCAGTCTGGGGTCTATATCACCTAGTGGAGGGGCCCTGGTAAGTGTGGCTGCCTTGGGCGCCCCCTCCTTGAAGGCTCAGCGAAGAAGACGGGGCTTGGGAAGCTTGTTGCTTTCTGGCCAGGGGCTTCATTGCAGGCTGTACTTGAACATCTGGGGCCTTCCAGGTGACAGAGGGCACCATGACTTCCTCCCCACAAGCTGATTTTGCACCAGATACAGAGCCAGCTTGGTACTCCTGGCCCAGGGCATTGTGGGCTCTCTGGCCTCTTTGCCTAGGCCAGAGGGACCCAGGGCCAACTTGTCTCCCCTCCCTCTCCCTCCATGGAGGCGTTTCTTTTCCCCAGGCCCTCAGGCCCTCACAGGAAAAGGCTGATCAAGGGTGCTGGGTAGGCCTTGATCGTACAAGCCATGGGGCTTATGTTGGGAATTTTGTGGATGGTTTGAGCGACTGTTATTTCCTTTCTTCACCAGGAGAAAATGGCAAGTTAAATTGGATTGAATATGGTAGCCTTGATGAAATATACCTTAATTTCACAGGTCTCTTTAAGTCCCCAAATTTTAGGACATCTTCCACAATATATCCGTTACTATTCATGATTGAAAAGCAGCTGGCTCTGAATTTGCTGCCCATGATCGCTGGTGTCACTGACCACAATTTTAAATTGTCTTGCCTAGGAGATCTCATGAAAGACGTCCTGTGAGAATATTAATAAGTAAATTACATCTAATCCCCATAGACATTTGTGTATTAGGTCTTGTTTTGCCATTCAGGTTATTCAGTGTGTGTGCCCAGTCCCAGGAGAGACAATGTAGTATTTTAATCTATAACATCATTAATTTGATTTGGAGCTGACTTTTTTTTTCTTTTTTCCTAAGAAGGAAGAACAATATTGAGTTGCACCTTGCCTCTTAAACCCTCTTGAAATATGCTAAAGGTTGTGTTTCCTAGTGGCAGCTCTCTTTGGATACTTTATTTTTTAGGACTTTTATAAAGAGGATCATTAAAGAACATTTCTTTAAACCCCTTTGACATTGAGCCTCTGTGGAATAAATGTTTTCGGGACTTGCCAGAAAAATCTCAGATATCTGCATTGTGGTCAAATATCTGAACTAGTAGACCTGATTGGGAAACTGGATAGATTCGCTAGCTGAATTGATTTTACTGTAAGTCACCAATTTGCAACTTATTTCAATTCATATTAGCAGTTTGTAAGTATCAGAAGAATTCTTCCTATCTTAAAAAGAACTGAAAGACATTCCATTAATATACTGTCAAGTCTAGATATACTTAATTAATCTTTGTTACTCAGAAAAATGATTTCCTTTGCTCTTTGGGGACTTGAAGTCTTGTTAAAATTTGTATTGGCCTACAGTTGATTTACTTGGTCAACTATTAGCCCAGTTCTTAGAAATTGTTATTAAGCACTGGCAATTTTCAGCGTATATTTGTTAAGCACCCGCCATGGTCTAAGCACTGGGTCAGATGCCAGGACTGAAAAGATTAATGAAGTATCATTTCTTTCTTCAAGTAATTTATAGCAGAGGGAGCAGGGAATCCAGGCATAAGATGGATTCCCAAAAGGCAAACTTAAAACATAAGTCGTTTATTTTTTAGAGCGGTGTTAGGTCACAGCAAAATTGAGCAGACGTTGCAGAGATTTCCCATAGGTGTCCAACCCCCCCACCACCACCACCAAATGTAGTCTATGCCATTATCAACGTCCCCCACTGGGGTGGTACCTTTGTTATCACTGATGGACTTACAGTGACACATCATCACTCTGCAGAGTCCATAGTTTACATGAGGGTTCACTTGTGGTGGTGTATATTCTGTAGGTTTGGGCAAATGTATAATGACGTGTGTGCACCTTTATAGTATCATACAGAGTGTTTTCACGGCTCTAAAAGTCCCTTGTCCTCTGCCTATTGATCACTTTCTCCTCTCTGACCCCGAAAACCACTGATCGTGTTACCATCTCTGTAGTTTTTACCTTTTCCAGAATGTCATAGAGTTGGATTTCTATAGTCTGTAGCCTTTTCAGATTGGCTTCTTTCACTTAGTAATATGCATGTCATGTCTTTTCATGGCTTGATAGCTCATTTCTTTTTCAGCACTGGATAGCATTCCATTGTCTGTGGTACCACCATTTATCCATTGACCCACCAAAGAACATTTTGCTTCCAGGTTTCGGCAGCTATGAATAAAGCTTCTGTGTGCAAGTTTTTGTCTGGACATAATTTTTGACACCTTTGGGTAAATACTATCCAGTGCAATTATCGGATCGTATTGTTAAGAGTATGTTTAGTGTCGGGGTGCCTGGGTGGCTCAGTCGGTTAAGCATCTGACTTCAGCTCAGGTCATGATCTTGCAGTTCATGAGTTCTGTGCGGACAGCTCAGAGCCTGGAGCCTGCTTCAGATTCTGTGTCTCCCACTCATTCTGCCCCTCCCCTGCTGGTACTCTCTCTCTCTCTCAAAAGAAAAAAAAAAAAGTACGTTTAGTGTTATAAGAAACCATAAACTATCTTCCAGAGTGGTTGTGCCATTTTGCATTCCCTCCAGCAATGAATGAGAGTTCCACATCTTCATTGGCATTTGGTGGTGTCGGATCTCTGGATTTTGGCCATTCTTATACGTGTGCAATGGTATCTCATTATTGTTTTAGTTTGCATTTCCCTGATGACACAGGATATGGAAGATCTTTTCATACATTTATTATCTTCTGTATCAGTTCCCTGGTGAAGTTGTCGAGATTTGGGGCCCATTTTCCAGTGGGTTGGTTTGTTTTCTTATTGTTAGTTTTAAGAGTACTTTGTATATTTTGGATAATCCTTTATCAGATGTCTTTTGCCAATATTGTCTCCCACTCTGTGGCTTGTCTTTTCATTCTTTTTAATGCCTTTCACGGAGCAGAAATTTTTAATGAAGTTCAGTATATCTGTTCTTTCTCTCATGGATCATGCCTTCTGTGTTGTATCTGAAAAGTTATTACCATACCTAAGGTCATCTAGATTTCCTCCTGTGTTATCTTCTAGGAGTCTTATAGTTTTTGTTTTACATTAGGCCTGTGATCAATTTTGAGTTAATTTTTATGGAAGTTTTAAGGTCTGTGTCTAAGTGCACATACCTTATATTTGAATAGCACTTTGTCATAAGAAAAATGTCATATTCACTTCTTTTATCCTTCTTTCAATCCTAATATTTTGAAATAGGCGGTGACATTTCTTATTTCTTGGTTAAAAATCTGAAATGTAGAACAAATAGTTGTACTAGGTGATGGGCAATAAGTTTGGAAAGATCAATGAGTCAAGTCCAATAGGCTTTGCAAACCAGGCTCAGACATTTGTTTTTTCATGAGGAAGTTGGAGGCCAGAAGTTTTTTGACAGATAGCTAACAAGGTTCGACTTGAGCTTTAGAGTGTCCCACCCAGCCATGCTGCTTGGGCTGAATTGGACAAGGAAGGACTGACGGAGATTGTTAAGAGGCCATTGGGTTAGCCTGGACTGGGGGTGATGTGGTGGCAGTGACCGCAACTAGCAAGGAAACATCGAGAGCTCTATGTCCAGAATCTGGCAGCTTACTGATGAGGCATACAAGCTGCAGGCTGGAGTCAAGGGTATCTCTGAGGCTTCACCTTAGGGAACCAGGAGGCTTGGTTGTACCAGAAATCAGAAAATCAGACAGAACTGATAAGAAGTCAAGATGATGATTGGTTTGGGACATACTCATTTTCAGGTACAGGTGGGATATCTAATCCGAGGCTTTAAAGAGACATTTGTAAGGGTGATGTTGCAAAGGATGTTGCAGTTGTAGTTGAAGAGAAAAGATTGAGCAGCCACCAGGCATTGTCATGGTGGTAGACGGAATGGTGGGAGAATCTGAAGTCACCAAGGCAGAGTAGAAAGAAGTCCGAAAACGGAACCTTAAGAAATATCCAGGGTGAAAAGACGAAGATGACAAGGAAAAAGAGGAATTGGTAACGTAGGAGAAAATCTCGGTGACCAGATATCACAGAAGAGAGTCTCAAAACAAACAAACAAACAAACAAAAAACAGTCTCTGGTGTCAGATGGAGCTGAGAGGTTAAAGACAATGAGGCCGTTGCCTTTGGTAAAAATAATTTTTCAGTGACAGTAAAGCAGCAGTGAGTGTTGGTGGGGGGGTGGGGGGGGTTCTTTCAGATGATAGAAGGCGAGTGAGTACCAAAGTCAGCCAGGGTTACGTGGGAGGGATTAGAAATCGGCCAAAGAAAAGCGGGACAGTGTCAGAGGAGGGGCTGTAAACACGCTCTGGTTAGAGGATTAGGAAATGACTGGGATGGTAGTAGGTCCACCGAGCAGGCCCGTCACAGGGAGCGAGGAGGGGAAGCAGAAGGTGCTGTTGATCAGCTGGGGTTCTGACTGAGTGGATCTGGCCGTGGGTAGCCATATCCCACCTTGAGTCGTCTTCCTTGGGAAAACATGTTTCAAGAAATTCTGTTCGTGAAAATGTGTTATAAATTGTAAGGCCGTATACAAATATGAGGTGGTATTATTCAAATTCCGGTCACTTGGATCAGTTACACCATTTCAGAACTGCAGGTGCGATCAGTCGTTAATCATGTATTTCTAAGTTGAAAATCATTCTGAACATAAAGCACTCTGGCTTTATGAGTGTGAAAAGTGTTGTTAAACGAAGGCCAGGAACTTTTCTGCGGCCGGCCCATAAATGTGAATTGTCATTTACAAAGTAAGAAGACCGTGTATACTTTGGGAAGAGAGAAAAGAGTCTTAAAATAAGCAGTTAACAGAGCAAAAGCCAGGATCGCAGGGAAGAGGGTAGTGGAGCTCATTCCTAGGAATAATCGTGGTAGGTTGTTTTTCTTTGGTTCTCTTTCTTCCTCCTTCCTGATAGATAAGTAGGACAAACCTGTGTCTTTAACGGCTTCAAGTTACGAAGTTAAGAGGTCATGGTTTATTGGATGTTCTTGTATCACGTCTAGAGCCCCAGCAGGAAACAGATGACACACGCAGAACAGATAATTGAAGAATGTTGGGTGAGAGACCAGGTACCGAGGGGTGCCTGGGGTTAAGGACACCGAGGAGGGAAGGGACAGCACCAGGAAGTGGCAGTGTCTCAAAGGGACAGCTGTGGCTGCGTCTGTGGTTGTTGATAGAGAAGCCAGCGCTTCAGACTGTAGTGCCTCCCCTTTCGGTCCCCTGTCTCCTGCAGGTGCCTCCCAGGGCCAGAGAGGAACCGGAAGCCACTGAGCAAGGTGGCCCGAATGACGCCCTGCGCAGAGGTCAGCCTCCTGGGGCGTAGGGAGGGCAGACTGGAGCAGGAGGGGGAAACGGAAAACAGTGGGCACCGTTATTTCAAAACCTGTTGCTTGTCAGAGCCTGTGTCCCAGCCCTTTAAGACGATCTGAATCTTAGGCTTCTTCGTCGTCATCTCTGACTGGGAGAGACCTCAGGAGATTGTCCTGGACTCCCTGAAACCAGCCCTCTCTGAGCTCACAGTTCAGAACACCTGTGGGGGAGAAGTGAGGTTCATGGCCCCAGAGCTTGGGCCGTGGAGGAGCTCAGCTGCCTTTCTTTGAATCCTGACTCTTTCACTTAGTAGTTACTGTGTTAGCCTGAGTCAGGTTCTTAACCTCTCTGTGCTGCTTTCCTCTTCTGTAAATGGAAACAACACAGCACATCACAAGGATTATGTGAGTTAACATATCAGGGGCTCTGAAAGTTGCCGGGTACCACGGTTAAAGTCAGTAAAGTATCAGTTGTTGGGGTGACCGGGGGGTTCGAGGAGCCTAGTTGGTTAAGTGTCCGACTCTTGATTTCAGCTCAGGTCATGATCTCATGGTTCCTGAGTCAGGCTCTGTGCTGACGGTGTGGAGCCTGCTTGGGATTCTCTCTCTCTCCCTCTCTCTGCCCCTACCCCACGCGCGCTTGCTCTTTCTCTGAAAACAAACATTAAAAAATATTTTTTTTTTTTAAGTATCACTTGTCATAAGGCTTACCTTATCCCTTGCCTTTGCTTCACTGTAAATGGGGTATTTTTTCTTTTCCTCTTTTCAAGTGTCAGGTCATGTGTAAATCTTAGGACATACTCCTCTCCTAATTACATTTGCCACCAAGGCGAAGCCCTGGGGGTCCAGTCGCTACTCTCACAGTTAAACAAGAAGATCGATAGGATAGTATCCTTTGAAAATGCTGTCAGAATACCGCCCTCCCTTCCTTCTTTGCCCCCTTTCCAGCTAGGTGGGTCACCTACCTCCTGGGTTTTGCAGGTGACTTGAATTCACTTACTAAAGACACAGGGGGCACCTGGGTGGCTCAGTCAGTTGAGCATCCATCTTCGACTCAGGTCATGATCTCATGGATCGAGCCCCTCAGCCCGGCTCTGTGCTGACAGCTAGCTCAGAGCCTGGAGCCTGCTTCAGATTGTGTATCTTCCTCTCTCTCTGACCCTCTCCTGCTCACACTGTCTCTGTCTCTTTCTCAGAAATAAATAACACATTAAAAAAAATTTTTTTAATAAAAACCACAGGTGGCAGGCCAAAATGGCTTTAGCTTTATAATTTCAGAAGTAACGGGGCCTGGAAAGAGGTATTATAGGAGACATAATAATACTTGTTTTTAAACGCCTTCAAAAGAGCTTCAGGCGTTGCTATGTGACTTATCACTGAAAGATTTAAAATCCTAGAACTGGGAATTTACACAGTTTGCATTGTCTTACACTAACAAGACAGTTAATCAGTTTTAATAGATCTTTGTTCTTCTGTGGGGTTTTTTTGCTTTTTTTTTCTTTTTCTTAACAAGCCCTTTACACATTTTCGCTCTCAATAGTGTCTACCCTTTCGTAGATATTCTTGCTCCAAAGATTGTTGTTTGTTAGAGAAAGTGAAGGACAGAGAAGAAAATGATCACTGCTCAGTGGCTTAGTGATTTGTGCGGCGATCAGTTTGATCACCTTGTAAAGACCAGTAGGCTTTTCTGGCTTAGCTCTGGAAGGCTAGTCTCCAGCAGATATTTTAGGACAGTTTCAAGTTCTCACCAGTTTACTTATTTTCTTACTCAGTATTTATTTTAACTTCAAAATACATTAACAAGTGCTGTTACAGAAGAGGTACTGATGGCGCCTTGAAACCTATTTGAGTACTATTAACTTCAAAGTTGTCAGGTAGAGTTTACTTGGAAAAATTTGTTAAAATCTGGGAAATAGCACGAGGCAAAAAATAATCTTTTATGTAAGAACTCTAGCGTGTTTAAGTAAAATACTTCCTTGGCTTAAAATGTCTTTGAAAACATGAATTTAAAATATTTTCATCAGTTTAAAATTCGCTTTAAAGTTCTTTATAAACCCCCCCAATTCCTTCAGTTTGGGTTTCTAAAATTAATTGTGTTTTAATCGTAAGTTGAAATTTGTACAGACGTTTTCAGTAGGAGCGTGTCTAAGTTTATCCTACACCTGGTTAAAAACACACCGTTTTCCCTAACCTCTCAACAGCTTAGCTGAGCAGTCAGACTATATTATTTGATATCTTGTCTGACCGGAGGACAGCCGTCCAAAGAGAAAGATAACACAAATTGGGGCCACACTTCGATAAATAGAGACATTTTATTTTTCACCAAGCTCATTCAATCCAGTTCAGTTAACTCTTTTCTCCCCCGTAAGGACAGATCAGAAAAGGCAGCCGTGAATGACTGAGTTTGTCATGTGTTTGACACGTCAAGTGTGTGAAAATAAAGGCGACCACAGGGCAGGGGCTGTGCCTTTAGATTTCAGACAATGTGCCTTGCAAGAGCACTCTCCCCCTCCACTCTGCGCTGTGGGCCGCTGGACAGTCCCAGCCCTGGGCCAGAGTGGGGGGCCTGGGGGCTGCTGCTGGCATGCTGCACACGATCCCCGTTTTCCCTTCTAGTCTGCGACATCGTGATGTAATCCCTCCTGAGAATTCCCAGGCAGTTTTCAGACTGGCATAGAGGTTCACTTTAGTTCCGTAAGCTAACGCCGTTGGTCGTTACGTATTGGTGGTTGTGGGAGTTTGGTAAAACCTGTGTCCTAAAGGTCTGTTTTCTAAAAAATCTTTATTACAATAAGCACAACACCTATATTTCTCTTTCTCAGTTCAGGAATTTCTTCCCGAGACACAGAATGGGGGCATCCTGTTGTTGATGAGATTCGTACGGTCGTAATCCTTATCTGTGGTGATGCTGTCACCATACCGCTGAACATGAGTTGTCTAAATAGCATTTATGAAAGAAAATTAACATCGTCGAAAACCTGCCTGTTGCTCTACAGATCAGGTCTAAGAGCCCCTTCTTCTGCACCTAAAGCCTCAAGGGCTGCTTCCTACCGCGGCCCTGTATTCGGGTCCCTGTAGTGTCCCCCAACGGCACTGCTGTCTCCCAGCCCGGGCCGCATGACGTCTGTCTCCAGAACCCTCTTTCTCTGCCAGACCTATCCCGCACCTGATTTGGAATCCTACTTTTTCCTTGACTTTGGTCCTCCTTAGCTAACTGCTAGGGGGGTCATTTCCTCCCTCCATGTGATCTAAACATCAGACTCCCAAGAGCGTGCTCCCTACCTCCCCAGCCGCAGCTCTGCCCGGTGCCCACGCAGAGTGAGGTGACGGTTCCTTGCTGGGGAACCTCCCTGTCCTGTGAGTTCAGGGCTTCGCCAGTGTCCACCGAGCAGAGAGCAGGGCCCGGGCCCTGTGTCACAGCGAGACACCCAGCACATTCTAGGGCCCAACACCCCGTCCCCCCCTTACCAGCTGGAGGACCACACCCAAGTTCCCTAGTCTCTCTGTGACTCGTGTCCTTATTCTGAAAATGAAAATCACCCCCATCTGATGGGCTGTAGAGATTAAATGGGTTCATTTCAGTCAAGTGCTTAGAATAGTCTGTGGCACAGCCTCAGTGCTGTGTAATGTTGCCTAAATAATTCACTGACCACACCTGTCAGTCACTGCGCTCAGTGCTTTCCGTGTTGCTGACTCGCTCCGTCTTTACACTAGTCTGTGCACGTGCCGTCTCCACCCCCACTTTACAGACGACACTCAGGGAAGTGACTTAATCAGGGCAGGATTAGGGCAGACTCGGGATTGGAGTTGACGCTGCTTGGCCCCAAGGCCCTCGGTCACTTCTCCCTTTTAACCACCGTGGTGAACTGCAGCCCGGACTGAGCCGCGTTGTCCTGGAGACTCTCGGTTGGATGGAGAGATTTGCGACAGGATGTGTCCCTTGACCTTTTAGACGGCTTGCTGTGAGCGAATGGCAGGGACAGATGAGTCCCACTGGACCCTGGGGTGAACCGCCTTGGACCGAAAGTCAGGGAGGACGGGAACCACCCGCATCAGCAGCTGCCCCCGCGGCACCCCAGGCCTAGCTGTGCCTCATGATACCGGATTTTAGTTTTTGTTATTTTCTCTGAAGCCGTGCTTCTGTCAGGCACTTGAGGCTTTGCTGGTACACTGGCTCTTCTAGTCTGGAACCATCCAGAACACCATAAAGACAGGGAATGAGAGAATGGCTCAGCTGTGTCAGCCTGTCGATGGCGTGTTCCTCTGTAGGTATTTAAAACGTGTTTTAATCCTCCCTGCCGTGGCCCCCGGCTCTACTGAAATACTAAAGCTTATCCATAGGAATTCTAGCTAGAGAAGGTCAGCAATCAGTTCTGGAAGCTTGTCCTGCAAACCTTAGTCCTGACAGATGAAACGAGGGATGTGTGAGGTGTTCTCCCGGGCAGGTGGGTGCGCGGAGACCCTGAAGATTGACAGCTTGGGCTGCGCCCCTGTAGTAATAGGGATTTTCCAGACATCACATCCAGTGTCCAGACTTTTCGTGCACACCATCAAAAGTTTTTAAAGTGAATTTCTTCAAAGGATTCCAATTATTTGGCCGATAAAGCACGGATAATGAAAAAAAAATGTATATTTTACAGTTAAGTCTTTTTGTTTGGGGGAGGGGGATAAAAAGGTTCCTAGGACAGCAGTGCTTTGTAGAGGCTCCAATGTCCAATACTCTTAAGTGCTGGGTCAGAGTTAAACGTGAATGGCAATGATGAAATATTTACTCATCAGATGGCTTTGAAGTTCAGCCTCTTTTTGGTCACAGCCCCTTCCTAATGGACATGTTTCAAAGAAGAAAATGATTATAGCATTCAGCTGTGAAGTTCCCTTACTCCCTGCATGGAAGAAACCCATTTTGTTTGGGTCCATTTGGGTATTTAAATTTTGAAGACCAGTTGCTTAGAAATCACATTAACAACGGAAATCATTCATACGACTCTGAATTTGTTCTCATTGAACAGATAGTGCATAAAAGTTAACTTTTCTAATATCTGTGTAATTTTTTTAAAAGATTGTTTTAACTCATGTATTCTACAGTCTTTCCAACCTAAAGTTTTTGAATTCTCTGTAGTTAATAGTACAAGACTTGAGGTGAGTGCATGTGTGTAAAATGAAGAAGTTATAAAATTCGGTTTCATGAACTGTCTTGCTGGGCAAAATTGCTTATGTTTAAAGATGTTTAGAAACTATATTTATATACAGTTCTTCAGTTCTGATAATAACTGTAGGGTTTTCCTTTAAAGTTTAGAAGTATAGACACTTTAGGATGTTGAGTAAATTCTGTTTTCCTTCTCATCCTGGATTAAGTTTCACTCGGCCAAGTAAGTTAGGACTTTAGAAATTGTTGTTGCAGTGTGGGTTAAAAACGTTCTGTTTTTCTGTTTCCTCAACCACTGTGGACTGTGTGATACGCTTTAACCTTTATGTTTGTCTTTCATTACTTAGTTTTCATATGAATCCAACAAGCAATGAGGACCTCAGGAAAATCCCGGTAAGTGGCCGAGAAAGTGGCCAAGGGGGTGGGGGGGTTGGTGCATCATCAGGAAAGAAACCACAAACTGACCTTCTGCCTGGCACACATGTTTCCAAAGGCCTTCATGCTGAACCCCTCAGTTACCTTTGGTTTATAGCTTAATGTGGTCATCTGGGGAGAAAGAAGACAAGCAGAATTCAAGCTCAGTCTTTAATATACGCTAGCATATGATCTGTAGAGATTCAAGCAATATTACAGTTACACTTGAATGAAGCTAATTTAGAATCCACACATTTTGTTTACAGACTTTTAAAATTGATGTGAAAGCCGTATGTCAAGGCCAACTTTATAGTTATGAAATAAGAGCGTGGGGGAAAAATGAACATTTTTTGTTGTTGCGACAAAGATGGAAGAATGAAACGGCCTGTTAACTTTCAACAACAGGGAAAGCATCTTGGCAAGAGATCTAGATATCCAGGAGAGTCTTTGAAGGAACCTTTAGGACACTTACCTTAGAACAAAACCAAATATATTAACAGGCTTGGAGGCGACCATCTAAATTAACTCCTATTTTGCAAGGATCAGTCAGGTATCTCAACTTCATTTTATTGTTGTTTGAAGTCCACGTTTGGGTCTCTGTTTAGAGTTACACTGCGTCTTCAGTCAATTCTAAACACGTTAAAATCTAGAGAGTTAAGTTACTTTACGAAACTATGGGCACATGTTCTTGGTGTAAAACTGAATTCCCATTGAATAACAGAAATAGAGCCTTTATTCCGAGAGACTAGTGGTTGCTGTTTGAACCATCTGTCCTTAATGTGTGTGATCCAGATGTATAATAAGAATTTTTAAAGCAGTAACATATCACAATTTCCTATGATGTGATATGCCTAGAAGAAACTGGTGTGGTGTACGATCCATCCTGAATATAGTTATTTGTATTTAAAATTATAGAAAACATTATAGGAGCAGAGGACTTTGTACTGTGTTTTTGCCGTTTTATGTAAATGATTTATAAGTTTTGATGTTTCATAAATACTCAAGCCTTTATAATATGGCAGTCTGGCGAGAAATGTCAGAATATATGAAGTCAGCCTTTGATCAGATAGTAAAATGAATTCTATCAGGCGGTTACTTAATCTCAAACAAAATGCAACATCAAAAAATCGATTTAATGTGCAGCTATTGTTTATTAAGTAACCTTAATTACAATTTCTATGTGCTTGTAAATGTACTTTTCCCAATCGTGTAATTTATTGCTGTAAAAGCATCCTTAGAATTCTTTAAAGAAATAAAACGTGAAAATTGTTTTAGTTAAAGGATTTAAAGGTGATAAAAGAATCCTTGATGTGTGATTATTTTTCTCTGGAATACTAACTATTCTAAATGACAGTTGAAGGATTACTAGGTGTTGTTAATTTACCGCAGGATACAATTAAGAGGAGAAAGCTCATCCTTCTCCTGATCGTTATTGAGGAAAAGCGTTTGAGCAATTTTTATGTTGAAGATTAGAAGATGTTTGAAGTAATTTACATTAAGTTCTCCAATAATAGCCATCCACCAAGTTATTTTTTTTCCCCTTCTGGACCTAGTATTTTGTAATTAAGTTTGTATGTCTT
This sequence comes from Proteles cristata cristata, assembly GCA_017311185.1. Lineage (NCBI taxonomy): Eukaryota > Metazoa > Chordata > Mammalia > Carnivora > Hyaenidae > Proteles > Proteles cristata. The sequence continues at coordinate 789,029 of JAESUZ010002526.1, read as the reverse complement.
CCATGCTGGTGCCAACACCTGTCTGAAAGCGCAGTGTTTAAACAGGAGCAGTAGCCAGTTGAAAGGGCAGTGCGAGCTCTTTAAGGCCTAATTAAGAACTGAAAGGGAGATGAAGGCAGTCGGACAAAAGATGTGAAAGTAGCTGAGATGATATTCCCAGAGCAAAGTTCCTCATTAGAACAATAATGAGATGATCAGAGAATGCCAAGCCTTCATCTTATCTCTCTCTCTTTCCCCTAGCTGCCCGGGACGGCAGTTCGTGCCCCACCAATATCTGGTTGCCAGGACAACCTCCCTTTAAATCTCCAGTTATTTTGAGTCCTGATAATTTGCTTTTGTTTAAATTTCAATATTGCAAAAAATATACATTTCCTGGTTTAAAAGGCGAGGCTATGTGTGTAAGTAAAAATAGATCCCTGGTAATTCTCAAAAGTCTTTTGTACCACTGTGTTCTTTAAAATTCCGATTAGAAAACTTCACGTAATGATTCCGCCCCGTTCTCTCACCCCATCCCCATTTTCTGATATCTGCATATGGAAATTTCTAGCTGAGGTTCCTGGGGATGACAAAGGATTGGTCGTGAAAGGGGAGGAGAGAAGACAAATTTACATTAAATTTCAATATAAGAAGACATCTTAAAAACATATGTGCTGTCTGTACGGAGTGCTGGAAGAATAAATACCGAGGACTCAGGAGCCCTGCTGGAGGTTATTTGAGTCGCCACCAGTTTAGAGGTTTCTCCGTTTTAGAAGTTCTTCTGAGAACAGTATTAGAAATACCTTTTGGAAAAATAATTAATTTGTATATTTGCCTGAGAGTTTTCATCTTCAAGCAAAATAATTTTTGTAACCAGAAAATTATTCCATTTCCTATTGCCTGTATTAATGTTAGTCGGTCTTACTTTATTGGGAAATGTATCAACAAACAGAAGGAGACATATATACGCATTTATTGAATAGACCCGTCAGTTGAAGCATCTTATGCCTAAAATTAGAAGGGTTAAATGGTTTTCAAATATGGGATGAAACCTGGAACTAAGCACAAAACTGTTTTTAATTACTGTATATTCTTTTCCAGAATATAGTTTATAGTACATGTGTTTCTAAGATGTTTTCCTGCCTAGAAACCTGATGCAGAAATTGGGGGGGGCGGGGGGAGATCTTCACTTAAAAGGACAAAAGGAAAATTTATTGAGAAGGTCAGAAATCTATTTCCGGGAAATCTGTCTATAAAGTATTAGATGGTCGTGAGGGGAAAAATAAGCCAAATAGTGGCTTTTCTACTCCAGATTATGGCTGTAAAGCATTGAGCAGTATTTATGGAAATTATTTTGAGAGATTAAATTGTTAGGTTGATTCACATCATGCCATTAATATAAACTAGACATGTCAAAATAACAGGTTTTTGACATGTTCTTCGTCCTCATTGTTGTCTTTACAGAAACGTTAAAAAATTTTTTTTCCATGACATTATCCAATAGTCCTGGTGTGGTGTTAAATAGAACCATCTAAATGATTTTCTAACTGTATATCGTCACTTAATTAGTTTGGAGAAATCAATTCATATATGTGTAATTTGATTAAGATTAGAGAGGCTCAGGCTGATGCCGTTATTATGTTAAACCAAGAAAACACATAAAACAGTCAACTAGTCAGTAATGAACCCCATTTAGTGCGATTTCATTAACCCCTGCAGTTCGCACAAGAACTCTATTTTTCAGTGAATGTTTTATTAGATAAGTGAAATCACATGAGTTGGATGTTACTACTTTTTCAAAACGCAGTTTAGAAAAAAATTGCTTTGTAGACCAGGAAATCTTAGAATTGAAAGGAACCGTGGAGAACATCTCATTTATCAGATAAGGGAAGTGAGGCCTAGGCCGGTATCTATCTCAAATCTATGCAGAATTACCTAGGTTATAGTAAGAAAGTTGGGCTTATTTTCAAGAAATTTAAAAAATATACTTACCTCATTATCGACTACTGTGTCTTCTCTTTCCTTTAGAAATCTGCTTAATATAATAAATGTTTAACAAGAATGTGGTTAGGGACTTAGAAGTTTTAGATCTCTAAACTGCTCATGGCCAGTTAGTAAATTAGTAAACATGTGAGTGTCTGTGTGCGCACTCTTATTATTACAAAAGATTGAGAGAGAAGAGAATAAAAAGTAAACCAACACTTCTCTCTCCAGAGTTGTTGTAAAGTAATATTCTTACATATTTTTTAGGGACAGAGGTAATAATATGACTCAGAAAGTTGTGTCTGTTCCCAGTTTCTAAGAAGTTGTTTTAAATATAATCTGAGGAAATTTAAGCTCACTTTTCCGTTAGCATCCCCTCTATTCATTCTCTTAATCCGGTGGAGGCTTTTATTAACTTGTCTTTAATGTTTCGTTCAGTAGCTTTACAACTAATCTCAGCTCCTCCAAACGATCCTACCCCACGGCCGCCATTTTAATTTTCCTAGAACTTTGCTTTAATCATATCCTGCCTCTGTTTAGAAACCTTCCATGCCTTCCTATTTCCCCTTGCAATAAGTCTCAAAGTCCCTAACAATAGTATCCAACATCCTTGACCATCTGTTGGAACCTACCTCTCTGTGCCCTTTCCTGAACCTTATTTTCCAGCCATTCTCCACCGATTACCTACTATGGACCCTTGTGCCTTGAATCACGTTTCCTCCTTTAAGTGATCAGAGCCCACTGCTTGAGGTGCCCCATACCATTTCTGCGTGGCAGAGTCTCTGAGGGCCTAGAGCGAGCTATATTTGCCCTACAAGACATGGGGGATTCCACGGGGCTGGACCAGTGTTTGGTCCTGAATTCTTCCTTGATCCTTGAGAAGGCAGGGACTTTGTGAACCTAAGCATCGAATTGGTATCTGTGCTTCAGGTGTTTCTCTGGACGGCAAAGTCAAGGTGCCTGGGGGAGGAGGGGACAAAAAGTTACACTTTGACTTTCCTGACGAGCACCAGCCATATATCAAATTAAAGTAGGTCTGAAAAAGGAGTAAAGACCAATTTATCCCAATGAAAAAAAAAGAGTAAAAGGCCTTTCTACATTTACCTACTCGTCCCATTCTCCACCCTCCACTGAATAGATTAGGTCAGTTAGTCCTTAAGAGACCCGTTTCCTCAGTTTTATGGGTTTTTTTTCCCCCTTAAAGCCAAATGGAAATGTTTTGAAAGAAAGTGATAAAAACCTTTTTTAAGTTCTTGATTAAGGATGGAGCTATGAATAAAAAGACATAAAAGTTGCCACTTTATTTTTGGGCATTATATATATATAATATATATATTCATTATGTATATGTATATAATGAAAAATCTATATTTGGGCATTATATATTATATATAATGTTCCAGTGCTGTTTTGATTAAGTTTCTGACAGAAAGTTTTCTTTTAATATTAGAATGCTTTGTAATAAAAATAAAATCAATATCTCTTTCTGTTTTGTTTATATTATTTTTGTGTAAAAAGGAACATTCATCAACAGGATAAGGTTAGCAAAATAAGTAAATGAGTGAATGAGAGAATGCAGACACACTAATCCTAAGTATCAGTTAACATAATTGTAGTTGAACTGTGAGTTTCCTAATTACCAGGGCAAAAAGGGAAATGAGTTACATGGGCAGTAGCCCTAGGAGGAGGAAATAAGACTAGTTACTGAGTGGAAAAAAACCTTTGCCTCTAAATTAAAACAGAAATTACTCCCATGGGGCTTCTTACAAGGCTGCTCATTAATTTAATTCTGAATGACGAACATTTTCTAGCAAATTGAAGCAGATTTGATAGGGCTGCTTTTCGAAACCAAAGTCCTAACATTAACCACAGTTCAGTAGAAGCCGTTCCATGAGGGTTCAGCTGTTGTGCAAACGCATAATTTCCCGTAGCTACTTTGAGTTTTTCCAGGTAAAATCTTACAGATCTTCAGTTTTTATCTATTTTAGTTATATTTGTTAGAGAGCATTTTAAGTCGTAATCCTAAATTGTATGGTCAATTTCATGAATTAGGATGCCATCCGCAATGTAAGAAACGGTTCTAGAAAGATTTAGAATTATAATCAAGGCTTTGGTGCGTCTGCCCTAGTTCTTGCCTCCGGACTGGCTGGTTCTAGACAAGGACACAGAAGAAACTTGATGAGGGTTTGAAAAACCAAAGGTTGAAGTTCAAAAGAATTCTTAATTGGCCGCCCCTGCCCCCACCCCACCCCCCCGCCATGTTCTATCTACTAAAATGACCATCTGTCTCCTGTTCCAGGACAGCAACCCCTTTGATGCCACTGCAGGGTATCGTGGTCTTACCTACGAGGAGGTTCTCCAGGAGCTGGTGAAGCACAAAGAGCTCCTTAGGAGGAAAGACACGCACATCCGGGAACTCGAGGACTACATTGACAACCTCCTCGTACGGGTCATGGAGGAGACGCCCAGTATCCTCCGGGTGCCCTACGAACCGTCCCGGAAAGCTGGCAAGTTCGCCAACAGTCAATAAGCCGGTTGTACTGCACGTGCGGTTAGGGGGCCAAAAGAAAAGAAGAAAGAGACCGAGAAAGAAGAAAATCTTGGTACTTCGAGAAACCATATTATCAGGCTTCCTTACATACTCTCCTTCATTGCGAAAAATTACTTTACGTGTAAATAGTAGCAGGGACTATCAAGAGTGACCTCTGAAGTGAGCTAAGTTATTTAAACCTGTAAAGTGAAAATGGGCCAGGTTCTCCATGAATCCATGAATTCATGGGATTCATGAATTCATGGGAATTCTCCATGAATTCCTCGGGATTCACGTAGGTGCTGGTGTCGGCCCACGACCCGTAGCAGGCCTAGCGGTAGCGTCGGAAGTCCACGACTTCTTATTCCTCAGGAATAGATTTCCCCTAAAGCAGAATCGATGTTCTGGCCGGTTTCTCGGAAGTTGATTTGTAGACCCATTTAGCTGCAGGAATCCTGTTCATTCCAAACACTAAAAAGAAGTTCCTGTTTTATATGCATCTGTATGTATACATGAATGTTATGTTCATGTATCTGTGTATAAAATACATGCATATACCTCATATATACATGTGGTTTTAGAACATTTAAAAACAACTGGCTGCCTCTAAAATTAGGATACCAGTTTCTTAATGTGAAAAATCTGTGTGTGCTCTATCGCTGCAGAACACAATCATGATGGCTACTATATTACGTTTTGTTATCGGGAAGCTGCTTCTGGTCACTCTTGACTTTGTGAACCTTGGTTTCAAAATGAGCTGCTCCTCTGTATGAGTCCAGTATCGGATGTTTGCTCTTTTTTCTAAAAGGAATGATCCAAAAGAAAAAAAATTTTTTAAGGCATGACCTGTTTTAGGAAACTTGATTAGCTTCACGAGAGCAATTTTTTGTATCCTCACATTTGAGTTTTGTTCAAGTGAAAGAGAGGCTGAGGTAGTCTGTTTTGTTGAGATTCTGAATGCCTGTAAGTCACTGGCAAAGAAAATGCCAGGAAGTGAGATCTGAAAATACTTCTGAGGGGAAAAAAGGAGGTGATCGGCTGATGCCTGATCACCCAAAGCAATGAGCAAATTCTAGGAATGAAGAATTAGGCTTGGTTTCAAGTTACGTAAATAATGGAACAGATGGTTGCATTTGGGTCTTGAACCAAATAAGAGCCACTGAAGGAGGAGCGAGTGGTTGGAACAGACCTTCCGAGCCCGGCCCTGGACACGGTTCTCCATCTGCCCTTAAAAATTGGTTTATCACAAAATTCTATGTTGGCTCTTTCCTTAAGTCGGTTCCCCCCAAATGCCGAGTACTTCCAGGATTCATCTTTAGATATTTGTACGAAATTCACTTGCAATTTACAGTGGAAAACAGTGGTATAAAAATATTGCTAGTCACCAGCTTTTTTTTTTTTTTTCCATTAAAACCTAAAATAAATTATGAAACACTGAATCTGTGTCTCCGGTTTTGAAAGGGAAAATTCACCTGCAAATGGGGACATATATTCTCTAGTCTTTTAATGAACTGCATTTTTTTGTCTAATATTTATGTCTGTGAAGACTTCATTGAAACTTCAGTGCAAAGCAGATAGAATAGTTTGGCTCATTTTAATATTCTGAATCAGATAATACTGGGCCAGGCTTATATTCATGAGCTGAAATTGCTCATTTGTGTTTCTGAGTTTCTTTAGTTTTCCGATGAGAACATTCATTTTGAAATTCTGAGAACTTTTCCTACATACAAAAAGTTAAAAATTTCTTTCCTTTTTTCAAAAATTAAATAACTTTTTAAATGAAGAAATGGAGAAGGAAAAATAACTGCTACCAACCTTCTCCTCCCCCTCCCCATACATTTGTGTAATAAACCTCAAAATCTGGTTTATTATTTTATTTTCCCATTTGAGGTCTTAGTTATTATTTTTTTAATACGGTGCCACTTTCAGTTAACATTTTATTAAATGTGACAAAACTCTTAGCGTTTTTTCCTGATGTTAGTATAACTGAAGCTCTTCTTATACTTTTTAAAATACTAAAATCCGTGCGTTTTCAGTATTGTGATAGATTATCGGCAGATATTTCAATATGCTTTGGCCAAAAGATGTCAGTTTCGTATTGGGCATATGTTTTACGTAAATCGAGTTCATTAAAAAGTATTACCCAAATACTGCTGTTCTTTTTATGAGGAAATTCACTTTTAAAGAGATTCTTTGCCAATATGAAACTGCCAAGGGTTAGATCTATCAGACGTGAATGATTTGGTTACAACTGAATCAATATTTTTACTTTTAAATCTTTTCAATACAGGACTTGTATTGAAACCGAATCGCCCTTGTCACTGCCTGAAAATGTCCCAGTGTTTATGACCTTCCACTCGTGACCCAGAGCTCCACTTACTGTATATTTTCGTCATCCGTCCCTACAATACACAAAAGGCAAAAAGTAACAATGAGTTTCTGAGTAAACACTTGAGCCTTTCCCGTGTTTGAACAGAAGTGCACCCAGAGCAGTCGTGGTTTCTAGCGTTGTAAGGAAAAGGTCATGAAGATCACCGTTAGTTAATTTCTCCAAAATGTAACTTTTCAGTATTCTAATGGTACGTTTTATTAGTAGCTTAGAAACAGAAGTACAGAACTTGTGCTCATTAAATAATGTGCACAGCACAATAGACTTTATAAACATTGACTTTTGCTTTGATGCTGAAAACTGCATGTGGGAGAACATCTTACCCCCGCCCCCCGCCCCCCCCCCCGTGAGAAAATGTTTTGAAAACCCCAGGATGGGTGTTTATCCCAAACCTGTCTTAGGCGAACATACTTCTGTTACTGATAAAAGTATTTCTGCTATTAGTTTCAAAGCAGTGTTTTACAGTTAGTTCCCTTCCGGTTCCCAAAATGTGGCTTTGAAAGTTGAACCTTCTTGTTCCTCCTACCACTCAGCGCTTCAGGCTTCATTTTCTGAATACCAGGGTCATACCTTAGAAATGTACATAAAGTGACGTGTCACCCATTCACGAAACACGTTTGGATATTGCTTTGTGCTGCTGCATTCTGCCCTGAGCCTAGTTCTGCCCTCCCCCCGTGAACCTCATGTTATCCATAAACTATGCACAACGCCGTCTGTTGCTTTGGGCAGTAAATGAAGATTTAGTTGTAATTTTCCCGCTGTGAAGATGTTGCCTCGTACTGACAAGGATTTCATGAATGGACACCTAAGTAAATAAAACCCAGCTCATTAGTGACAGACTGGCTTTCCTCACCTCCGTCCTTCACCTTCTCCTCTGCCCTGGCCTCCCTCCTGCCTCCCACCCCCATCAGGGTGCTTATTCTTTATCAAGGAGGATCTTAAAACCGAAACACAAGAACTCTTGTTTTCAATGTATCTAGTAATTGTTACGCTGGAGCTTTTATTTGCCTCTGTAGCTTTTTAGGAGAAGCATCCTACCTTAGAGTGTAAATGGAGTGGAAACTTCTTGCCGCCCATGTACTCATGTGTCTTATAGATGTGCTAGTTTTCACGTGTGTGCGTGTGTGTGCGCGCGCGTGCGTACATGTGTAAGTGAAGTACAAAGCATGCTCATTCACTTGATCTCTTTGAAGTAGGAGGGGAAGGGCCGCGGTGCCGCTGGTTCATGGAGATGTAAGGGTCTGTCAGCGCACATCGAAAGCCCCCATTTTCACAGATTCAGAACTTGAATCCTCCAGATGCAATCATTGGAAGTATTTAATATGCAATAGGTAGCACCTTAACTAATTAATCTGCCTATGAAGGGTTTTCTGATGTATTTAATAAGTGTAGAAGCTTTCGAGCATTAAACTAGAGTTGACATTTTATTTCGTGTATTTCCTATGTCGACATTTTCCACTCTTACAATGGAATTGAAGGCTGTAAAAAAAATGGACCTTGGACCTATTAATCTTCGAAGCTTCCAGGTGGTTTGTATTTTGAGGTACAAAAAATGCTGCAGATCTGTAAGTGTATATATTTAGCGGGTATCTGAAAGATAAAAAGCATTATTTATAACTGAAGAGTATTACACTTAAGTAAAAAGCTCTGGTAACTCGTATCCATTTCCTTTTTGCAGGTACAAACTCAAAAGTCTGTAAGCATTGCATAATGTGACAGTTGTATAATTTATGTAATCTGATGCATGAATCAGAATTTTATAAAATATATCATTATTGATTTATTATAGTTGATTAAAGTGTTTAATCTCCACTCAGTTGTCATAATTTCTTACTACGGAGAAGACTGTACGTGAGTGCTTCTTGTCTTTGAAAAGTACTTAGAGATGCCTCTTACTTGATGTATTACAAGTTCAAGTGTATTTTAAGACCTACACCCACTTCCCTGTGAAAGCCGTTACGAAAAGTCACTCAGAGTCGTTTCCCATCGCCTTAGCACGGCCATTGTTCAACAGACGGGTGAGTGCCCTCTGTGCGTGAGGCGCCCCCTCACAAGCCTGGAACTTACGGTTTGGTAGAAAATGACATTGGAGTATTTAGATGGAGGCCGAGGCCCATCTCCAGTGCTTTCTATTTATGCATTTTTAAATTTTTTTATTTTAGAGCGTGCAAGTGGGGGAGAGGGGCGGAGAGAGAGAGAGAAGCCCAAGCAGGTCTCATGCTCGGTATGGAGCCTGACGCAGGGCTCGATCCCACGATTTTGGTGTCATGACCTGAGCCGAAATCAAGAGTCAGATGCTCAACCGACTGAGCCTCCCTGGCCCCCCTCGTTACGCATTATTTTATTTACTTCTCACAACGACCCTGGAAGGTAAGAACTGTACAGGCTTTCAAAGGACGTTGAAGACCACTAATGAAAACCCTATTTGTGAAACTCAAGAGTAAGTTGGCAAACCCTTAGCGCTCCTCCCCGCATATCGTCCAGCTCATGTGTCACCCACTCATGCGTCACCACTTGCACCGTCTCGGCCTAGCAGCCCCAGGACGCGCCTGTCCACCAGCGCTGGCTGCGGGAGGCAGGGATGAAAGGAGACGGCCTGGGTGTAGTTATGTGTATGGCAGCGTGTGGCCAGTTGTGTTACTCCGCATGGTGAGCTGTGGTCCATGTGTAGCAGTTTGGGCCATAAATTATACACATTTGGAGCAAGGGATTTCTCTGCAGGCCGGAACACCTTCGTGTTCTCTTAACTGCTGTCAGTTTCAGAGGGGCCCCCACTAACATCCCTGCACTCACCCCGGTGCTTCTCTAGGTTGTTCTCCTTCCTCACTAACATCCCTGCACTCACCCCGGTGCTTCTCTAGGTTGTTCTCCTTCCTGCGTCTCCCCACACTTGTGTTTTCTTAGTCTACTGAGACGAAGATATTTGGGGTTAATTTGGGAATAGGGACATATTTAAGTGTTTGTTTATTATTATTTTGAGAGAAAGAGACAGAGGATCTGAAAACAGGCTCTGCAAGAACAGCAAAGAGCCCATTGCAGAGCTCGAACTCAAACTGTGAGATCATGACCTAAGCTGAAGGCAGATGCTTAAGTGACTGAGCCACCGGGGTGCCCCAAGTGTTTATTTTGAGAGAGAAAGTGAGAGCAAGGGAGGGGCAGAGAGAGCAGGAAAGAGAGAATCCCAAGCAAGCTCCGTGCTATCAGCGCAGAGCCCGATGTGGGGCTCAAACTCACAAACCATGAGATTGTGACCTGAGCCGAAATCAAGAGTCGGGCGCTTAACTGAGCCACCCAGGTGTCCCGGGAATAGGGACATACTATTCAAGTGGACATTTTGCTAAATCTGGTCTTCCTAGAGAAACTACAGATTTCTGTATGAAATATTTGCAAATGTTAACAACTGATTTTTTTTTTTTTTAACAAAAAAGCTGAGGATTACCAGTCTTCTGGAATCTCATCCTTAGTCACTGGTTCTGATGTGCCATCATCAGAGCAATTCAGAGCCGTTTTACGTCCCCCACAATTGACTTTGTGTTTAATCCAAAACTGGGTTGGCCAAGGGCCTTGGGGAGGAGGGTGAGAGGTAAGAACCCTGGTTCAAGTCTTGCTGGGGGTGGTGATAAGGAGTAACTATCCAGTGGGTAGAAAGTTGCAGTTATGCTAGATGATTAGATTCTAGAGCTCTGCCCATGACCTTGTGCCCATAGTTAACAACACTGTTTTGTACACTTAAAAAAAGTGTTAAGAGGGTGGGTCTCATTAATTTCTTACTATAATAAAGAACAAAGACGTTGCTGATTAGCCTGTCCCTAAATATGTTACAATTCCTTTAAGAAGGAAAACAATCCAGGTAAATCCAAGTCACTGCTCTAGTGTTGAGAGCATTTTAGAATGTCTTCTCAGGATCTGTTAAATACTCTTCTGTGGTAATTGTGATTTCTCAATATCTTATCTTTGATGCCCTTGCCTTTTGGCAAAAATTTAAAACTCCTTAGTGTCCCAGAGATCAGTGACGCATATAATATTGAGCTCTGTTAAGGTCGTATAGTGTATGACAGTTTCCAGTAATATTGACTTAATATTGATTTTGTGTGTTTTCATGTTGCATTTGTTAGGATATAAAATACGTATTTCAATGAAAATATAAAGGCTGTTGATTCCATAATTTGTTTGATTTTGTACATCAGCCATTTAAAATTCTACAACATGTTTTGACTCCAGCCAGGTCAGGAAAGGTGAATAGTTTAGACCACTGGTTCTTTTTTTTTTATTATTTATTAAAAAACATTTTTTTTTTTTGAGAGAGAGAGAGATAGAGCATGAACAGGGGAGGGGCAGAGAGAGAGGTAGACACAGAATCCAAAGCAGGCTCCAGACTCTGAGCTGTCAGCACAGAGCCCAGCATGGGGCTCAAACCCACGAACCTTGAGATCATGACCTGAGCTGAAGTCAGATGCTTAGCCGCCTGAGCCACCCCGGCGCCCCTAGACCCTGGTTCTTAAAATGTGGTCCCTAAAGCAGCAGTGTCAGTATCACCTGGAAATTTGTTAGAATGTACTTTCTTGGGTCCTTTTGCAGAACTACTGAATCAGAAACTCGGGGTAGGACCCAGAATGTTCTTAGAGTGAGCCCTCCAGCCACATTCAAATTTGAGAACCAGATAGATCTAAAGATCCCACCCTCTTTTTGTAGCTTATAATCTTTTTTTTTTCTTTTTACTTAAAGTAACTTTCCTCGCCAGTCTTGAACTTAGGAACCTACTTTTTGTTTTTCCAGTTTCTTGGTGAAGTGGCTATTTTACATTTTATTTATTTATTATGTATTTTTAATATTTTTATTTATTTCTAGGAGAGAGACAGCGTGAGCAGGGGAGGGTCAGAGAGAGAGGGAGATACAGGCTCTGAAACAGGCTCCAGGCTCTGAGCTGGCAGTCAGCACAGAGCCCGACGTGGGGCTCGAACCCACGAACCGCGTGATCATGACCTAAGCGAAAGTCAGACGCTTAACCGACTCTGAGCCACCCAGGCGCCCCTATTTTACATTTTAAAGAAACTTAGTCTTCAACTATGGTGTAATTTAAAAGAGTAGAGTCTTAAGCACAATGCATTATGCAAAGGAGACACAGAATGAATACCACAGAATCATCGATACGATGTTTTGGTTTATGTGATAAGATTTGGGGTTGGATTGAGAAGATGGGCCTCCATGTAAAAATGCCAGAATGTCTTCCCTTTATTCTGATTTGGTGGTCATTCTGCGTTTGGTTAAGGAGGGCAGCATGTTTCTAAATTGCTGCCTATGAAATGGGGTAGAATAAAGTTCTGACTCTGTGTGTGGAATGGGGATAGTGAACCTTAGTAGAACAAATGAAGCCAGTTTATGACTGTAGCTCTGAGGCTTTATTTAAGGGACACCTCATAACTTTGCTGGTTAGAATCACTTCGTCAAATAGTTGTGAAAGCTTATATTATTTTCACAATCAAAACTGGGTTGAATTCTCTCATTTCCAGGGAAACGTAGAATGAAATTAAAAAGTCTTGGGGCGCCTGGGTGGCTTAGTCGGTTAAGCGTCCGACTTTCGCTTAGGTCATGATCCCGCGGTTCGTGGGTTCGAGCCCCGCGTCGGGCTCTGTGCTGACTGCCAGCTCAGAGCCTGGAGCCTGTTTCAGTCTGTGACTCCCTCTCTCTCTGACCCTCCCCTGCTCACGCTGTCTCTCTGTCTCTCTCCTAGAAATAAAAAAAAAAAAAAAAAATTTTAAAAAAATAAATAAAAAATAAATAAATAAATAAATAAATAAAAGTCTTGTAAGCTCCCGCATCAATTATTAGAAACACCAAGTGATTAGGAAGAGGCCGTTATGTATTAAGTACCATCATTTAAAATAAGGGTGGCAGGAGAGAGAGCCTCTAATGTAGGGACAGTGTTGTTTTTTGTCCTTTAGTGGATTAATGCCTAGAACGTTAACAGTGTAAAATGGATCCAGAGACATCTGAACACTGGCAAAAGTTGTTGGGTTTGGCGCTTTGTTTTTGTGAGTTTTCCCCGTAGAGACGTCGAGGCCAAACATCCACTTAGCCTGTTGTGGAAGGGGAACTAAGAACGCAAGGACATAAAGTCACAGCCAGTTCAGAATCCTCAATGTGACCCTGTAGCCTGAACCTCTTTCAGCAAAATTCTGCTCAAGTTAGCCTACTGAGTACCAAAATTGGCTCACCTCTCTCCTTTCCTTTCCTCGCTATGAAGGAGGGGTTGATGAAGGAAGAATGGCAGAGAAGGCCGCCGAAGTCAGGCGGAGGCCAGGGTGAGCCCCCCGGCCCGCAGGTAAAGCAGCTGCCAGCCTGAGATTAGTTTAGGTTATAATCTGAGACCTCTTTTAAGAAGTAATTCATTTGTCATGAACAGTTGATGGATCCAAAGCGGCATTAAATGTTTTTATGTTTACATTTAAAGATTTTTTTATTAATGTACTGTTATTGAACATCTTTCATGATTTATAAGCTGTAAAATATTTTAATCCTTGACTCATTTGTTTACCAAGCTATTCACTTAATGCTATATAATATGTAGCGCTTGAGACCATCTGTTGGGAATATTTGAATAACGCGCGTGCTGTGAAGACATGTACAGCAATTAAAGCACAAAACACATGAAATATTCAGGAAGAGTTTGTGAGGACAATCCATGTATTTTAATTTAAAAAAAAAATGTGGACTGAAATCTAGCAGCAAGACTTTCCAAAAAAGCAGCTCACTTCTTATTCTGGGCAAATTGCTCTGCTGAGTGGCATTAAGATGTCATTTTGACTTTAAGTGAATAGACGTTAAATGAAAACACTGGAATTCATACTAATTGGAGCTGTGCTAACATGAGCCCTTCGTTAAGTGTGAGGAAAGCTCGCAGAGAGAATGAAACAGCTGCACCAGGATCCATGGAGAGGGGACTGTCATGCAGCGGGTGGGTGGGGGCCTGTGACAGGGACAGCTTGTGTGTCTTGGGGTCATCCCTGGAGGAAGGGTTTGAGGGAGCATCGGGTTTGATTTGTTAGCCTTAGAAGCGCTGAGCTGGTCGCGGTGACTCTCCTATGGAATCCTAGGTCTTTAATCCCATTGGAGTTGAGGCTATTTGTTTATTTCTTTTCTCTGAATGGGTGGAGGACGGGGCAGGTAGGTACCAGGGGCGGGTCTCCCAGAGCAAAAGATCTTGTGTGAAGGACTGAAAACGAAAGTTTCCTAAGTCAGCTGCATGGCAACATTTTTCTATTCACGAGTGATGCTAAGGAGATTTGCCCATTCCTGGGAGGCTCGTTGTTACTTCCGGGTCACACCACTTAAGGAGCTGTGGCCTAGACACCTATCATGATGCCTCCTCTAAGAATGTGCCAGAATGGTATGTCCATGGGACAAAACTTAGTTTCCACCATACCTAGGGAATGTCTAGCTGATTATAAGTCTTAATTTTGGTATTCGCTCTTCAGTGGTACCTTCTCCGACTACTTTCAACTCTTGTGTTTTGGTGCCTCAACCAGACTTCCTTGAAATTCAAGCTATTTTTTAGTGCCTCCTACTTGCTGGTCTCACAGCAATGGGAATGATCTCACGGGTGTTCCACAAATTCCCAAAGCACATCTCCTGTCAAAGGCCAGACTAAGTCACGCCTCAGTGGCTCAGGTCATGATCTCACAGTTGGTGAGTTCGAGCCCTGCTTCGGGCTCTGTGCTGACAGCTCAGAGCCTGGTGCCTTCTTCATATTCTGCGTCTCCTTCTCTCTGTCTGTCTGTCTGTCTCTCTCTCTGCCCCTCCCCTAGTTGTGTACGTTCTCTCTCTCAAAAATAAACATTTTTTTTAAACCAGACTAAAACCACAGCAATGTACCACACCTTAATTTCTGATTTGCTATTGTAAATATCTCACTATTTTAGGATATTAAGATATTATTTCAACCTTTTGTCTCATCCTTGCTCTTTCAACATTATTACAGACTCATTGTTACAGGCATTTATTATTATCCACCTAAAATAGTTTTCTTATCTATTGATTCTCACAAACTGGCTAATCACTTTATAAATGCCTTTTATTTTTTTTTATTTTTTTTTTAAATGTTTTATTTATTTCTAGGAGAGAGGAAGACAGCGTGAACAGGGGAGGGTCAGAGAGAGAGGGAGTCACAGACTGAAACAGGCTCCAGGCTCTGAGCTGGCAGTCAGCACAGAGCCCGACGCGGGGCTCGAACCCACGAACCGCGAGATTATGACCTAAGCGAAAGTCGGATGCTTAACCGACTAAGCCACCCAGGTGCCCCTATAAATGCCTTTTAATTCTCTCTGTGTTGAGTTCTTCCTATTTGTGTAGAGAATCATTGAGTTGAACAGACTTTGCCTAAGTTATGCTTCAGTCTGGCAATCACTAGTGTTTGACATTCCTTAGTAACTAAATGAATTTCAGTATGCATTTTTAAAAAATGTTTATTTATTTTTGAGAGAGAGAGAGAACGGCAAGGGACGGGCAGAGAGAGGGAGACAGAATCTGAAGCAGGCTCCAGGTTCTGAGCTGTCAGCACAGAGCCCAATGTGGGGCTCGAACTCACGGACCATGTGATCATGACCTGAGCCAAAGTTAGGTGCTTAACCAACTGGGCCATCCAGGTGCCCCAGTATGCATTTTTTTTTTTTAAGTAGGCTTCACACCCAGTGCAGAACCCAGTGCGGGGTCCGAACTCATGACCCTGAGATAGAGACCTGAGCTGAGATCAAGAATCAGACGCTTAGCCAACTCTCAGAACCACCCAGGTGCCCCCCAGTCTGCATTTCTCAATGATAAATTTACTCCTACCTTTATGATTTTTATATCCTATTTTTTGTCCTGACTCATTTATTTCATCATTTTGGATCACTTGTATGTTTATAAACCACCTCTTTCGTGAAATGAGCTACCATGAATACATTTCTATCATAGGAATGCATTTCTCCCGATCACGCTTACTTCCCTCCACACAAATGGCCCCATCCCATCTCTGCCGACCTCCAGTAAAACCCCATCTCACACCTTCATTTGCCCTTCTTTTGAATATAATAGTTATTTTTTACTTTTTTATTTTTCTTTTAATTTTTTTTTTTTATTTATTTCTAGGAGAGAGAGAGAGAGACGGCGTGAGCAGGGGAGGGTCAGAGAGAGAGGGAGTCACAGACTGAAACAGGCTCCAGGCTCTGAGCTGGCAGTCAGCACAGAGCCCGACACGGGGCTCGAACCCACGAACCGCGAGATCATGACCTAAGCGAAAGTCGGACGCTTAACCAACTAAGCCACCCAGGCGCCCCTATAATAGTTATTTTTTAAATATCATAAAAAGACAGGGCGCCTGGGTGGCTCAGTCGGTTGAGCGTCCGACTTCAAATCAGGTCATGACCTCACGGTTCATGGGTTTGAGCCCCGAATCAGGCTCTGTGCTGACAGCTAGCTCAGAGCCTGGAGCCTGCTTCAGATTCTGTGTCTCCCTCTCTCTCTGACCCTCCCCTGCTCATGCTGTCTCTATCTGTCTCTCAAAAGTAAGTAAAATATTTTTTAAAATATCATAAAAAGACAAAGAATTCCTGGCAAAGAGCTGAATCTCAAGTGTGACCATAATGCTACCATTGCTAGCTAGCACCATGCCTGGTATATAGTTGGGACTCAATAAGTGATTGCTGAATGAATGATCAAGTTATTTTTACTAAGATTCACACGGTTGTTACGAATATCTATTATAAATAGATATATTTATCTCATAAGGGAACACACCCCCCTTTGAAATGAATGAAAATAAGGGTGTTTTTTTTTTAATGTTTTTTATTTACTTCTGAGAGAGAGAGTCAGCATGAGCAGGGGAGGGTCAGAGAGAGAGGGAGACACAGAATCTGAAACAGGCCCCAGGCTCCGAGCTAGCTGTCAGCACATAGCCCAACGCGGGGCTCGAACCCACGAACCGCGAGATCATGACCTGAGCCGAAGTCAGACGCTTATCCGACTGAGCCCCCCAGGCGCCCTGAGCGGTTGCCATATCTTACTGTAGATCCTTGTTTACTTGTCTGCGTTCCCTCCTCACCTGGATGCAGGCTGGACAGAACAAATCGCTGCTTGCCTTTGTTTCCCCACCACTTACAGGTGGCAATCACATTCCAGATCCTCCCCAGATGCCTGTTAGAGATGGGAGGGGAGGGCGGAGCTTAGCAGCTGGTTCTTTGAAATACGATGTAAGGTTTTACTTTTTTTGTTGTATGTGGCAGCATGCTGAGATTTTAATTATCTGCACTTTAAAATATTGCAACCATGGTTATTATAAAAACACTTTTTATTGTCCTTGATGAAGGGAGGAGTTCTCATCCTGATATGGCTTGTATTTGTAATTAATGAGAAAGAAAGAAGCCTCGAGTGGTCCCTAATTGAAACAGAGAGTCCATCGATCCACTTTTGTTTGGGAGTCTTATGGAAATTCTGGATAGAAAAACAGTTTACTTAATTATATCGTGATGCAAAAAGTAAATAAAGCATCTCACTGAGGGCACTAAGCAAGACAGGCTTTTCTGACTCAAGTGTTTTATTGAATGTACATGTCTTTCTTTGAATAGTCAGGACAAATGAGTCCAGAATAAGACCACAGTGCAGCAAGGTAAATGGATTTTGCCTCGAGTGTTAATTGATCAATGCACAGTTCCAGCTATGTCGTGGACATTGGCAAAGCCCTGTCTGGGCTCTGCCATCGTCCATTGATTGGAACCTATATCCACCTGTCCTTCTTCCTCCCACTCAACAAATTACATATCTGCTCTGTGCAAAGCACTGTCCCATACACAAATGATACAGAGTTGAACATGATGGACAAACAGAAATAGTGCCATAATCAATCAGTGATGTCTACAAGGGTTCAGGAAGTCCATGCTCCCTCATCCCATCCCATTTTTAAGGGGCATTTTTGAGTCTTTTAGGGTGTACTCCGTAACCAGTTAAGTGTTATCTTTTTATGATGGTAGAAATTTACATCATCTCTGGGGCGCCTGGGTGGCTCAGTCGTTTAAGCTTCCAACTTTGGCTCAGGTCATGATCTCACGGTTCGGTTGGTGGGTTCGAGCCCCACGTCGGGCTCTGTGCTGACTGCCAGCTCAGAACCTGGAGCCTGTTTCGGGTTCTGTGTCTCCTTCTCCCTCTGACCCTCCCCTGATCATGTTGTCTCTCACTCAGAAATAAATTTAAAAAAAAAAAAAACATTAAAAAAAGAAAAAGAAATTTATGTCATCTGATGATACTAAGACGAGACAAGGCAATAGTTAATAATAGGTGTTTCCAGTATCACAAAGAAGTAATGATGAGCTCATATGCAAGTCTTCCATGAGTCTCTTAGTTAATTCATGAGTTTAATTTTGAAAAAATGGAGTCGAAACCTGGGAGATGTCTCCAAACTGGATTGAAGAAAAAAAGAAACACTAAGGTACCTCCACTACAGAGACAATTCTTGAATAATTAGAAGTAATGATGTAAATGGACTATTGTTACCCTTTTCTACATTGCAGAAAACTCATTATCATTCTCCACTTGGAACTATAGACGTACCATTTAGAAATGAAAGATGAAGAAAGTATGTTTCATTTAAGAAAACTGCATCAGCATTTATGACACATGATTTCTTTGGTTTGGAGAAAAAATAAGTACCAAACTGCCTGGTGAATTAAGAGTTGTATATAAAAGGAATTCTTTTTAAATGTTTTTTTTTTTTTTTTTTTAAATTTCTGAGAGAGAGAGTGTGTGTGAGCGGGGGAGGGTCAGAGAGAGAGGGAGACACAGAATCAGAAGCAGGCTCCAGGCTCTGAGCTGTCACCACGGAGCCCAACGTGGGGCTCGAACCCACAAACCGTGAGATCATGACCTTAGCCAAAGTCGGACGCTTAACCAACTGAGCCACCTAGGTGCTCCATAAAAGGAATTCTCTTCAGTAGCTTCTAAACTGAATAAACTAACTGAAAATTTTTCATACCCAGGATCTAATGATGTTCGATTTAGCCTTTTTTGTTGAGAATAATTGCCTTCAAAAGATGAAAACCAAACATCAAAGCAATAACAGGAAAAAGATGAGCCAATCAGTAAATAGACTTACGACAACTGAATGCCATCTGGACAAAATACTAACTCAAATCCAAGCCTCACTCTTCCTACCAAAAAAAAAAAAAATTCTATGTAGTTTAAATATTTAAACATACATAGTGAGAAGTACCAAAAAAGTGTAGAAGTTTTTGTTCTGTTTTTGTTTTGTTTCTTAACAATGTCAGAGCAGAGAAGGTCTTTCTTTCACACAGACGTCACAAAGCCTGAATTCTATAAAGGAAAAGATAGATATATTCAACTACATAAACCTGTTAAAATATTTGAACAACAACAAAATAGCCTAAATAAGGTCAAAAGGCAAAAGTTAAAGGCAAATGTGTGGGGAAAGATTGCCCCACAAATGACCAAAAGGTCTAACTTTTCTATTACATAAAGAGCTGCCACATACCTATAAGAAAAAGGTAAACCATTAGGAAAATATTCAGAAGACAAACAGACAGAAGAAGAAACCCAAATATCCTTATAAACACCTGCAAGTTAGAAAAAAACAAAGATGCCATATTTCACCTAGCAGATTACTTGGTGGTATTAATGAACAAGCTTTTCAGGGGAAGGGCACACGGGTACTGAGGTCATTGCCAGCATAACGTGAGACAAGACTTTAGAGGACAGTTACACAATATCTGTTAGTGTCCTCAATGCATACCTTTTTTGATCCGGTGAACTTTTTTCCAGGAATTTATCTTACAAATGTTCTGGATCATACACAAGCCTGAGCTTGCCAGGATGCTGACGGGCAGCATTGTTGATGATAACAAAAAACTGGAAAATCGACCACCAGCCAAGCATTTTTGGTGTCTAATGGAGTACTATGAGGCGAGTAAAAAGCAGGAAATCTATATGTAAGCTGATATACCACAATATTCAAGGTACATTGTTAAGGGTAAAGGGGGAAGCAACAGAAAAGTATAGAGAGCTCCAGTAATTTTCCTATTAAAATATGCATGGTATGTGTCTTTGCAGGAACGTTCCTCAAAGAATATATGAGAAGGTGGTTATTTATGAAGAATAGGACTGGGCATTTGCTAAGGAGACAGATTAACTTTTCATAATGCCTTTTGGTCTCTGTTAATTTTTCATCATATCCATGTGCCATTTTCAGAATTAAATACAATACCTCTTTTGATCAATTTCAGGAATATTTAACTATTATCTGACTATAGACTTTAGCCACTCTTTATATAACTTGGGATGTCTGTCTGTATTTGGAAAGTGTCATGCAGAGAGCCTCACATAAGCCACTGCCCGGCTGAGGTGAGTGGTTCACCATCTGGTCCAGAAGAAGAGTCAGGCTCCTCCATTTTCAAAACTGTCAGCTTTCGTATTCTCACATCTGGCATCCAGAACACATGGGGCCCTTCTCCTTAGAGCACAGAATCCCTGTGACCCAGGCTTCCCATGAGGGTTGATGCTCCCTTTGCTGGGGAACCACAGGGAAAGCACTGCCCATCATGTTTCTTATGATAGATTTCTGGCAGAAATCAGTCTAGGAATTTCTTTTTCAATTTTCTGTAGGAATTGGACACTGACGTTCTAGAATTCAGTTTCTTTACCAGATTGCTTTTTTGGGGGGGTGGGGGGGGGTCTGGAATCTTAGCACAAAATTCAGAATTTAGTACATAACTGTGTTTTTAATAATGATTTGAGGATCCGGTTTGTGACCAAGACATTTGTGTAAATCTTTTTACGGGAGAAACTGTGACATCAAAGTAAACTGTAAAGAAATGATCAGGCTTAATACCTCTCTGATGAGAACCTTTGCTGTCATATAGGTGAGACGTAGTTCAGATATGCTTTCCTTCTAGGAAAAACCTCCTATGCAGTGTTCCTGCCAAAGGTCTTAATCTAATTATGAGAAAATAATCAGATAAATCCAGGAGTAGTACATTCGAAGCAGTAATCTTTGAAATCCTCAATGTCCTGAAAGACAATAAAATAGGTTTGCTTCAGATTAAAATAGTTTTAGGGGTGCCTGGGTGGCTCAGTCGGTGGAGTGTCCAACTTCAGCTCAGGTCATGATCATGGTTTGTGAGTTCAAGCCCCGTGTCGGGCTCTGTGCTGACAGCTCAGAGCCTGGAGCTTGCTTCAGATTCTGTGTCTCCCTCTCTCTCTGTCCCTCCTCTGCTCATACTCTGTCTCTCAATAATAAATAAATGTTAAAAATATTTTTAAAAATAGTTTTATGAGACATGACCACAGATATTGGGTCTGGATTAGAAAAAAAGGCAAAAAAAAAAAAAAAGATATTTGAGGGACATTTGAGAAAGTTGAATATGAACTATTATTAACTAAAATTAATGTTAATTTTCTCAGGTATGCTGATGATTAAGTAATAGAATGGCCTTCTTATTAGGTAAGGAGCATATTAAAGTGTTGAGGGCGGAAGCAGTTTGGTGTTTGAAACTTATTTTAAATGGCTCAGGAAAAAGTACACAGCCAGAAAACTAAAGCAAATGTAGCAAACGGGAACAATTTATAAACTGAGACAAAGGATGTATGGGTGCAGAGTCTATCTTGTAACTCTTTCAAGAAAGTTTGAAAGTTACAAATGAAAAAAAAATGGAAAGGAGGATAAAAACCTGAGTTGACTCATAAACTCATATGAGTAAACAAATACCTACAGCAAAAATAAATAATATTACGGTAAAGAACAGTAAAAAGAAAATTTTAGTCGTATTACTTAGTATTACCGAGTAATAATAGTATTTACTTTTAGTAGTATCAGATAGCAATAGGCATACAATAATGAAAAAGAAGGAAGATTTTTTTTTTTAGGTTAGATTCCTTTCTTTTTTTTTTAATATTTTTATTTATTTCTGAGAGAGAGACAGCGTGAGCAGGGGAGGGTCAGAGAGAGAGGGAGACACAGCCTGAAACAGGCTCCAGGCTCTGAGCTGGCAGTCAGCACAGAGCCCGACGTGGGGCTCGAACCCACCCACGAACCGCGAGTTCATGACCTAAGCGAAAGTCGGACGCTTAACCAACTAAGCCACCCAGGCGCCCCTTAAAAAGACTACTTTTAAGTAATCTCTACAACCAACGTGGGGCTTGAACCCACAACCCTGATATCAGGAGTCACACGCTTTACAAATTCCGTCAGCTGGGAGCCCCTGAGCATTTTTTCTTAATGCTTGTTGGCCATTTGGACACCCTTTTACATGAAGTGCCTATTTAAGCCTTTTTACTTTTTTCTTTTTTTTTTTTAATTTTTTTTAATGTTTTATTTATTTAATTTTTTTTAATGTTTTATTTATTTCTAGGAGAGAGAGAGAGAGAGAGAGAGAGAGAGACAGCGTGAGCAGGGGAGGGTCAGAGAGAGAGGGAGTCACAGACTCTGAAACAGGCTCCAGGCTCAGAGCTGGCAGTCAGCACAGAGCCCGACACGGGTTCATGCGGGTTCACTCGCACGAACCGCGAGTTCATGACCTAAGCGAAAGTCGGACGCTTAACCGACTGAGCCACCCAGGCGCCCCTAGATTCCTTTACTTTCTTCCATCCCTCCTGATTTGAGTCAACCCTATCTCCCGCTGGGGAGGACATTCTCTTGGTAAAGTTCCCTATCAGGGTTTTCAGTTCATCTTGGTTCCTTTGGCCTCTTGTGAGGAACAGCAGCCTGGCTTCTGCGAGGCCTCCATTTCCACCGTCTCCTTGACCTGCCTCCTTACACCTTCTCCCCGCGGGAGTGTTTCCATCCGGGTCCCAGGTGGCTTGTTTTTTCTCAACCTTTGCCCCGACCCCCTCCCTTCTCTCTTGCTCCCCAGGTGTCTCTGCTTTCAGACCTCACCGCCACCCCCCTCCCCAACCCACCCCTTCAGCCTTTGTCTAATTAAACTGAAGTGGTGCCACCTGGCAAAACCTTCCTTCCAGGGCCTCTTTGGGTGGGTTTTTTCCCTTTTCCCCTCTGGGGCTGTCATGAATTTCTTGTCAGTATCTTTGGCCTTTCCTGCCCTCCCTTCCCATAGCTGGGGCGGTGGCTTCCCCAGGTGTCCGGTTCATAGTTGTGATGTAAATTGCTGCCGGCCTTTTCTAAAACCAGGAAGGCCCCCTGCTGAGACCGCCCCGTGCCTATCCGGACACAGGTTCCAAACATGGGTGCCCCGGTCGGTCGGTGTTTTCAATCATCAGCATCTGTTTTCTGGAGCCGGGGCATGTCTAGGGGTGTGTTACCACTTGTCAGTAGCCTGTGTGGCAAGAAAGGTGCCATCACCCCTTCCTTCCTGGGGGCCCTGCTGCCCCTCATCTCACCCTTTGACCTTTTTAGTTTCACACTTTGAAATTTAAGGCCCAAACCTTTCCTATCATTCTCCTGGAATCCCCAAGACCTCCCAAATAATGCCAAAAGCAAATAAATCTTAAACAGTTGAGGCCAATCTAATGATTTTCATACTGGGTCCCCCTAAGCCAGGAAGCAAGTCATGGCTACGTTCTTTCCTGGATTTCCCAGGTTTGAGCTGGGATCTGTCCAGTGGGCTGGACTATTAGTATAGGTGCATGTGTAAAATCTACGGAGAAGAGAAATGGAAAAGTGTGGATACCAAGGGACAGTCACGCTTCAGGCTAGAACATACAGTCTGCAACACTGATGTCACCGTCGTTAGATATTTCACCCAATTAGCACCATACACAAAATACAGGTAGCTAGGTGGCATTGACACTGCCTTCTTCTCTTGACTCTTGGGTTATTCCTCCTTAAAGTTTCCAACATTTGAGAAACAGACTAGTAAAGATAGTTGGAGGATCTGAGCAAGTGAGTATCTGGCCCTGACCTAGTCGATGATGAGCTTTGTAATTTTGTTCAAGTTACAAAACTGGTTTGCGTGTTTTCCCTTTCTATAAACTGAGAGAGTGGGTTGAAGGGCTGGCGGATTTGATGAGCTGTACGACCGCCTCCAGCCCTAAAGCTCCATGACTATGAAATACGGTGGTTTGGGGTTTTACATTCTTCTGCTATACAGATTCTAGAAAATGCCTTTTAAACACTGAGGGGTCTTTATGCTTTTCATGATTCTGATAGCTCAGTTTTGAGCAGCCAAATCTGATCAGAACCCAGGGTGTAAAACGAACTGCGTGACAATCGAAGACCGGAGCACGGGGCAGGCACCATGGTGCATCAACACCGAGGTAGCTTCCTCATTGATCTGAATCCCAGAGAAGCCTCTCTGCAAACATCCCCCGACGCCCGCGCCTGCGTGTCTGTGTTCTACACCACCGAGCCGAGCGGTGCCTGGTTTCATCACCTCTCCCCAAGTGTTCGATGGTGGTAACTTTGATCTGAGCCTGAAACTCCAAATCAAAGTGATCGTTTGTTTAATATTTGTCACACATCCGGAAATTCTAAAACCCGAAACAGAATAGAAAGCGCTATAACAAGGATTTCTCTTCCCAGCCAATTAAGGTCATTAAAGAACAGTGTCCTGATTCAAATAGTTGCCTCAGCTTAGAATTAGTGAGTTTCCCCAGCATCGAGTTACAGAAAGTATATACCAAATCCTCTCGGAGGACAGAAGGAAGAGACAGAAGTAGAAATAAAAGTATGATCAAGTAATTCCTTTGACAACAACACAATTTAACCCAAATAGAAGGCAGATCAAAAATGTAGATCTAAGCAATGACCTACATTTTAAAATTAGTTGGAGGATGACAGGTTTCCCTCGCTATCCGAAAGTGGAGTGCTCCTATGAAAACTTTCATAAACCAAAACGGCATAAAGTGAAGAGACAATTACCATTAACTGATATGAAAAAAATGTTTTTGAGCATTTCCAGACCTGAAAAAGAACGCATCCTGGGCTTTTCTGGTATGTTAGGACGCCTCACGCTGACGGATGCGCAAAACAAAGCGAGGTAAAAGACAGGTGATCACAGACAGAGTTCAGAGCTCTGAGGACCTGATGTCGCTCCCGGGGAAGGAGCTGGGCGGCGCAGCTCATGCTGCCCTGGCGCTTGCTGCCTGTCCAGGGGCTCCCTGCAAAAATGTGCTGAATGCTATTTTTGCTTCCTCCACCCTACCCCACCCCCACTTTTTTTTTTTTTTTCAAAAGCAAAACTCCTTTTTGGATTTCTTTCACTTAGTGAAAACAAGTACTCATGTGGGTGTTTTCGAAAAGCAAAGCGGCACGATGTGAACTTTGGAAAAGCAGGGATACCTGTATTTGCCAATAGTTATACTCTGGTTCCCACAGTAATAGAAGACTGGAGAATTCTAGTCATAGTGAAGCCCATATACGATAACAAAACATATCCTTTTAAAACCTCTCTCTCCCTCCCTCACTCGTTCCCTCCCTCCCTCCCATTTTACTAAAGAGGCAGCAATTCCCACTCTGCTTCCAGAAAGGAAAAGCATTTGGATCACTTCTAGCTTCTCTGTGCTAGAAGCAGGGGATGGCTTACTCGACTGGTGGGTGTGGGAAAGGAAGTGAGTATCGCTGACTCTGAGGCAGGCTGTCCCCAGGAGCCATGCATTCGCTGGGTGGCTCAGTCATAGGGTAGCCCACAGGGCAGGTCCTCCCATCTGTAGAGGAACCTCTAGTTGGCCAGAGCTGACTGTGATTGAGTGG
The DNA here is from genome assembly GCA_017311185.1 of Proteles cristata cristata. NCBI lineage: Eukaryota > Metazoa > Chordata > Mammalia > Carnivora > Hyaenidae > Proteles > Proteles cristata. The sequence continues at coordinate 763,466 of JAESUZ010002526.1, read as the reverse complement.
CCAATTCTATCTACTTCAGAACAAAGGATTAAGAAGCGCATCCTGAATGCACGATGCCTTGTTTTATCTTTAACAAAGCTGATACTTTCGTCTCCACCTGTCCCATTCCTTCATGCATCTAAGATTGGGAAGAAAGGGGTGTTCTTGATTGTGGCCCCTGCAACTCCAATAAATCAATCAACACTTACCTACAGGGAGCCAGGCTCATTCCCAGGAACTAGGTCTATAAAGAAGGTTGAGGCGTGTCCCCTGTCCTGAGCAACCTGCAGTCTGGGATTATGAAATTCAATTTTATTCATCTTAATTGTGATCAGTGTTCTCTCCCTCACTGTCCTTTTGATCTCTTTGGGTGTTATCATTCTGTCCTAAAAACAAATAGCATTACGTTTCTAATATGAATTATGGCGGAGCTATTTTGGTCGTCGTATTACTGTTGGTTTTAACAGCTCACACAGAACAAATTTGATTGTGTTTATATTTAAACCTTCTTAACAAGGGAAACAGAAGGATTAGATTCAAGAAAAACAGGAGCAGCATTCTGAATGTGTTTAAACAAGTTTTCCCCACTGATAAATAGAACTATTGAGTATCATTTTCAACTAGACTGACAAGAAAAAAAAGCCATCAGTTCCCCCTAAAGAATTTGTACAATGCCCAAGGCAAGTTACAGCTGGATCCTCTTAAAGAAATCCATCTTTTCTAGTAAATGACTCGTAAGACCATTTAAATCTATGAAGCTTTTCAGTAAATTTATTCAATTAAAAGGATTTTCAATATTTTACCAAACATTAGATTACTTATAATATTCTTGCGATGTCAGGATGGAAAACAAAACACGGCAGGCACCCAACAGCCCCCTTTCCGCAGCGCCCTTCCAGCCTCTAGGCAAGTCTCTGCTAGACTGATGGGGGCTACTTTGGTACGCTAATGCTGACAAATTTACTTATCATTCACGATAATCACTCCTGCCGCTTCAGGGGAAGAATTTTTTAAGCACCTAAGTATTGGGGGATTACATTATGCCACAAGAAAAAGAAGAGCGTAATTTCTATAATGACAAGGCAATGTGAGTCAAGACTTGGGACCCGATCATCATAGTGCAGTATTCTGTTACTAATGGAGAGGAACTTCTCTGTGTCCAGAGTAGATTTCATCTCAAATTGGGGCTGTAACTTTTCCCAAAAGTCGTTTGAGAAGGTTTGCTTTAGAGTCTTTTATGTAACAATCCTTTTTTTTTTTTTAATGGACAAAACATCATGGTAGGATGTAGATGTTATTATGGCCACCCAAGGAGTCTATGCTGGTATTGAGTATGCTATGTTGAATAGAGGGATACAATAATAAGGAAAGCGCTCTTTATCCCTTCCTCCTTGCCAGTAGGTGGAAGTTAGAATTTATGAGATATAAGATTTTTTGGTGCATAACTGAATCAACATCAAGTACGGGAAACAAACTACCTTCCAGGTCTGAGGATAAACACAAAATATTTAAAGTCTTTCGAGCTTTCCAAAAACAAACAAAAAAACATGACTGTGTGTATTCTAGAAGTACTCTTTGGATCCACAGGGCAGTGATCTGCTTAGGCTGGGAATCAGGAAGTTGGCTTGGACCCGGCTGGCGGTGGCTGTGTAGGTAAGCCCACAATCCTTTATCACTCAGCAATTCTGCCTTTCAAAGTGCATCCCAAGCAGGAGCTCACTGAGATTCCTACAGGATGTGCAGAGGGTGGTTTATTGCAGGATTATTTTTTCAGAGGATCCTCGAAGTGACTCGAGAGTGTGGGCAGGTCATATATGGTGGGACGTATCAGAGCTGCTGGGTAGTAATTCGAAGGCACAGAATAGTTATCTACCCAGCAAGGTGGATTGACTTGAAAAACATGGTCCTGACCCCAAAAAAAGCAAGACACAGAATAAGATCTATAGGACAGAGCTATTTATGCAAATCCGCAATACCTGCACACAGAGCAACGGTATATGTTTTTCAAGAGCGCATACGAACAAAAGGCACCAGTTAATTGGTAAGGTTGCACGTGGTGTGGGTGGGTGATGGGAGCAGGTCATGAGGAGTAAATAAATAATAGAATTAGAAATATACAAAAAGGAGCTATGCATGGAATGATAGTGTGTGAATATTATTCCGTATTGAAAGGAATATGCAAAACAACCCAGTTCCTTTTGCATGAATGTTGAAGGCGCAGCCTTTTGAGAGGGACGGAAGAGAGTGGGGTGGGGGAGGGGTGAGCAACAGGAGTGTAGCGATCTCTAATGTTCTGTTTTTATTTTTAAAGATTTTTTTAAAAATCCATAAATAGGATAATGTGCACCAGCCTCACCGGGGGCACCAGGCATCCTGCTGGACTCTGAGAATCTGCTGGTGAAGATGAAGACAAGGTCATTGACCTCATGGGATTTCCAGGTCAGGGGGTTCCGGGGTTGACATTGAGCACACAGGCAACGTGGTACATGATTGCAAGTTTTCAGTTTGAGAAGGGGAAGACTGGACTTCTGTTAGTCAGTGGAGTCAGAGAATCTAGGAAGGGCTTCCCTGAGGTGGTGGCCTCTACGTGGAGTCCTGAAGATAGGAAGGCTCAGTCTAATGATGGTGGAGGGGCAGATGGAACAGCATGTGCAAAGGTCCCAAGGCAGATGAGAGTTTGACAAATCTTTTTATTGAACGCTTTGGGTGGGGCTAAGGATGATTTATAACACTTGGTGGGAATCGAAAAGGCAGCCATTTGGTGAGGAGGTGATCACACACCACCTTTGATCCCTAGGTTGCCCTGGTAACTGCACTTGTTACCCAAAGTCATTATTCTTTTTCTTTTTTACGTTTATTTATTTTGAGAGAGACATAGGCAGCAAATCGAGGAGGGACAGAGAGAGAGAAGGAAAGAGAGAATCCCAAGCAGGCTCCAAGCTGTCAGCATAGAACCCAACACAGGGCTTGAACTCACGAATCATGAGAGCTTGACCTGAGCTGAAACCAAGAGTCAGATGCTTAACCAGCTGAGTCCCCCAGGCGCCCCTCAAAGTCATTCTTGATCTTCCATTGTAGCTGGGTCTCATCTGAGTATTCCCACTGATGAGAGGGGAAAGGGGTTTGCTTTCAACTGACTTCAGCCCACACCTTCCTAGGCAATAGCCCATTTGGAAAAATCACTCCAAAGACAAAGAGACTCTTTTTCCAGATGGTACCAGAAAGCAATGACTTTGGCTGCTTTTCAGTGAAACCAGGGAGCCCAAAGACCTCATCAAAGGCAGTGAAATGTGAAGTTTGGTTGTTCGACCTTCATGAGGGAGGTGGGGCAGGGCGAGCTGCGTTGTCATGTGCATTGTAACTGCTAGACCCCAGTGTGGATTTCAGAAGCACCCCTGCATCCATCAGAGAATGATAACATTTCAACAACAAATCTCCACGCAGTTGATGCACAAATGCCATGCCACCCTTATTCACTGACAGCATGTCTTTTGCCCTGTCTTCAGAGCTACAGTAAAATAGGCCAGGGATTTAGCGAGTGTTCTTTATTTTTTTATTTTTATTTTTTTTAAATATTTTTTTATTTATTTCTAGGAGAGAGAGAGAGACAGCATGAGCAGGGGAGGGTCAGAGAGAGAGGGAGGTACAGAATCTGAAACAGGCTCCAGGCTCCGAACTGGCAGTCAGCACAGAGCCCGATGCGGGGCTCGAACCCACGAACCGCGAGATCATGACCTAAGCAAAAGTCGGACGCTCAACCGACTAAGCCACCCAGGTGCTCCGAGTGTTCTTTATTTTTATTTGTGGGTCTGCAAACAGGCACCAGCCACTCCTGGCAAACTGAACATCTGCGTCTCACCTTCCTTTTAAAAATAACAAGCAAATCCAATTCTGAAAACAAACTCTTCGCCTAGATGACCTTTTCTTTGCTTTTGCATCCTTGTTTGCTAGCTCTTCCTTCCAGTGGGACAAGTTACATTTATCAGGACTCCTGTGCAGGTTTTATTATTTATTTGACTTCTGCTTTTCTTATGGCCTTTTGCTTTTGCAAAGTTCCTCTGTAATCTTTGTTTTGGCTCCAGTGTTTTAAGCTTCTTCCTGATTCACTCCCCCCTTGCCTGGGATTACTCTGTGTTTTCTGCCTTACTGGCATCAGCCTTTACTTTTCTTTCCTTCTTGAACTTCTGACCTGAGTTTCCCCTTATGCATCTCTGTATCATCGCTTCCCTCCAATTTTATTTTTCCCCATGGTTTCACCATTTGGAAAGGTGTCAAAGTTGCATTAACTTTACTCAACACCTTGTAGTCTCTGCAGTGCATCATAGGCTGAATTTAGTCACATTAAAGTCTAGTTGCTGAGCTAAGTGAATTATGATTACATACTCCACGGCTTTGGTCTGTGAAGTGTATTTTCAACGAGGTGAAAACTTGCCTCTTTACCTGCACAGAAGTGGAAAGAAAAGGAGGGTACTAACTCTTCAGCTAAAATAATACTCACGTATGTATTCATCTCTGACTATTTATTGAGCTTCTATTATGTGCTAGGCACTGTGCTCATTGTGGAGTATAAACTGATAAATAGAAGGAATATCAGCCCTGCCCTCGAGAAGCCTCAGTCTGAGTGGAGACACAGGCATTAACGGGCAAAAGAACAACACATAATTTAAAATTGTGGCAGGCAAGGGCGCCTGGGTGGCTCATTCGGGTAGGCATCAACTTTGACATAGGTCAGGATCTCTGAGTCCATGAGTTGGAGCCCGGCGTCGTGCTCTGTGCTGACAGCTCACACCCTGGAGCCGGCTTCGGCTTCGGAGGATTCTGTGTCTCCCTCTCTCTCTGCCCTGCCCCCACTCATGGTCTGTCTCTGTCTCTCTTGAAAATAAAAAAAACATTAAAAAATTTAAAAAGAAGGAAAATGTTTGAGAATAAATACTATGGCATTAATCATGGTGTTGAGCCTGGGGCCTGCTTCCGATTCTGTGTCTTCTCTCTGTCCCTTCCTTGCTAGTGCTTTGCCTCTCTCTCTCTCGCTCTCAAGATAATACATAAACATCAAAAAAAATTGTGGCGGGCAAAATGGGTAACTATTTGGGTTGTTGACAGATTTGCCAGACGAGCAAATAAAAATGCAGGATGCCCAGTTAAATCTAAATTTCAAAAAAACAATGAATAAATGTTTGGCACAATTATAACCTACACAATGTTTGGGGTTGATTTACACTAAGAAAAGTCCATTATATTTGTTACTTATCTGATATTCAAATTTAACCGGGCATCCTGTGTTTTATCGAGCAACCGGGTGGACAAGGAAAGCCTCTCTGAAGAGGTGATATTTGAACTGAGAACTGAAGGATGAAGCAGCATGGAGTTGAAGGCCCGGAGCGTGAGAGATGGGCATGATTGAGGGGCAGACCAGGAAGAGGGGTCCCTGATTGGTGGTAGGCCCAGACAGAGGCCAGATCGTATGGGGCTCTGTATGTCCTGGTAAGGAGGGTACATTTTATTTGAAATACATTACAAAGCCTTTGAAGCATGGTAAGCCTGGGACAGGGGTGATAGATCAAATTTAAGTGTTAATATTTCAATCCGCATGGAGAAGGAGAACTTGGAAGGGACTACAGAGGAGGGACCTGAGGAAAAAAGGGAGATGAATACTCCTGTCAGGGCTGTTTGAATGGGGGCTAGAGGAGGAAGGTGGATCCAAGATCTATTTTGCCGGCAGAATTGACCGTATTTGCCCATGTATTGGATAGAGAAAGCACTAATAGGGAAAGAGAAAAATATAAAGAATACATTGTTTTTGAATGGAGGGCCTGGGTAGACGGTAGGCTACTCCTCAGATCGGGGAGACCGAGGAGGAACAGGGAGGAGGTGGTGGGGCCAGAGGGGTCAAGAGTTCACCATCCGAAGGATCAAGTTATGCCAGCGGTGGGACACCCAATGACCCCTATCACCAAAACATCCATGCAGGTTCATGGTTCACAATGGTTCCCACCTAATTATCTTTTTCACACTGTATGTAATGTGGATGTTTTCTTTCGTCTATAGAGCCAGGCTATCATGGCCTTCTATTACACAGATCAGAATGGGACCAATCTTCCAGTTTACTGATGCCATCTACACACTGGACTTCAAAGGAACCAGCCATTTGGCATGTCAGTTTGGGGAAAAGTTGAGCCCCTGGTAAGCTCTGTCTTGGCTTCCTGAGAGAGAAACTCTGAGTTCCCTTTGACCTAAGCCTGACCAGGGTCCCAAACTGCAACGCTTGTGCAGGCCAGTGGCCAAGGTTATGGGATCTGGCATCAAGAGACCTGGGTGTTCAAGTCCAGGCTTTCCTATTAACTAGCTTGGTGATCTTGAACATGTTACCGATTGTTGTATTAACAGAAGCAACTTTATATTTAACATGTGTAACATGGAGCCTAGAGCACAGTAAGTTGCCTGTGATTATTGTCCTGTTACCTTCTTTTATAATTATTTATATTACTGAGGGAGGTTATTGATTAGCCTGAAAAATTTGAGTGCAAGCGATAAGACATGGTGATTCTGAATGACGGAGAAGCCAGCACAGTGGTTAAGAGCCAAAACAGTGGAGAAGATCACGAATGCTGGAACCGGAGTGCCTAGATTTGAATGCTGCCTCTACTACTCACTAGCTATGTGGCCATAAGCAGTCATTGAATTTCACACAGCTTCCGTTTCTTGATCTTTAAAATTGAGTAATAAGGCTGCCATGAAAATTCCATGAGATAATATATGCGAAACACTCAGAAGAGTGGCCGTCGTAAATATCAGCTACTGTTATGGAGGGGATGCAGTTCGTGGGAGACAGGAATGGAGACCAACTTGAAGTAAGGCGAGTTTGAGCTTCCCCCCCACCCCAAAAGACTGGACCAATTCCCCAGCGACAAGGCACTTGGGAAGTTTCTGATGGTGGTGGCCTGGTCTCCCCCATTCCTCCTCATTTCTTTACTATTCCAAAATTCCCAAGAGTGACGTTTACTTTGATGTTCAAGGGGAGGAGACTGTCAGCGCTCTGGGATAGTCTGCCTCTGCAGGAGACAGAATGTGCAGTCGTGCAGAGTGAAAGAGAATAAAGTTGTAGAAGGAGGGAAGGAGGAGGAGACAGGGGAAGGAGGGAAGCAGGCTCACGGTGATGGACCGTTGAACACAAGTTATCGAATAGGAACTAAAAATGGGGACCAAGGGTATGTGCCGAGGGGTGTGGAACAAGGGCAGTTGGTGGCCATTTGATCTCAAAATTCACATGCAGAAGTTTGGAAGAAAGGCTTAAGTTGAGGGTGGGCCTTCACCGGGGGTAAGAACTACTCTCTGCGTAGAATTCTTACTGAGGGATGTTACCTTTGTAGATTCTTCAGGGTCCAACCTTCCTGACAGCCCGTGTTTCTGTTTGGGGTTCCCTGTGATTCCAGGGAAGGCAACCCCAGCCTCCCACCCTGAGGTGAAACTCCTGACATCGTTTCAGACAATTGGCACCTACGTTTGTCTTCTTATTCTCCTCCCCCAGCGACTGGTTCTAAGGGAGGCACGCGACTGGAGCTGGTCAATGAGTTCATCTCAAGTGCTTGGGCATTCTGGGATAAATAAGAGAAATAAGAAACTGGGTTCACACAACAGCCTGTACATGATTGTTTACAGCTTTATTTATAATTTCTGGAAACATCCCTGATGTCCTTGAACAGGGGAATGGTTAAACAAATGGCGATAACCCATTCTACAGACCCCTGCTCAGCAATACAAACAGGTGAGTGAGCCATCGATGCAACAACCAGTACAAATCTTCAGATAAGTACGCTTCGTGTAAACTTTCAGTTACAAAAAGGTGACATGGCGCATGATTGCTTTTATAGAACATTCTTCAATGACAAAATTATAGAAATTAGAGGACAATGGAGCGCCTGGGTGGCTCAGTTGGTTAAGTGTCTGACTCTTGATTTCAGCTCAGGTCATGATCTGATGGTTCCTGGGATTGAGTCCCATGTTGGGCTTCACACTGACTGTGGAGCCTGTTTAAGATTCTCTCTCTTTCCCACTCTGCCCCTTTCCCCTGCTCACACACTCTCTAGAGAGAAGGAAAAAGAAAGAAAGAAAGAAAGAAAGAAAGAAAGAAAGAAAGAAAGAAAGAAAGAAAGAAAGAAAGAAAGAAAGAAAGAAAGAAGGAAAGAAAGAAGGAAAGAAGGAAAGAAGGAAAGAAGGAGAGAGAAAGAGAAAAAGGAAGAAAGAAAGAAAGAAAGAAAGAAAGAAAGAAAGAAAGAAAGAAAGAAAGAAAAAGAGAGAGAAAGAAAGAGAAAGGAAGGAAGGAAGAAATTAGAGAGAAGATTCGTGTTAGGGATTAAGGAGGAGGCTGGGGCAGAGGATATGTGGATGTGGATGTGACTATAAAAATGTAATGAGCCATCCTTGTGGTGATGGAGATGTTGTGTATCTTGACTCTATTAGCGTAAATACCCTGATTGTTGCATTCACTGTAGTGTAATATAGGTTTGCAAGATGTTACCATTGGGGGAAACTGGGTAAAGGGCAAATGTATCTTTTTATATTATTTCTTAGAACTACATATGAATCTATAACTATCTCAGGATAAGTATATTAACTTTTTAAAATGTTCAGGGTAACCATTAGAATAATAATATTATGGGGGCACCTAGTTGGCTCAGTCAGTTAAGCATCTAACTTCAGCCCAGGTCATGATCTCACAATCTGTGAGTTTGAGCCCCATGTCAGGCTCTGTGCTGACAGTCAAAGCCTGGAATCTCCTTCTGATTCTGTGTCTCCCTCTCTATCTCTCTGTCCCTCCCCCACTCATGTTTTGTCTCTTTCTCTCTCAAAAATAAACATTAAACAAATTTAAAATAATAATCCTATATAATATATATAGTACCATATATAGTACATAATACATAGTACAATTATTTTATGGTTAATCATATTGAATTAAGTGGTATTTAATTAGTGGTTATTTAATGGCATGTATATATAATAGCATATAATGGCATATATATGACATATATATGACATACGTAATGATATATATTTATATATATCACCATAAAGCTATTAGAAGATATATTCATGCAATGATATACTACTATGCAATGAAAAAATGAACACACTTTTCATAGAAATAAGACCATAGTTAAATCTCGAAACCATTATACTGAGTGAAAGAATCCTGATACAAGAGTATATATATTTTATAATTCAACCTCTATGAAATTCTAAAATAGACAAAAGCTAATCTGTGGTAGAAACAAAATGAGAACAGTGTTTTCTTCTTCAGAGGTGAAAGTGAGGATTGACTGAGAAGGGTAGGAGTCCTGAGAGAACATTCCAAACGACAGCACTTTCTTTCTTGTTAGGGGTTTGGGTCATACAGGTGCACGCATTCATCACAAATCATTTAATGGTACATTTATGACATGTCCATTTCATTGTATATACATTGTACCTAAAAACTATAAACAAATATTGAATTCTCATAATTTTGTACATTCTTGAGTGCTTGGGGGTGAAGTATATTGATGTTTGCAAGTTACTTTAAATCCCTTTTAAAATAAAGTAAGTTGATGAGTAAATAGAGTAAATGGATAGATGGATAGTTGTGAGAAAGCAAATACAATAAAATGTTAATTTTCAATTTAGGTCATGGGCACTTGTGTGTTCACTATATAATTCAGTTTCTCTTTATGTTTGAAAATTTCCATAAGCAAATAAATAAGATGCCAACAGAGAGAAGGTATCATAATAGTATTAATAATAATAATAACATAAGCCTTGTTAATCTAAAAGAAATCAAGAAAGGAGGGAGAAAGAAACAAAGAATAGAAAGGTCACATATCTGTACCCATGTCTGATGTAAATGAGCTCAACAGTCCAATTAAAAAGTGAAAGCTTGGGTTTAAATAAAAACAATGATATGCTATTTGCTAGCAATACATTTTAAATATAAGGACACAGATGGATTAGAAATAAAAGGATGAAAATCAAAACAAAACAAAAACAACTAGTCAAGAAGAGGTGACATGACTATATTAATAGCAGACAAGGTATGTTGTCATAGCTCAGCTCAGGCTACAAATAAAATATCGCTGGCTGGTGCTTTAACAACAGAAGTTCATTTTCTTTTCTTTTCTTTTTTTTAATGCTTTATTTCTGAATGAGAAAGAGAGACAGCATGAGCAGCAGAGGGTCAGAGAGAGAGGGAGACACAGAAATCTGAAGCAGGCTCCAGGCTCTGAGCTAGCTGTCAGCACAGAGCCCGATGCGGGGCTTGAACCCACAAACCGTGAGATCATGACCTAAGCTGAAGTTGGACACTTAACCAACTGAGCCACTCAGGCGCCCCCAGAAGTTCATTTTCTCATAGTTGTGGGGGCTTGGAGTCTGATGATCATGGTCATTTCCTGGTGAGGACTCCCTTCTGGGCTTATAGATGGCGCCCTTCTCTCTCTGTACTCATAAGGTGTTTCCTTGGTGAGTACCTGAAGACAGACTGCAAGCTTTCTTGTCAGGACACTAATTCATCCACGAAGGCTACACCCTCATGACCTCATCTAACCCTAATTACCTCCCAAAGGCCTCATCTCCAAATACCATCGTGCTGGGGGAGAGTGCTTCAATATTCTAATTTTGAGGGGCCAAAAACACTCAGCCCACAATAAAAGTAAAACGTATTCGAGATTTAAAAAAGCACATTTTTTAATGCTGAAGATTCAATTCAATAGAAAGCTTAATGATCCTTAATTTGAATGTGCCTAATAACAACTTTAAAATATATAAGGAAAATGTCGACGCATCTAAAAGGAGAAATTCACATTCACAGTTATAGTTGTTGTTTTGTAGGTGACTTTGTTATGGATCTTTTGTCTGCAATAGCAGAAAGGAAATCAAATTAGCTTAAGTTAAAAGTGTCCTCTGGCTTCTTGTAGAACCATTCACGTTTTTATTCTGTGTCGCTAATTTGAATTCTTATATTACTGAGTATATTGAACACTTCTTCTATCAAAGTAATGTGGCAATTAAGTTTTAAATGCCCCCTACTCTTTCCTTATCTTAGCTGGTTACTGATAATTGCTGTTTTAGTTTTATGGATTTGGAGTCCTCTTGAATCTTCGTTAACATGAAAATTTTTTAAGTGTTTTTTTTTTTTTTTGGCAGAGAGAATTTTCCCTCAGGGTCTTCTAGGGGTTGATGTCTTCCAACCCAGCAGCCTTCAGGGAGAGCTTCAGGCTTCTCCCTGAGGCTGAGCCCTTGAAGACACCCTACTGGGCCAGCCTTTCATGATTTCTACCCCAAGGTGAGCCCTTGACCTTCAAACTGGGGGATGTCAATGGGGAAATAGTAAAGCTTATCACATTCCTTCCTGGTCTCAATGCTTTCTCGCAAGAAGTGAAATTAGAGCATGGCTTTTCTTTGTCCATCAGTCCAGTCTGATTAGGAATCTCTATGTGAAAGAGACCTTGAACTGTTTGGTAAGGAAATGACATGCTTCTTGGTTTCCAGAAGGAAGTTTACCTTCTTGGGTAGTTTTTGATGACTGGAGTTTGGGAGGGAGTGTACCCCATCGTCTTGCTGGAGGCCTTCTCCTAACATCCCAAACATCCACAGCTTGTTTATTCTTTTGTTTATAAAGCATTTATTGGGCACTTAATACATTTTGGGCTCTATGCTTCTCCCTATGGACATGTAAGTTAGCAAGACTGATGCGGTCCTTCCCTGATGCAGTTTACAAGCCAGCAGATTTATTGTCTCACCCTGGGATCCTAGACAAAGTTTTTGCATATGGCAGACAGCCAGTGTAGTAGTTCAGTAATGATGACCTACCACCTCGTGTTGCTACTTCTCCTCCACATCGGGCACACTGTGTTCCAAACGTATTCAGCCCAGAGCTACCGCCTAAACCTGGCTCCCCCAACCCCTGGTCTAAACCGCACATAGAACTTTTCAGTGATTTAATTGTGCTGTGATGTGGACACACCAAGGTGTCTAAGTTTTTCGTTTCCTTTTTTCTTAAAAAAATGTTTACTTATTTATTTCTTTTATTTATTTATTTATTTATTAAAAATTTTTTATTTATTTCTAGGAGAGAGAGAGAGAGACAGCATGAGCAGGGAGGGTCAGAGAGAGAGGGAGTCACAGACTGAAACAGGCTCCAGGCTCCGAGCTGGAAGTCAGCACAGACCCCGACGCGGGGCTCGAACCCACAAACCGCAAGATCATGACCTAAGCGAAAGTCGGACGCTTAACCGACTAAGCCACCCAGGCGCCCCTACTTATTTATTTCTTGAAAGAGAAAGAGAGAGAGAGAGTGAGTGAGCACAAGCAAGGGAGGGGCACAGAGAGAGAAGGCGGCGGGGGAGAGAATCCCACGCAGGCTTCATACTCTCAGTACAGAGCCTGACACCGGGCTCAATCTGATGAACTGAGAGATTATGACCTGAGCTGAAATCAAGAGCTGGATGCTTAAATGACGAAGCTACCCAGGTACCCCAGGTTTTCATTTCTTTTCATGCCCACTGAATAGCCCTGGCCAGTTGACCTGAAGAAAGTGCCAGAAGATGGGTTCCACCCACTTGAAGGCTTGATGTGGCAGTTTAATGGTCTTCTGTCATTAAGGAGGTTTTCCCTAAGCAGTGGCAGTCATCAGCTTGATGACATGGACATTGCTTGCAACTCATGTCCCTGACAGTATTAATGATGGAAAGTGGAGAGGACAGCGCGACTCTGAACAAGCAAACCCAGTGGCAGCTAGCCAGGACGCAGCAGCAAGCCACTTTGTGGGGACTTGGCTGCGGAATGTTCAAAGTCAGCTTTGGGAATGTGTTGCTGGTGGAAAGCATGCCGATTGTAGCTATAACCTTGGCTCCTTTCTGTGACAAACTTGGGGGAAATCACCTACCCATAATATCGAATTCTAGCTAGAATAATTCTTCTACAAGCTCTTAGGGTTTGCCTTGTGTTTTTCACGCGTCTTAATTTCACTAAGCCAGAACTGTAGGACTGAGGCTAAAGTAGGTGATGTTTCTGAAGGAAACAGGCCACATATTGGTCCCAGGTGGCACAGAGGCTTTTGATCCTAATGCAACCATTTTTAAAGCAATGCCTGGGACTTGTAAAATTGGTCATTTTATTACAGAAATACATTACGCTTTTGGTTAGAAAATGCCCTTGTCGGGAGCTCCCACCTGATTGGCCAATCACACAGTCAACTTTTGCAGCCACTTTCGAACCAAAGAATACATTAGGTTTTAAAAATATTTTTGCTCGTTTGGCTCGGGGAGAGAAAACCATTCTTTGTGTACAGTAAGATGCAACCAAGGGCGCTTAGACAAGAAAATCAGTCAACAAAGCCCCATATTACTTTAAATGACATTGGAACAGAAATTTGTTAGTTCATAAATTATTATTAACAATCACGCCAGTGCTTTGCAATTATCACTTGTTATTATATCACCAATCTTGTTTGATCCTCATAATGGCCCTATGGGATGGGAAAGCAAGAGTCCTTACGCCTGCTGGTTGGGTGAAGAAAATAAGGTTCTCAGGACAGAAATGATCCAGTCTCGTGTGGCCTTTCTAGAATTGATGGCTTTCATTCCAATCGGCTTTCCAGACCATTTCTTCCAGTTTCCATCTAATGCTAATGATCTCTAACTCTGGGAGCATCTAGAGAGGAGTCTTATGATCCAAGGATTTGGAGATGAGCAGACTTGGCCCCTTCTCTGAAAGGGTAAAGTTATAAGTGGCAACGTAGGCAAGAAGGAGGCAATGTAGAAAAATAATGAGACCCTTCCATTTTTTTTCCTGTTCTTTGTTTTGCTGGCTGAGGACAGAGTGGTAAAACTCAAAGACCACCAGAAACACACCCTATCGTCTGTTATTTTGCTTATAAAGGATCAGCCCCTTTTAGTGACCAACGCCACCTGATCATCATCTTTTCCAGTGGAAATAATTCTGTTAAGAGCCATCCTTCTCTATGAGTGCAACTTTATGGAGCAGACCAGAGGGAAAAGTAATTGAATTTAATAAAAGCTGTTCTCAATATAAAGCCACAGGGAAATACATTTAACTTCAAAGCCAAGATGCATGGTGCCTAAATATAATTAATTGCCCGGCTGTTTCTTCCATCAAATCTCAATTTGACAGTAAAGAAGTGAATTCTTTGGCATTAAAAAATTTTTTTAAGGTTACACAAATTCTCCATTGATAGGTATGGATAGATTGATAAAAGTCATTCTCAGAAATGGCAGTCTTTTGGGGCGCCTGGGTGGCTTAGTCGGTTACGCGTCCGACTTTCGCTTAGGTCATGATCTCGCGGTTCGTGGGTTCGAGCCCCGCGTCGGCCTCTGTGCCGACTGCCAGCTCAGAGTCTGGAGCCCGTTTCAGTCTGTGACTCCCTCTCTCTCTGATCCTCCCCTGCTCACGCTGTCTCTCTCTCTCTCTCTCTCTCCTAGAAATAAATAAAAAATATTAAAAAAAAAAAAAAAGAAATGGCACTCTTTCGATTTATCAAAGGGGCCACAGCTGTGACTTCTTACCGCATCTGCTTCGGAGAGCTAGAAATCGTGCTAGGTAATCTCAACAGAGCTGTCAAAGGGAAAATTTGGAGAACAGCACTTTCTCCCTCTTAACCTCCTCCCCACCCCCTTTTAAAAGCTTTCCTTCAAAAGGGAAAAAAAATTTTTTCAGAGAGAGCCCCTTCTCTAGGCAACTCCATTGAAAGAATACTTCTGGTTTTTGGAGCTCTTGTTTGCAAGCGCTAAGGATTGGTTCAACACAGAATCATCACTGCGTAAAGCCCAGGAAGTAAATGCCTCTGACTCAGCAGATGAAGAAAGTGCTCCCAGGGAAGGCTGCGCCCCGCTTGCTGGAGGGACCTCTGACTTGCAGGATCTCCTCCAAGGTTAGGGCTCCTTACCGGGGGACCGCCATTATAGGCTAAGGACTGGCCCCTTCCTACTCTCCTCGCTCCCGCAGGAGGGGTGCTTTCCTCATTTTCTGAACCCCCCAGGTGAATCTAGGAAGGGAAAGCTTATTTCAAGAACTGAGACAACAGAAGACCTTCTACCCCCAATTCGTTGCTACAAAGAACAAGCACAGGGCATCTCAGATGAGTCCAAATGGGAAGTTTGCCCAAAGAACGTCTGTAACTTTAGCATCACAAGTCACAATGACAGACAATTTTTCGCCAAGAGGCCACTTCTCACTACGTTGCTTGCACTTAGAAGTGTCTCTGGAAAGCATAATACACAGTTGATAAAGAGACGGTAACATATGCATGAACACATATATTTTAAAATTTTAATGATATCAAATATCCGACGAAATTTGAAAGACACAAATTGTATGCATGAAAATATTTATTGCAGCATTATCCATGCTAGTAAAAGACTAAAATCACATAAATGTCCAAATGAAAGATATTGCTTAAAAAAGCTACAGTACATTTACTTGGCAATATAATAATGTAGTTATTAAAATGTGAACTATAAAGGCTGGCAGGAATATGGAAAAGTGTTTATGATATAATATAAAAATTAAAAACACAAGTGTGTGCATATAGAACCACAACTACGTAAAAAAGTTTAAGGGCAAAGACTAGAAGTAGCTACTACATAAAGAAGAAAATATTTAGGTTGGGAGAATGAAATCACTGGTGGTTTTAAAACTTCACATTTTTTTTCATTGCATGATATATTGTTTTTATAATGAAAAAACATAATAGGAAAGTTGAAGCCACTATTAGGCATTTATTAGCGTCTCATCAAGGATTTTTAGCTCTAGGTGCCCTTTATCCAGAGTCAACTGTTGGATTTTAGCCACAGGCCCAGAGCGCAGGAGGGTCTGTGTATGATTGGAAAAGTGTCGCTTTCTCCATCTGCCCAGACCATTTCATTTCCCTCTGTTCGCGGCTCTCTGCATTCTCTAGAATTATCTGATGCTCAGCTGGCCAGATGGATCAGCAGTTGGATGGGGCCTCTTTTGGGTTTTACAAAAGGCAAGATTATTGAATGCTTTCTGATGACTCAGTTCCCATAAGGGGAAATTTATGGTGAGTAGTTAGGAGCTTGGGAGATTGGAGGCCATGGGGATGAGCCAATCTACCCACCTTCCCTGAGTATCAGCTCCCTGAATAACATTTCTGGAATGAAATTGGGTGCCCTTGGTCTGGGAGTGTGCCGTTGCATCAGATTGGAAGTCAGTGAGTCTCTGGACACATGCCTTCTGCCGCAGAGCCTGGGAAGTATGGGACAGTGGGCCCCCATCTGAGTCTGAACAGAGAACCGGCCCTTTGGCATTGGCCTGTGTCACCTGGAAAGAACAGAAGGCTGACATGGTCCCTAGAGCCACATGCTGAGCAAACAAATCATGCAAAATATGGAAGGGGGCTGTGTGATCTGGCCTATATTTACCTGCCCACTCTGGTCTCACTCATGTCCTCCACCCCGCTGGGATTAGCTCTGTGTATCCAACATGGCGGCTTTTTGTCCATCTCAAGGTGTTTGCAGTGTCTCTTTCTAATTCTAGGAAGAACATTTCCTCCTTTCTTTTCTCCACAGTTGTCTTTCCATCCTTCTTAACAGAAAGAACACTCACCAAGTGGCTTTCTCTATCCCCCATTTAAAGTCTGTTGCTCCCCAATTTGATCATTCTCCATTTCAACTTTTTGTTTGTTTCTATCAAGCAAGCTCTTGGCCATAGAAAGTATAATTGTTTATTTACTGGCTTGCTTATCTGTTTTTATTGTGTCTTCCTTGCTAGACTGGAAGCTTGCTGAAAGCAGGGACTGTGTTGGTCTTGTTCACCTTTGCATCCCACAACCAAGATGGTGCTTGGCACATAGTAGAGACCTAATCAAGATTTGCTGAGTGAATACATAAGTAAGTGTGAGATGCACTAAGACTGCATTTTCTTAATCCGTGCTCATCTCTGAGGGCCTGGCCTCAGGATGCTCCAACATAAAGCTTGCTTCCTGCCGCTTATGGCCTCCATGACTCAAGATACAATGTTCTCTGAGTCCGAGACAGTCCAAAAACATCTGGGAGACACTGCCCTCAGAAGGGGAGGGACACAGACTGAAGACTACTCACCTTAAAACTGCTGGTCAGGGGATGCCTGGGTGGCTCATTTGGTTAAGCGTCCAATGTCAGCTCAGGTCATGTTCTCACAGTCCGTGGGTTTGAGCCCCACATCGGGCTCTGTGCTGACAGCTCAGAGCCTGGAGTCTGTCTTCAGATTCTGTCTCCCTCTCTCTCTGACCCTCCCATGCTCATGCTGTCTCTATCTCTCTCTCAAAAATAAATAAAACATTAAAAAAACAGCCGGTCAGTAGATTACTTGGCTGCTGGATGAAGTAATCCTTGGGTCTCCCGCCAAACTGGTAGTGATGGAGAGAGGGAGAAATGCAAGGGTGAACTTGGCATTGGGCATAAAGGCTTGGTGATCATTGCCCAGCAACCTCCATCCCGTTGGGAGGTGCAGCCATCATATTTCTTTCTTTCTTTCTTTTAAAATTTTTTTTAATGTTTTATTTATTCTGAGAGAGAGAGAGATTGAGAGAGAGAGAGAGAGAGACAGGGTGAGCAGGGGAGGGTCACAGAGAGAGGGAGATACATCATATTTCTTTCTTAAGATTCTCAATTCAAAGTCTAGTTTTCCGAAGTATGTAAGTTTCTCATGAAAGCCTTTTAAAAAGTCTCTGCTAGCAATTTCTCATAGTTTTAGAAAATGTGAGGTGAGTGTTACATGCCATTGTGCTCTTGTGGCTAGAAATCAAGGCAGAAATAACAGGTGAACATCTCTGGTCAATAAATAGCCCAATCGCAGGAGGAATTCCACCTCCTAATTTCTAGTCCAACCTGTCTCAGGAGTAGAGTATTTTGGAAGGTGGCAGCTTTGTTAACTTTCCAGTCTGAGAACCTAGTAGCCCAGGACTCTAAACCAATGATTTTGCCATAATTTATCTAACTATGTCCATATGGGACCATTCTGGTTGGTTCTGCTTTGCTTCTATAAATTGTGTTGTAATGGACATCCCTGTATGCATGTCTTAGTATATATATTTTTGTCTCCTAGGAAATTCTTGGTTCCTAAGAATCAAATATATTAGGAAACATTTAAATATTTTATTATGAAATATAGCACACTCATGAGTACATATAACATATGTATGGATTAAAAAATAATTATGGGGGCACCTGGGTGGCTCAGTTGGCTAAGCACCCAACTTCAGCTCACGTCATGATCTCACAGTTTGTGGGTTCGAGCCCCATGTCAGTGCTGACCACTAGCTCAGAGCCTGGAGCCTGTTTCAGATTCTGTGTCTCCCTCTCTCTCTGACTCGCCCCTGCTCATGCTATCTCTCTCTCAGAAATAAATAAAACATTAAAGAAAATAAAACAAAAGAATAATTATGAAATTAACACCTATGAATCTAACACATAACACATGTGAAGCTCTCCCTCCCAGCTGTACAGCCCCAGCTGTACCCACTCCATGACCACTGATCTTGTCTTGGTCTTTCCCTCCAGAGATCCTCACTCTCCTGAATTTTGTTCAACCACTCATGCATACGTTCCCTAAAATAAACATATGTGCATAGTTTCATTTTTATTTTGCATGTTTTGGTCTGTATATAATGGAGCCAGAGCCTATATGGTCTTCTGTGACATGCTTTTCTCAGGCAATAGTATGTTTCTAGGGTTTAACTAATGGATACATGTCATTACTTTTCACTGCTATATAGTATTCCCTCAAGTAACTATATCACTGTTTGTATCAATTTTACCATTTTGGGGATTTCAGGTGTTTCTAACTTTTGATCCATAAACAACCCTGCCATGACTCTTTTGTCTGTGTTTCCTGGTGCATATATGCAACTGTTTCCATAGGAGTGAAATTTGGGTCATGTTCATGCTGTAACATGTTCAAATATAAGAGAACATCATTTAAATCCGTGTGTCCCGTGCTGAAAGCATAGGCATTTTTAAAGCCACCAGGGCGCCTGGGTGGCTCAGTCAGTTAAGTGTCTGACTTCGCTCAGGTCATGATCTCACAGTTCGTGGATTCGAGCCGCACGTCTTGCTCTGTGCTGAGCTAGTGCTCAGAACCTGGAGCCTGCTTCAGATTCTGCATCTCGCTCTCTCTGCCCCCTCATCCACTCATGCTCTCTCTCTCAAAAATAAATATTTTTTAAAAAGCAGCCAAGGGAAGGTTTCAGGGTTTCTCTGACATGTTAGTAAATGACACATGTGACACACAGACACAAAGTGTCTCTAACTCCTCCCCTGTAGCACCAGCTGCCAACCTGCCCACGGCTGAAGCGTCACTCTGGCCCGGGCGAGGGCTGTGGAGAGGTGGGCACTTCCCGAGCTGTGTGTGCAGCGCTATGTCTCCTTACTTGGTCACAAAGGGGCACACGTGTTTTGACCAACCTTCGGGAACAGGACTAAGGGAACGCATATTTACTGAGTTTCTAAACTGTATTAAGCAAGTTGTCAGCCACTTTACACCAAGCATTCTGTTAGACCTGCTAATTTCTGCAGCTACACTTCAACATAGAGAACATAGTCCCCTTTTGCAGGTGGGCAAACTGAGGCTCCTGGAGATTGAGAAATTTGTTCAAAGCCACTGGCGGTAGATGGTGAAGGTAGGACTCCCATCTTGCCTCATCATTTCTTCTCGCAGGTGATGACACCTGGCCCATGGCTGGTGCTTCGTCAGTGTTTGTAAATG
Organism: Proteles cristata cristata; assembly: GCA_017311185.1. Classification (NCBI taxonomy): domain Eukaryota; kingdom Metazoa; phylum Chordata; class Mammalia; order Carnivora; family Hyaenidae; genus Proteles; species Proteles cristata. Next base: position 743,732 of record JAESUZ010002526.1, on the reverse strand, counting down.
AATGACAGGAGAAAGATATGGGTTATGCCTAAAAATCTAACCAAACTCCGTCTCTGGCAGGCTCTAGTGTCTGGTGTTAATCCACTGAGAGCTGTGATTGCACACCCCCTTTGGCCCCCTAGCCCTGATCCGTGTGGACAAATTGAAGAGCAGGTTGGAAATCGCCAGGGTGTCTTTGCCACAGGGAATGACCAGGGCTCTGCGAGGCCACCTGTTTTGGGTGAATCGTCCTGTTTTCTGACCTTCAGAATGACTTAACTTTAAGCAACAGCTGGAGGGGCAGATGTCCCTCTCCATCGGTGAAGACATGGGCCAGGCTCCTCTGTGCTTGCTCAGGAAACCTCCAGATGTTAGGCCAGAGCTGCTGTTTTTCACCGCGGGATTTCAAAGAGACTTGTAAGGAGGACTTCCTAATCCACCCAAGCCCTGGGGAGGAGTGGTATTATCTCTAGGTTGCAGTGGGGAGGGCCTGATTCATTGTGGAAGTCGTAAATCAGGGGCTGGGGGCTTGGGGCAGCCAAGGAATCCTCAGTTCTTGAGGGCCGAGATGCGACCCAGGGTCCCGGGGCAGCCCTTGTCAGCCCGTGAGGCCGGCCCCCGCCTGCGGTCATTGGAAGCAGGGGGAGGAGGCCCCGGTTCTGGGTCCAGGTGTCCTTCCCATTTTCGGACCTGCAAACCCCTTCCTAAGGGTCAAACGTCATTCCTCAGACCTCAACACGCAGCGCGCACAGGCACTTAGGAAAAAACAAAGAAGCAAACAAGCTAGGGCCTGTTGTGATAAATGATAATGATGCTGTCATTGTCTCTTAAAAGGCAAACTCATTTTATTTTATTTATATTTTATACATTATGTATGTCTGTATGTCTGTATGTATGTATTTGAGAGAGAGATAGAGTGTGAGTAGGGGAGGGACAGAGGGAGCGAGACAGAGAGGATCTTAAGCAGGGTCCATGCTCAGCACCGAGCCAGACACAGGACTTGATCCTGTGACCGTGAGATCATGACCTGAGCCTAAATCAAGAGTTGGACATTTGACCGACTGAACCACCCAGATGCCCCGAAGACAAACTAATTTTAAAACATGGATTTGCATTAAGGGCTCCATAATCAACCTTTATTGCTACTTGAAAGAATAAGAGCAATTAGTAATAATAATAAATGTGTGTATATCTGTAGATGTAATACACATTTTTGTAATATATTACTTAATTTTTTGAGGCCTTTATTCTTTTCTTTGATTTTTTAAAAAAGTATTGATTTATTATTGAGAAACAGAGAGAGACAGAGCATGAGCATGGGAGGGACAGAGAGAGGGGAAGACACAGAATCTGAAGCAGGCTCCAGGCTCTGGGCTGTCAGCCCAGAGCCCAATGCGGGGCTCGAACCCACAAACTGTGAGATCACGACCCGAGCCAGAGTTAGACGCTCAACCAGTTGAGCCACTCAGGCGTCCCTGAGGCCTTTATTCTTGACTAAGGTAACTTTCAGTTTCTAACCTTGGCTGCCTTGGGTTAGGAAGGATTGTTCTTCTCACCTTATATGTGAATGGGTATTAATATATTTTATGTACTATAGTTTATGTAAGTATATAAATATGCAGTTATATAATTACCTTATATATATATATATATAAATTTATGGTATAATTATATATGTATTACTACATATTACATATACTTTTATAGTCTACATGTAAGTGTATCAGAGAATATTTGTATTTTATACCTTTATACTCACATAATGTATACATAAGTTTATAAGTACAGTATTGACAATTTAGAGGTACATGCGTATTTTTAAATACATACATAAATGTACAATATGAATTAACGCACCTCGGCATGGCATTGAGGGGAGGGGTGATCAGTATCTCAGCTCCCATGGGAACAAAACTGGGTGCCTACAAACAAGAGTTTGGGTTCCCCTTTCCCGCTTTGCAATAATAATACCGAATCTCCTAGCAGCCCAGGTATCACATCTGAGCTCTTTGGTGGAGAATATCAGCCTCATGAGTCTTGTAAAGCTGCAGGCTTGTTAATCTTGAAGGCCGTGCAGATGGACTAACTGAAGCTTTAGTCATTATACTTAATTGGGCGAGTGGCCCTCAGAGCTGTCTATAAACTGTGTGTTCACAGTGAGGTAATTAATAACGCCACTTCCTTTCGGGAGACATATCATTAGCCATTATTTCTAGAAACATGACATTGATCTCTTTATTCAGAGAGGTAATTGCAGGTTTCTGAAAAGAGTGTATGGTTTACCCAACAATTCCCCACAAATGACATCATCTCTGAAAAGTAAAACCCACAAAATCTGTCATTTTAAATCTATAGTTGGGATTTTGTTTCCTAGGTGGTAAAAGAAGACTCTGGAAAAAAAATAATGAACTATTTTGGTATGGAAATAAGCATGAACAATAAGGTTTGTTTTTGTTTTTGTTTTTTTTGGTATTAGTAATTTCTCCTGGGTAAGGAGTGACTTGGTGCTTGTTAGGATTCTATCAAGAAGTGAAACAAAGTCATGATAAAAGGAAACATTTCTAAAGGTTTACAACTGCCTTTAGATAATAGTTTTCTTATTGTGTCTTACAACACGGTCACAAATGAATTCCATTTCAACATTAACATGTTGAAAACCCATGAGTTCCAAAATCCAATTCTTAACATTAAAAGGAAGCAGAGAGACGCAACCCAGGACTTGACATTTGCATTGATTGGATTCTATACTGCAGTGCGAGAATCAAAGGAGAATTTCAGAACATTTTTGCTAAACCCTCTAGCTGACTTACCGTCAACAATCCTACTTTCAGGGTTCACATGAAATTGAAAAAAATCGAACTTGCCACATTTCACTTTTTAAGGGTCTTTATAAGGTAATGGTAGGATTAAAAAGAAACAAACCTTTATTCACTGGGATTATTTTCTTGCCAGTTTCAAATCCTTGCCTGGTTTGGAGAACACCCTGAGTCCATTTGAGAAAGGAGAGGTTAGTAACAAGGTAGCTTATTTAAGTCAACTGCAAAATAATCTGCTTCCAAATTCTTTTGTTAAACTGTACACTGTGAACCTGGTTGTATTTGCTGGTGAATCCTTCAAACTATGATTTTCCAAAGCATCTTTCTTTTTATAAACTTGTTTGACACCAACCTCCCTGCTTTTTTTAGTAGAGTTCTCAATGGAAACCACAGAACCCCTAATTTTGCCATAAACCAGCATTTCTCAGTTATATTAGAAGGGACACCAAATGTGCAAGGAGCTGTAAATAAATTTAGAACATGCTACACGTTCTAAATCTCCTCTTGGAAACTGCCTGTGCCTGTTGGAATATTAAAGGCCCTGAGAAGTCCTATAGAGAGAGAAAGATGCTGCTTAACCTTGTTTGCCTGGAGGGTTTTTAAAAAACTCTTTTATTCTTTTAATGTTCTGTATATTTTATTTTATTTTATTTTTTTGAATTATGTTCAAATTTACGCTTTTTTTACTTTACTTTTATTTTTATTTTTATTTAATTTTATTTATTTTTTTTTACAAATAGTTTATTGTCAAGTTGGTTTCCATATAATTGTTCTGTATATTTTAAATATGTATAATAATGGGTTAAAGCAAAACAACTTTACATTTGGGCGAGATAATATCAATTCACATCCTGCAGAGTTAATATTTCTTAAAACTCTTAGGAAACATTGTCCTAAGTGTCTTCATTTAATCTATTTGGCAAGAGAATCCCTGCGTATAGATTTCCTGATTAAATATGAAAGCTTTCAATTAGGAAACGATTGAATGTCATGGGTGTGAATTTATTTCTCAGGTAAAAATAATTTTCAGTGTCAGTCAAAGCTGGTTCAAGATGGTATTGACAAGATTGGATTTGCATTCAGCCCAAAATAGAAAAGATATTTTTCATTAAACAGTAGTAATCAGCAATATATTTACATTGCTAGAAATAAATCCAAAATTTTGAGAGGAACTTGAGGAAAGAAAAGGTGTCTGTTTTAAATTTTAGGTTCAAATAAAGGATGGAATTAAAAACGATGTTCAAAAACCTAAATAATTATTTTAAAGATAATCCTAAAATGTCATTTAATGTCTTGATACCAAATGGGTAGATACTGGATTAGATAATTTGGCATTTTTGGATTTGGTAACTTGGTGAGGGTATTTATGGCTTATGAGTTTTAAAGCCATAATCTCACAATGAATTTGGCTAGCATTATTAAAAGCTACATCTTAAATATCTCTGCTTTAATATATTAAATTTATTAGTACACTTGTCAGTTGGATTTTATTTTTAACCTGGCAGGAGCATCTGCATTTTCATCTAAATTTAATCTAAATGCCCAAATTTGTCTTCAAATGCTTTACTTAGTTAATTATGCAGACATATCTTGCTAATGCAGGAAACAACCCTATCCACGATGTACTTTGGATGCTTAATTATCCATAAGAATTAAAAATCCTTTGATTGAAAAAAATCACTCCCATTACAGATCAAAACTCCATTTTCCTCTCCCAAATTCAGATCCCAACATGTCTTTGTTCATTATATTTTCCACCAGTGGGGCTTTGCTTAGGGGGAGGGGGCCGCCACAGGAGAGCCTTGGGCTAGGGGGTTGGGGGTGGGTATCGCGATGGTTTCTCTGAAGAGCATCCTTCTAAGGTTTATTAGTTTTAGGGGTATTAAAACGTACTGATGAATCTAATGTTTTCCTAATGTCTTGGATTATTCTACGTGTGACCAATAAATAATGAAAAAGTCTTCGGAGGTGTATTTAAGTTAAACAAATAAATCCTGGCTACGTCAAGTTAGTGGATCAAGATGTTTTTGTCTTTCCTTTCCTGCCTTGGCGGGTCTGATAAAATCAGAAACTCCTCTATCCTTTGGATTTTTAAGCAGGAAAGAAAGACCAGATTTAGGCCTGGATGTCTCTCCCTGGACCCACTGAACCCGAACCAAGTGGTTGTGGATTGCAGGAACAAGAGCCTCATTGTCATCTTCATTAATCAAACCCACCAAGCCAGATGAATGGGAGGCATTTTTTAAAGTAAAATAATTCACTAGAATTTGGATGTGTTTCTCTTTAATTAGTTTGATGAGCCCCAAGTCTGAGGACTTGTCAAACACCTGGTATTAACCCTGTGCTACTGACCTAGGGGGAGCCGGGAGAGGCGGCAAGGTGGAGGCAGGTGGAGTTAGCTGAATGAGAGGACTTTTCTGTGGAGCCTGTTCTCCAGATGAAAAGAATCATTACCACAATGATACTTCTAATTATACTGTCATTAGACCACGTCTTCAGTGCACGGTGGTGCGGGGAGCCTTGCCTTCGGACAACATGATCCAGGAGACAGGAAAAGCAGGGAGGCCTGGGAGGTGTTTAACCCCTTCGCCAGATGCAACACAATTTAAGTCCTTGACCTCGAACCCAAGAACCCCGAGCTTCCAATTTGCCTTTGCTCCATCCTTCCCGCGTGGCACGTGAAAGGTGTCACAAGTACTATGTATGTCACTGGGGGGAAATGTATCAGCGAGGGACTCTCGGTGTGCCCAGTCCTCTGCCCATGTCAAATGGGTGGCACTTGCATATTTCCATGTTTGAAGTTCAAGTTCAGCCAGTGGACACGTTTACTGTGGGAGGAAACAACCATCTAACCACTTGCATGCCGCTGGGTAATAAAGGGCCAAACAAAGGTACCGTAGGATGGATTCCTAAGTCTAGCATGTGTTTAACAATAGCAAAGCAGAGGTGGCAGAATTCAGGGTAGCGGGCGATCTGTCTGTCCATGGAGAGGTGTAGCTCAGAGGGAGAAAGTACGGGCTTTGAAACTTGATGGGTCTGAATTTGAATCTCAGGCTTGCCACTTGCTAGATCTTTGGCCTTGAGTAGATTACAAATTTCTAAGCCTAGATTCCCATCACCTCCATTAGTGAGTGACTGTACCTACCTCACAGAGTTGTGAGGACAAAGAAATGATAATTCAGGCACACTGCTGAACAGTACTTACAAAACATGTCGTAAACACTTAGCAGGTGGTAGTGAAAGAAAGTTTTCCTAATGTGAGTCTTTGCCCCGAAATGATCTGTCTACTAGAAGGTCCTGCCTGCGTTATGATGAAGGAACTCACCAATGGATTCCCTGTTTCTGAGGTTAAATGCTAAGTCAGTTTCAGTATATTCCAGTTGCCAAGTGCCTAAAGAAGGCTGCTGGGTAAACTAAAGTCTTTATTCTCTAAGTCTGTTTTGAATACAATAAGCTTCTCAAAACTGTTTTGGTATAAGTACCTGATAAGACATATTCTCCTAATAAGATAGTATATTTCATGTCGGTGACATTTTGGATAGTGACAATGATATTGCTCAGAAGACTCTCTGAATATTTTTAGAATTTATTCTTCGGGATGATAAACCATGATGTCCCAAATGGGGTCATGGATTTTAGCATGAATAAATCCGACCCAGTTGGCATCTTTTAAATACTCCGTCTGCCCCTAGCCTTCAACTGGAGCTGAGATTTAAAACAAAAATTCTGTGTCATATACTATGTATCCATAAAAAAGGATTTACACATAGGATGAGAATCTGAACTATTTGGAAGGAAGGCGCTATTTATAATGAAAGTGTTCTTCTACTTCATTGCTATTCTTTTGAGAATAGCAAACATATACACATCTATATTGAACAATAGTCTAGGGAAACCACAATTTAAATTATTTGGGGGGCACCTGGGTGGCTTAGTCAGTTAAGCGTCCGACTTTTGCTTAGGTCATAATCTCGGGGTTCGTGGGTTCGAGCCCCGCATCAGGCTCTGTGCTGACTGCCAGCTCAGAGCCTGGAGCCTGTTTCAGAGTCTGTGACTCCCTCTCTCTCTGACCCTCCCCTGCTCACGCTGTTTCTCTCTCCCTCCTAGAAATAAATAAAACATTAAAAAAAATAAACTATTTGAAAATAAGTCATTCTCAGATTTCACATTTAGAGGGTGTGGATGTTTCATGAAGCATAATGGAAAGCATATATCAGGATAATTTATTTTAATGACAAATGTCACTCAGTGTGCTGAGTGGTATGGGATAAGTACAAAGCCAGCCTCAAGGGAAGTTGGTGTCATCAGAAGACCCACTTACACACACACTCTTCCTATGCAGATTTTATGTAAAAAATGTATGTGTATATCTCTCAGACAGTGGGGGGACTATACACATCCCAGATAACTATTGTCAACTGAAAAACTATCAAGAGATTGTTATATATTTCTAACTCAGTAATGGGATTTTCAGTGGGTGAAATAATTCTCCGTCCCTTCCTCCTCCTTCTTTATTTATTTTTAAGTTCCTGCTGTGGTTATTTTCAAGTTTATACATTTTGTGGGCTTTGGCATCATGCTAAAGTTGAATTATTATGAACTCTGAAGGCCAGCTAAATCTATGAGCTAATTTCTACCACCATTGTGAAGATGACATTGTATTGCTATGAATTTTAATTAAAAAGGCAGACTTTGTTTAATCCTTTTATTAAAAAAGCTCCCTACAATGCAAGTCAAAAGTTTATGTGAGAAAGCAGTTAATTTTTGAGATGTGTGACTATCTTCTCTGTTCAAATCTCATAAACGTAGCCCTTCATCCATCCCCTTTTCCATTCCGAGGTAGTTTTCCACCTATTTTGTATAAAAAGTAGAGCTTGGAATTTGCTTTAGATATAATTAGGGCCCTAAAATGTATGGTTGCTCTCTGAAAACTATATCTCTGAGCTCTTTTGCAATACAAGTTAATTAACTGGATTTAGATATTTGCAAGATGATATATTTAATGGGATTACTGCTCATATAATGTTCTCAGTGACTGATTTGCAATCTAAGCTCACAGAACCGAGTGCTGAATTTCCAGGCCTTTGAGAGTTAATGTTGTGTTAAAGAAAAGTACAATTTGAACCTCATTGTTCATGAATAGGTGAGTTATTCCCGTGAAATGGAGCCGGGCCCTACATGGGCTGCAGCAGGCAGATGCGTGATCGGGAGCTCGCAAACCATTACATTCCAGCCACGGCCCCAGGGAGCTAGATGCCCACACCTGAACTCCTGACAAGTTCAAGGCAATTGTGTGTCTCGTCAAAATATAATGGCCCATTATTCACCGTCTGTCTCCCAAGTGGGATCAATTAGATGCTTCTGCTCCACAGGCTTAAAGACGAACACCTATGTTTTGGCTGATTGGGCGTTAAAATGAAGCCATACATAACCATCCTGCACCCCCAGATCTGACCATTGTGAGCTCCGAATGTTCCAAATCCACCTTCAATGCAGTCATTCAAAATATTTGTGATTACTTTATTCGACTGTGTGGAAAGGTAAGTAATAATTTGCTTTGAAGGAAGATCAATAGAAAAATGTCAGCCTTTCAGAAGAAAAGTCCCTTTTCCTTCATGCCTGCCTTTGTCTTACTCTCACTTTTTTTGTTAAGCAAATATACTTCTGCCCATCAGTTGAGTTCACTCCAGTGTTATGGCTTCAGTCATTGGACATGACATCACTAATGGATATAATTTAAATCTCTCTGATCAGAGAACTACCGTAAAAATAGCATTTTAACTAAAATGTTGAAACTTTTATTAAATGTATAAATATTAGCTCAGTCAATAACTATTAAGAGAAAATTTAAATTCCTCCTTAGCTGGAAGGCTATATAATAGTATATCCAGTTTCTCATTTTCATTGGAACTTAGTAAGTGAAATGGTTCTTTGTACTTGTCCCAACGAGATAATTTCCAGGAATCCATAGACGCAGTCTGTGCCCGGTATCTGAGCTCTGGATCGCCGCTGAACTCTCTCAAACAAAAGAATGTCTTTAAAAGGAAACATCTTTCTATAATACAGACACAGCAGCCCCCCTCAGCTTTTTAGCTAGGTGCTCATGAAGGTGAGCCGCTAGGCAAAAATAAAAGTATAATTTGAATACAGGTGTCAAACAGTCAAGAGACCAGAATCACCCAATGCAAGAGCTTTGTCAGCAGGGGCATCATTCAGTCTACGTTTACTTTATGAATGAGAAGGCTGTCATCCAAAGAGGTGAAGTGATTTCCTGGGTGGGGTAGTTAGAGTCTGGACCTCACTCAGCTCTGGAGACTCCCTGGGGAGATGGCTTAGGCTGAGGGGGTGGGGGTGGTATGGGAAAGGCAGGGCATGTGAGGAAGGGAACGAGTCTGACTTTTACTTTTGCTGCTTCCCGAACACTCTACGAAGTCAGAAGCCACACACAGACACACGCCACTCACACGGTTCGCTTTTACCTGCCTCAGACAACTGTGGATGGGAAATCGCTTCCCCAGCAGTGGCTGGAGCCACAGGAATTAGCACATAACTCAATAGTCCTACAGCGATTTTGGGTCTGTCTCCAAGGGCTCCGAACATGACCCCTTGGGATGCGGGCCCCCCATCCGGCCCCCCTCCCCCATCCTCTTTCCCAGCCCCCTTCAGATGAGTCTGTCTCCGATTTTCCCTATTTTCCTATGCTTTTCAGCTTTGGAGGTTCACAGAAAGAACTATTTTCCTACCTTATTGAACTTTTCCTAAGTCGAGGGAGTTGGATTCAATCTCCCAGCCCTTTTCACCTCATTAACCTCTACCCTTGCTTTAGATCTCAGCTCACTTTCAAGCTTTTCCTGACCTTCCCAACCAGGTCAATCTCTCCAACGTGGCTTTCATAACATTACACACATCTCCTCTGTGGCCCTCTATATAATTGTCATTTTATAGGCATTTAGGTGCTATTTCTAACAGAACGTTTTATTTTAAAATAGTTAAGACTCAAACATGTTTGGAAAATTAGCACTGATAATTCCTGCAGACTCTTTACTTGGTTTCTCCGGCAGTAGCCTGAGTGAAAGTGTTGGAGATAACCACAGTAAACCATCAAAAATGGAAATTGACATTGGTACAAATACTATTAATTCAGGTGAAAACCTTACTACGATTTCAATATCCCTTATAGGAATATTGTGTGTGTGTGTGTGTGTGTGTGTGTGTGTGTGTGTGTGTGTGAAATTTTAGGGGCACCTGGATGGCTGAGTGGGTTGAGCATCCACTCTTGATTTAGGCTCAGATCATGACCCCAGGGGCATGGGATCGAGCCCCGCATAGGGCTCCATGCTGAGTGTGGAGCCTGCTTAAGATTCTCCCTCTCTCCCCCTACCCCTTTCACCAGCTTGTGCTCTCTCTCTCTCTCTCTCTCTTTCTCAAAACATTTAAAAAAGAAATCCAATTATGAAATTTTAGATTAGAGCAGCTATTGTCACAGTCAGGAGACAGAGCTAATCCCTCACCACAAACAAACAAAACAACGACAATTAAAAAAACAAAAAACCTTGTGTTAACTTAAATTTTTTTTAATGTTTATTTTTGAGAGAGAGAGAGAGAGAGAGAGGAGGAGGAGGGGCAGAGAGAGAGGGAGACAGAATCCGGAACAGGCTCCAGGCTCTGAGCTGGCTGTCAGCACAGAGCCCGATGCGGGGCTCAAACTCAGGAACCGTGAGATCATGACCTGAGCCGAAGTCAGACACTTCACTGACTGAGCCCCCCAGGCACCCCCTCCCCTTGTGTTATCTTTTATTTTTTTTTAATTTTTTTTAACTTTTTTTTTAATGTTTTATTTATTTCTAGGAGAGAGATAGAAACAGCATGAACAGGGGAGGGTCAGAGAGAGAGGGAATCACAGACTCCGAAACAGACTCCAGGCTCCGAACTGGCAGCCAGCACAGAGCCCGACGCGGGGCTCGAACCCACGAACCGCGAGACCATGACCCAAGCAAAAGTCGGACGCCCAACCGACCAAGCCACCCAGGCGCCCCCCCTTGTGTTATCTTTTAATAGCTGCACCCTTTGCCACCTTGGCAATCACTGACCTGTTCTCCATCAGTGTTTTACACCACTGGGAACATTCTATAAATGAATCATATAGTATATAATCCTTTGACAATGGCTCTTTGCACTGAGCCAACCAAGTTGTTTGCACACATCAACAATTTGATCCCTTTTACTACTGAGTAATATTCCCTGGTATGAATGTTCCACAATTGCTCATCCATTAACCTGCTGAAGGATGTACCAGCTTGTTTCCAGTTTGGGACTATTACAAATAAAGCTTCTATAAACATTCACGTATGGGTTTACGTGTGAACATACATTTTCGTTTCTGTTGAATAAATGCACAGGAATGCATTGCTAGTTTGTATGGTAAGTGTATGTCTCTAAGAAGTTGCCTGTTTTCTTTTTTTTAATTTAAAAAAATGTTTTATTTATTTCTGAGAGAGAGAGAGAGAGAGAGAGAGAGAGAGAACATGAGTAGGGGAGGGGCAGAGAGAGAGGGAGATACAGAATCTGAAACAGGCTCCAGGCTCTGAGCTGTCAACACAGAGCCCGACACGGGGCTTGAACCCACTAACCGTGAGATCGCGATCTGAGCCGAAGTCAGATGTTTGACTGAGCCACCCAGGGGTCCCCCCACCCCCCTCCCAACTGTTTTCCAGCATGGCTGCGCCGTTTCCATTCCCCCAAGCGAGGTATGAGAGACTAATTGTTCCCTGTCCTCACTGGCACCTGGTATCATCCATGTTCTTTACTTGAGCAATTTTAATAGGTGTACAGCAGCCCTCCCTGGTACCTTTCACTTGCATACCCGTGCTGGCTAATGATGTTGAACACCTTTGCACACCCTCTTTCACTATCTGTAGCTTCTGTGGTGAAGATCCGTGCAAGTCTTGCCCATTTTCTACCTGGCTTATCTGTTTTCTTCCTGTTGAATTTAGAGCGTTTTTCTGTATTCTGGATACAAGTCCTTTGTCCGGTTTGTGATGTGCAAATATTTTATTCCAGTCTGTTGCTTATCATTTTATCTTCTGAGGGAAGTATTTTGCGGAGGAAGAGTTCTTGATTTTGATTAAATTCAACCTTTTTTTTTTTTTTCCTAATGGATCATGTCTTTGATCTGATGTCTAAAATATCGTGCCTAAGAAAACTTTGCTCAGTCCTAGGTCACAAAGTGTGACTTGGGAACACTAGCTAGTATGGTGTGTGAAATTGTTCTCAGACTGAGGTAGGGGAAGAATGCTCATTCTACTCCAGCTCAGGTAACCAACCGTTTGCTACTTTTGTGAGATGGTTACTGACCAATACAACTTCGTGGAAAGAGAAAGAATTAAAATAAAACCTGAAAATTAAATGCTCCTAAGAATTAGTTATCCATTATGTGAATGAAAGGTGTGTTTCTCGAAATAGATTTGTATTTGTCTAAAATATCAGTTATCCAAACAGGGTTTTGAGCAAGAAGAAAATGTGTGCATGTGTTAAAATGACATTGGCGCTTGGTTAGCAAAACAACAACAACAAATGGTGCATAATAGATGCAAAAAGAGATTGGCTTACCACCTAAGACCCTTAATATTGTAGAGTATATCCCAACAATGTAAAAGCCTCCAACAAGTTCATGTGGCAGAAGAGCTAATTCTATTTCCCCTCTTTGCTTTCAAAACCAGCAAAATATGGCTTTTCCAAAAAAGAAAAGGAGTTTACATCAGAGATGAGACCACATTCTGTTTAGGGGAAAGGTGACTACATGTATGTTATAAACAGCATAGTCCCGTCTGGTGACCTTGGCAAAGGTGAAAGATGCCCATGGGAACTTTGGCATGACTCACACCAAGTTCAACTTCAGCCAAGATCATTGGATGAAGGATCTTTTTCACGATTTGAAATCTAGGAAATTACTGAAAGCCAAAGATAAAATTCTGAATATAATTTCTAAGAAAAAAAAAGAAGGAAAGAAGAATAGGAAGGAAAGAAGGAAGGAAGGAAGGGGAGGGGGGGGAAGGAAGGAGGAAGGAAAGAGGAAGAAAGGAAAGAAGGGGGAAGAAAGGGGAGAAAAGAAGAAGGGAAGAGAGGAAAAAAGGAAGGAAGGAAGGGAAGGAGGGAGGGAGGAAAGATACCCTTAGGCTCATACACTTTCATAAATTATATCTGTACGCCACCCAAGTTCACATGCTTGGGTGGCTTTAATGAAAAGTATGTACTTATTCATCTGGTTACTTGTGAGAGGTCAGTTTGAGTTGTGCTCACCATTTGCTGAGAGGTTCACACAACCACACATATCCGAGCAGTCATGTCTACACTCTCTGGCCACGTTTGCTTTATGACTTGAAGCAAATTTCATATCTTAATTCCAAAGAATCTAAAATACTGATTCCTGTATGCTTTTCCCCCCCAAATCTCATACCACTGAGCCTTCCTATCTGTGAGAAACATGCTGATTCCCAACATCATCGGAGATGAGGACTCCCGGCCTTTTAACGGAGCAGAAGTCCTCATAGGGGGACTTCTAGGAAACCAACACATGAGAAACAAACTAACCCATTAAAATTCAACACAATACCCTGGATTCTTGTTAGTCATTTTTGAAAGGAGAAACGGGCATTGGTTACACCAAGATAAGGCTAAGATGCTTAACAGCGGGTAACTGAGATGCTCCGTAGCAAGTGGAAGGAGGAAATGGAGGCCCCGTAAAGATGCCTTTAGATTCTGCCGGGGGAAATATGTCCTGTCCCTCCAGCGTGCATTCCGGCCTGTCTCTCTGTCGCCACCAGTTTAAACAAACTCTTAAGTGTCCTTGTGAATTTGTATCATGAGCTGTTAGGAACAGAACAGTCTTTCAGTGTATGAATGAGCCAGTGGTCGGGTCACCTTTGCAAGCAAATACTTTAAAAAATAAGACGACCAGAGCTCTGTGTCTGCCTGAAGCAGGCACGCGTTAACTCCTTCAGCGAAGGGGCTGAAAAGCTCACATTCAGGACACATTAATCTGGGAACAAGTGTACTTTTGTGTCCGGGAGGATTCTTTACATCGCCGTCAATTTAGTACATCGATAGACAGAGATTGTACTTCACTCGGGCTGCCCTCCAGGCTGAGACCCCTCCGCAGGCCACGCTGAGTGAAACCACGGACCCTCTCTGATTTCCTTCCTCTTGCCACAGATGCTCTTATTTCCCTTTGCCTTCAGCGACCCGCTCCAGGTTTCTTGGGAGGAGAAATGACCTCTAGGCCACGTGAATAGTTATTCGGGTCTGTCAATAGGATGTAAACTGGAGGCAAAAGAAATGCCTGGGTGTGGGGCGCCTGGGAGGCTCAGTCGGTTCAGCGTCTGACTTCTGGCTCGGGTCATGATCTCGTAGTTCATGGGTTTGAGCCAGGCGTGGGGCTCTGTGCTGACAGCTCAGAGCCTGGAGCCTGCTTCAGTTTCTGTGTCTCCCTCTCTCTTTCTGCCCCTCCCCTGCTCACACTGTGTCTCTCTCTCTTTCTGTCAAAAATAAACATTAAAAAAATTTATACAAAAGTAACACACACGTGCATGCGTGTGCGCGCACACACAGCCACACGCGTCTCAACAACAATAAAGGCAGTTAGTCCTTGCACCCCAAGACTCCACGGTAAAGTGTCACTGGTTTTGGCATTCTCGGAGTGACTGCTAAGTCCTTGGCAGCCCTCAGCTTTTTTCTACTCTGCTGTGAGTGTTCTGATGATGCTACTGTGCTTTGAGGTATTGAAGTTGGGGGAAAAGATTTCTTTTTCTTTTCTTTTTTTTTGGCAACGGACTTGTTGGGTTCTCAGAAATCTGCACGGACATCAGGTGTTCTTGTTTGTTTTAATGCCTTTGGTTTCTTAGTAGTAAGGAGAGTTGGGGGTTGGACATACTTATGGTCTATTTCTGCCTTTTTACTTTTGTAATACTCTGGAGGCAAGGGTTTCCCTCTCTCAGGAGGAGGAGACAGAGGGGGATGCGGGACCCAGTCCTCTGCTGCTATGTTCTGAATGTCCTGGCCTTTCTTCCCCTCATACCTCCGGGTTCGCCAAGTTGCGCTGGGCTCTGTCCCCTGGAGGGTCGGAAGGTGGCTGGGTTATAGCCTCCTTCCCACTGCTTTGGTTCATTCACAGATTTAGTAAATATTTGCAGAGTGTCTTCCAAGTCCCGAGCATTGTAGCAAGTACTGGGGAACAGACTGACATGTTCATTACCCTCGTGTGTTCTAGAAAATTCTTCCCAGAGCTCTGGCCACCTATCCTTTCAATAACTCTAGTCCTTTGGTTTCCTCTCCAATCACTCTTTGGGCACCAAATCTTTGATTTTCAGAAAGAGCTAAAGGAAGTGGAGGTACATTTATATTTTTCTATACACACTGCCTCTGGCACTGAGATGAATTTTCAGCGTCAGAGAAGGAGTCCCTCTGCCCCCATCCAAAATCATGTTCCCTGATTTAGGCAATGGACTAAATGTTTATGTCCCTCCCAAATTTATATGTTGAAACCGAATCCCCAAGGTGATGGTATTTGAGAGGTGACTAGGTCATGAATGGGGTTAGTGCACTTATAGAAAGGATTCCAGAGAGTTCCCTTGGTCCTTCTGCCATGTGAGGACACAGCATGGCCATCTATGACTTGGGAAGTGGGCTCTCACCAGACACTGAATCTGACGGCGCCTTGATCTTGGACTTCCCAGACTCCAGAATGGTGAGGGATAATTTTCTATTGTTTCTAAGCCGCCCAGTCTACGGCCTTCTGTTGAAACAGCTTCAAAGGTGAACACACTGACTCCTAATCTGGGAAGATGCAGCCTGTACCCCAGTCATCACTTGTGGCACATCTGCACACACACTCATTCCTAGCCCATGATCATTCCCTGCCATTTGGTTTAATCCAGCCAACACTGAGTGCCTTCTGTATGCAAGCCAGTTCTGTGCAAGGCATTCTTCTGCTCAGCTCTGTGGTTCAAAGTAAGGTCGTGCTGTGCACAGAGCCCTGAACCCTTATGCAACTGTAAACCGTCAGCTGACAAATAAGCAATGACTGAGCACCAGATGTGCAGACGCTGCCCCAGGCCAGAGAGTATGGCAACGAATAAGACAGACACAGTCCCTATTATGGTCTAGCTCAGTTCCCAGTTCAAGTCCAGGCCTCCGAAATCTTTTTGCCCAATGGAATCCATTTGCCCAATGGAATAACCAAGAAATGGACAGCACGTCAGAAGCATCTTTTCTTTTAAAACAAAAGTTGTTTTTGGGGTGCGTGGGTGGCTCAGTTGGTTAAGTGGCCAACTTCAGCTCAGGTCATGATCTCGTGGTGTGCGAGTCTGAGCCCTTGTTGGACATTGTGCTGATAACTCAGAGCTTGAAGCCTGCTTCCAATTCTGTGTCTCCCTCTCTCTTTCTCTCTGCCCCTCCCCTAGTTGTGTGCATTCTCTCTCTCAAAAATAAAAACATTAAAAAAATGTTTTTAAGTTTCCCAGTACAAAAGTAATAAGTTTTTGGTGGAGGGAAAGGTAGCTCTAATACTCCCTCTTGTCTGTCCAGTCTCTTTTCTTCGTATTTTTATGTAGCATGCTCACAAAGGCAACAATTTTATTTTCAACTCTGAGTTTTTAGAGAACGTTGTAGCATGAATATTTTTCATGTGGTTACAGAGTCTTGTTGAATATTTTTAGTGACTACATGATATCGTAGGAAACAGCTCAAGGCTCTTACAGAAATACTCGTTTCCTGTACTTGCTCTGACTTGTTTCACCGAACTCACCCAACAGAAACTTTTCCCCTCATAGTTCTGGAGGCCAGAAGTCTAGAGCCAGCAGCAGCGGGCCCGACTCTACACGTCAGCAGTACTGTGCTCCCTCCAGAGGCCCAAGGGGACGATCCTTTCCTCGCCTTCTCTAGCTTCAGTTGCTGCCAGTGTTCCTTGGCTTGTGGCCACATCACACCAGTGTTCAGGGCCAGCGTCTCCAAATCTCTCCCTCCTCTGTTGTCACACCATGTTCTCCTTATCTGCACATGAAATCCTCCTCTGCCCCTCTCTTATAAGAGACAAACCAAGAAATAGACTCTTAGCTCTACAGAACAAACTGATGGTAACCAGAAGGGAGGTCGGGGTGGGGGATGGGTGAAATAAGTGACGGGGATTAAAGAAGGCACCTGTCGTGATGATTACTGGGTGATGTATTGTACACCCGAAACTATTAAAATGCTGTATGGTAACTAACTGAATTGATACATAAACTTAAAATCAATACTTCTCTCCATGTGTATATAAAATATAATATATATTATAAAGAATCATTTATAATGCATACATTTATTTTATGTGTATTATATATTTACATATATATTATATATATTTATTTATTTAAAAAATATATACATACACACACAGGTTATTTGTTCTGTTTCTCTGGAGAATGCTGAGTATCACAGAGGAAATAGAAAACATGTGAATTGGGAGTAATTCCCAATTGAACCAATACATAAAAATACTAAGAGGGGAGCCTGGATGGCTCAGTAGGTTAAGCAGTTGACTCCTGGCTTCGGCTGAGGTCATGATCTCACAGTTCATGAGTTTGAACCCTGCATCGGACCCTACACTGACAGTGCGGAGACTACTTGGGATTCTCTCTCTCTCTTTCTGACCTCCCCCTCCTCCCTCTCTCTCTCAAAAATAAGTAAATAAAGAAAACTTAAAAAATAGTAAGAAATGCAAAGAGTTGACCAAAAGTGATTGAAAAACCACAACTTGTGATTTGTCGATCACTATCGCAAAAGAAAACTTTCATTAATGTCATTGATTACAAATGTGCCATCAGGAGCGCCCATCGAGGAAGGTTCTAGAGCCGGGTCGGAGGAATTTCCCAAGAGGCTGGACCTGCAGGTGGACCTCTGTGTTTCGGTTTTTGCTGCAACTTGCGGCGTGATGAGAACAGAATAAATTCCAGTTTATCCCAAGTGTTTTTCTAATGGGCACATTATCCAGTGACTCACAGAATATGGTCCCACCTAATGCTTGTGGTGAGGCCACTTATGGGGTTCCCTGCTATTTCACCACCATATAAACCGTGATAATTTTAGGCTCGTTTAATGTTGATGACGACTTTCAGGAGCAGGGCTAAAAGTTTGCACCGTGAAGCCCGGCCCCTGCCGCAGGAGCTGTGGTGTGTCAGCCTTCCCTTACCTCCTCATGAGTGGTAGCTGTAAAAAGTCCATTTCTCGGGCTGGTCTAATTTAGGGTGTATATAATACAGAAGGTGCACTTAAAAAAATAACAACTTCCACTCTGTATAAAGCTTAATGGCTTTCTCTGATCTTTGGATTCATCTTCACAATACCGTTTAAAATGCAGTCATAACTTGGGGCGCCTGGGTGGCTTAGTTGGTTAAGCGTCCGACTTTCGCTTAGGTCATGATCTCGCGGTTCGTGGGTTCGAGCCCCGCATCGGGCTCTGTGCTGACTGCCAGCTCAGAGCCTGGAGCCTGTTTCAGAGTCTGTGACTCCCTCTCTCTCTGGCCCTCCCCTGCTTGCGCTGTCTCTCTCTCTCCTAGAAATAAATAAAAAATATTTTTAAAAAAATGCAGTCATAACTTTAATAAGATACATATTAGAAATCGGTTGAGGGTTTTTTCCCCCCACTCCATATGCACCTGAGCTCTCATATACCAGGATGTATTTTCTTCCAAACACTTTCCCCAGCTTCCTCATTTTGCTGAAAAGAGACGGTGAGGATTAGCAAAACTACTTAGGTAAACTTTCCCTGGGTACCAGCTTTGTGCCCAGGGCCAGGTGGGGATGGGCGAGCTGCCCCCCGGCAACTCAGGGTCCAGCAAGTGGGCTGCAAAGGCAGGTCAGGAGCGACGCAAAGCCAGAGGAAGCACTGGGGAGAAAGGGCTTTCATTTTCCCAGTGTGAACATGGCATTCCTGTCTTTTTCTTTTTTCTTAAAAAATTTTTTTAAACACTGAGAGACAGCATTAGCAGGGGAGGGGCAGAGAGAGAGAGGGAGACACAGAATCTGAAGCAGGCTCCAGCTTTTGAGCTGTCGGCACAGAGCCCGACATGGGGCTCGAACTCATGAACTGTGAGATCATGACCTGAGTTGAAGTTGGCCACTTAACTGACTGAGCAACCCACGCACCCCTCTTTTCTTAAAAAAAAAAATTTTTTTTAATGTTTATTGTCAGGAGAAGGGCAGAGAGAGAGGAAGACACAGAATCTGAAACAAGCTCCCGGCTCTGTGCTGTCAGCATAGAGCCCCACGCAGGGCTTGAACTCTCGAACCGTGAGAGCATGACCTGAGCCGAAGTTCAGCACTCAACCACCCAGGTGCCCTGTTCATGTCTTCTTCTAATAAGCGAGGCTGTTTTGGCTGATGGTGGAGTTTTGACTCAGACTGGCATTGCCACTTGAGTCTGGCAAGTTAATGACTAGTCTGTGTCTCTGTCCCTCATTTGAAGACTGGGGGAAGCAATAGTCCTGATGTTTTACTGTATCCATTGTAAGGCTCAAATGCCAGCCTACTAGGTGGAAAGCAACTGGAACACGGAGGAGATGGCCCTTAGGCTAAATTAGCATCAGTGTTGCTCTACTCATAACCAGTGCCCACACATCAGATAGGTGAGCCGATCAGAACAGGGTAAGGGTACAAAGTGAGGACTGTCTGCACCCCGCACCTTGAGCTCTCCACTGTCCCAAGTTTGGTGGCCATACTTTCATCTCTTCCAGGAGAGAAACATGCCCAGAAATATTCTTTTTTGTAAGTGGATAGTATATGCTTAAAAAACCCAGTGTCCCTTTTTTTATTTTAATTTTTGCTTCTTTTTCTCCTGGCCTTCTGCTCCTGGGTTGTTAGTGTGAACACTGATGAGCCATCTTCTACACCTTTCTTGATGCTTTTAGGATGGATGCAATCCTGAGATTGAGAGGCTCATTTCTTTCCTAAAATGTAGTCTTTTTTTTTTTTTTTTTTTGCATTTCTCTGCGAGTATGTGGGCTTTATTTCTTCTGGGGAACTGAACAGTATAAACCTGAAATATCTCTAAATCAACTTGCAACAGCGCTAACACATTCTTTTTAGTCAATGTGTAATATTCCACAGTTCTACTATTCATTCAACCGTTCTGTCATTGATGGGCACTCACTTTGCTTGTCTGTGTGTGTGTGTGTGTGTGTTGTATGTATGTGTGTGTCTGTGTGTGTGTACATGAAAATCTCATAATAAGAATACTGGAGTTTTGATTTCTAGGGATAGTTTTGCTAGAATGGGGTTGTGAAGTGTTTGCGATGGTGGATTGAGGGGCCATTGGAAATAATCAAAGGTGGAGACACTATCTCATAAAGGAGCCAAATAACTCCTGTCCAAATCAACCAATAAATATTGAAATGGGCTCAGATACATCCAGAGTTTGGCAGAGCTGGACTCAAAGCAGGGCTTTTGGCTCATGGTCTACTGCTCTTTCTCCATTTCCACTTGGACAGAGGAAGTGATATTTGAACTTAGTCTTGATGGGTGGCCAGAATATAGAAGGTAGAAAAGAGGGCAAAGATATCACAGGTAAGGCAAATAGCATGGACAAAGGCCATGCTGGTGTAAAGCTGCACAGTATATAAAGGAATAGTGCATTTTTCTTACTGCCTAAGCCCAGAGTTTTAGCGGTATGCTTAAGATGGGGGTTGTGAGCAGGTGAGACCAGATGGGTAGGAGGAAGGGACCATGGTCAGGAGTTTTGACATTCTTGGACAGACTATGGGGACGTGTCAGACTTTAAGCCAATTTTTATCTGGTGACTGTTTGTGGGGAAATCCCTCGGGAAACAGGCAGCAGAGCACTTGGAGGTGCAAGCCAAGGAGACAAGGTCGAAGTCCAGAGGTAGAGACATGGGGACTTCCCAGAGGAAAGGTCCAGCACTTGATGGTCACATGCTCAAGATATTGACCATCTTGAGCACTTGGTGGGATCTCAGCAAATATTGAAAGAAGGCCTCTTTCAAGGGAAACTGGTAATGGACGGGCAGGAGTCAAGTATGGATATTGATGCTGAGTCATTGCCAAGTTCCAATGCCATTGTCTGGGGCAATCACCCAAGAAGGAGATACCATGGTGGCCTTTAGCCCCACTGCTTTGGAAATGTCTCCCCAAACTCTAGAGGATTACCCTGATCTCACATTTATGAAGTAGGATCTGTTACATGAGGGACTATCTTTTATAGCCTTGTGCTCTTGGCAATGAACAACCATCTCAAGTTCCCAAGAAGAAAGCTGTGGTTCTATTATGAAATTAATTTTCCATTGACCCAGGTCCAGAAGGCTGTTTGAAAGATAAGTGTTGATTGATGTGCATATGAAGGCTTGCATCCAGCTTTGCAAAGTACAAAATCTGCAAATCTGCAAGTAGAAAGAGTCCTTCTGGAAAAAATATTAATACTGTACCTTGGTGTTACTGGGTGATTGCTTTTCAGCACCTGGGAGGACTTTTAAATGAACAATTCCTATTTATATCTTCCCCCAAATAGTACTGGAACTCCCAGGCATCTTATAAAAGTTTGGAACAGGCCTGCATCGCTGGGGTCATAACTTGATTAATCATATAGAAAGCGCAAGCCCGGGCGTATTACAATTATAGAAGAATCGCGTCCCAGATGGGCCAGGCACCTGAAATGAGTGAACGTTGAAATCCCAGGGGTGATTCTGAAAACAAAAATGTAAGGGATGAACGCAGAGGACAATATTAAAATCTACGGCATGAGGCGAATTTGAGAAAGAATTGAGAAATGAAAGACAAGAAGAGACGGACAGCGAGTGGACCCTGAGGACGCATTTCCATAGCAGCAGGCAACTGAGAGGAGAGGTACGAGAGAGAACAGAGTAGTCCAATGAGAACAGAAGCAAAAATGCACACATCAGAGACTCTGGAGGAAGTGGAAACTGGAGAAGGCCTTGGAGGTACTGAGTAAACTGTTTCTATCTCCTACTCTTACAAACTAGGAAACCCAACCATCACTCCTGAAAGTCACCCCAAAGCCCAGATCCCAGAATCTGGTGCACACTTCCTGGTTCTCTCTGTGCCTGTGTGAGGGACCGTGTGGGGCATTAGGTGCACATACTTTCTGCCTCTATTTGCCACAAACATTGAAATGAGACTAGAGGTTCTGTGGAAGACTGAGGCACAAATACTGATTCGAGGGAAGAAGTACATCTTTGAGACAGATGCAGGAAGTACTTGTTTTGTTTTGCTTTTGTTTGGATTTACAAACTGGTTTAGGAAGGTGTTTGAGGGTGTAGAGCCTCACAGTAATGGGAGAGATAATAGTTACAGCCCCAAGATGTCCATGTCCTGATCCTTATAACCTGTGAACCTGTTAGCTCATGTGGAAAAAATGACTTTGCCAATGTGATTAAAGCTTACTTAGGACCTTAGAGGGGGAGATTATCTCAGATTATCCATCTGGGCTTCATCTAACCCTAGGAGTTTTCAAAAGCAGAGAACTTTTCTTGGTTACAGAGAGCCAGAAAGATAAAATCCAGAAAGGACTTGGCCCAACATTGCTGGCTTTGAGGATGGAGGAAGGGGCCATAAACCTAGGAATGCAGGCAGCTTCTAGAAGGTGAAAAATCCAGGAAACAGATCCTTCCCAGAGCCTCCAGAAGAAACACAGCCTTACTAACATTTTAGCTTTATCCCAATGAGATCTTTGTAGGACTCTAAAGTCCAGAACTGCAGGATGATAAACCTGTGTTGCGTAAGCCACTAAATATGTGATAATTGCTGAAAGCAGTCACGGAAGACTAGTAATTCACCAACTGGCAGAGATAGAAGTGCGTCGAGATGCAACTAACCATTAAGGCAAGAGTATCCACCAAGATGAGACTATCTACCATGGCAGAAGTCCACCACCTGAGAACAAAATGATCAGAGTTCTGCCAAAATGTCGTCTTAAGATTTGTCTCAGTCAGTTGAGTTGGCTATCACAAAATACTGTAGACTGGATGACTTAAACAACACACATTTATTTCTCATAGCCCAGACTGTCTGGAGGCTGAGGAGTCCAAG
Source organism: Proteles cristata cristata (assembly GCA_017311185.1). NCBI lineage: Eukaryota > Metazoa > Chordata > Mammalia > Carnivora > Hyaenidae > Proteles > Proteles cristata. Next base: position 720,847 of record JAESUZ010002526.1, on the reverse strand, counting down.
ATCAAGGTGGTGGCAGATTTGGTTCTTGGGAGAGCCCTCTTCCTGGCTTCCAGATAGTTGCTCTATCACTGTTTTCACAGTCTCCTTCTTATAAGGACACGAATTTTGTCACGGCGTCCTACGTTCATGACCTCATCCAAACCTAATTTCCTTCCAATGTCCCTATCTATAAATACCATCACACTGGGGGTTGAGTCTTCAACATATGAGTTTGGGGGTGGGATACACATTCAGTCTGCAGCAAGATTTTTGAAGCATTGATGGCAAAGATGAAAAGCAAAATAAAATAGAACCATTATTTAAATCCATAAGCAGGCTAATTTTTCTCACAGGTAGACATTAAATGTTGATTACAACTGGTCTAGTAAAGTCTTTCTGAGACTTGTTGCTTTTCACAGAATGGGGGTATGTGCTTAACCGACTGCTCGTTCTTGGGAAGACGGGTGTATCCTGGGAAGCTCACAGGCTGTCGTGGCTGAAGATATGGACAACTACATGAAGGATGTGTGTGGGCTAGTCATTGTTATAAGGGGAGGACCAAGAAAAGAAATGGGATCTGACCTGATGAAGCTCCGCCTCGATTGCCTTCTTGGTGGTTGTGTTCATTAAAATACACAATAGCGGACGCAACTAACGCAATCCTGAATTTCAGCAGCTCAACTCAATTCACGTTGATTTCTTAATTATGTAATGATTCATCAATTACCCTACTGTCAGTTTGGAATTGACTTTCTCATGATGATTCAGGGGCCTAGAGTCCTTCCATCTTGTGATTTTGTTCTTACCTAGGGCCTTGGAGGGCTTCGTGTTCAACCAGTCATTGGGGAAAGATGGTGGAGAAGACACAGCAGCTCCTAAGCCTTAGCCATCATGACCCCAGGAGATATGTTACTTCCACTCACATTCCACTGGTGACAGTCACATTGCCTTACCTACGTACAAGAGAGGTTGGGATATGCCTCTGCTCGAAGGAAGGGAGAACGGAAATCTTCGTGGGGACAGCCAGCCATTTCTGCCACTGCGGTCCAACACACTATGTGCTTTTAAGAGTCAGTAGTCTAGACGTGGGGAAATGTACTGATATTAGACTATCGTGTTCTGATAAAACTGTGCAGCTGGGAGCTGCAGGAAAAAGACTATTTTCTGGGTGGAGTGTGTGTTTTTCCCATCAAGTAATGGATATTCATACTCTCAGTCACCCTGAAAGAGGCTGCTCATGGGAGAGGATTGGCCTCAGACCAAAGACACAGAGAAACATCTTTCTCCCTCTGGGCCTGGACTAAGGTGCAGATGTGATTTTTATCTTAATGGTAAAAGAGAGTGGCTGCTGTCAAGTATAGACAGGTTGGAGTTAAGCAAGCTAATGTCTTTCAAGTGGCCAGGGGATTTGATGCAGACATGTGAGTCTTAAGGGTGCTCCTGTGTGGGAGAGGTTAGGGCTGTTCTTCCTTCCATTTTTTTCCAAACCATTAGTAAAGTCACATTAAAAGTTGTGAAATGGGGGAGGGGCTTGCGTGGCTCAGTCAGTTAAGTGTCTGACTTTAGCTCAGGTCACATGGAGCCCACTTTGGATCTCCTGTCTCCCTCTCTCTTTTCCTCCCTCCCTTGCTTACACCCTCTCTTTCTCTCAAAAAATAAATAAATATTTAACTAAAAATTTTTAAGTTGTGAAATGGTAACAGCTCCATCGTGTAAATTAAAGGAAGGACCCTTGTTATGGGCTGAGTTGCGCTTCTCCAAAATTGGTATGTTGAAGTCCTAACCCTCAATATCTCAGTATGTGACCTTATTTAGAAATAGGGTCTTTAAAGAGGTAATTAGGTTAAAATGAGGTCACTGGGATGAACCCTAATCCTCTATAATGGTGCCCTTATAAGAAGAGAAGGTTAGGACACAGCCATGCACAGAGGGAAGATCTTGTGTAGACACAGGAAGAAGATGAAGCATCTATAAGCCAAGGAGAGGAGCCTCAGTAGAAACCAACTAAGGCAACACCTTGACCTCAGGCTTCCAGCCTCCAGAGCTGGGAGACAATAAATTTCTGTTGATTAAGCCCCCCCAGGCTTTGTTACAGCAGGTGCTCAGAAACTAATACAGCCTGGTTCGTGTGTATAGCAGAAGGCAGGGGGGCAGGAAGGGTACACTCTCCAAAGCTGCAGCACTGGTGTTAGGGCAACCATTGGAAGGGACGAGTGATGCCCATTGGCAGTGACAATGTGGGAAGTAGCAGAAGGAACATCATGATGCTGGATCAGGAGGCCAGGCAGGTGAGCAGGGGCATCTTGCTTCTGAGAACACAAAACTCGTGACACTTTCTGGGAGGCTGAGTTCTTCTATTGCTTAGAGGCCCTGAAATCTTCCTGATATGTCATTTTGTTGGACACACACGGGACTCCTTTGGGAAGTTCAACCTGGTGAAGCCAAGCCCCACGTGAGTCGCAAGAGAATGAATGTTCTAGAGCTAACTGCTTCAAGGGAACTGACAGTATAGTTTGAATCCTGAACTCCCCCCTCTTCCTATATGAGTCCTTTATTTAACCTCCATGAACTTGGCTTTCTCATCTGTAAAACACTGACAATAACGATTCTTGAATGAATATAATATAATAAAATAACCCAGTCCTCTCATTAGCCGTAAGTGCAATGCAATGCTGTGAGACTCTCGGTACTGGGCTTGGCATAAATTATGTGCTCAATAAATGGGAGCTGCTGTGTTTATTACAGAAAAACACTCCCTACTGAGAGGAACACAGTCCCCCAGGCCTGGGTCCGTTTTCTGAGGGTCAGAACAGATTTATATGAAGGACATTGGCCATTTGCGTGTTGGGGAGAGGTTTGGCTGGCTCTTTGACAGATTTGGCCCTGATTGGACCCCCTGTGGAATGAAAATGACTTCAGAGAGGGAACAAGAAGGTAGAGCTACACGTGACCCATGCTTCCCTTCGGTCTCAGATACTAGTCATACTGCTCCAAGTCTGAATTCGGGCAGCAGCCTTCAGTAGAGTCACATGCCAATGCCCTCCTGTATTCTGTTTCGAAAGGTTTGCACCATTTCCGAAGGAGACTCTATGCCCTGGAGCATAAGTGTGTCAGCCATGACCAGGAAGAGGATTCTTGAAGCCAGACTACAGAAGAAGAGTTCCCCAGCATGGTTAGCTGTCTATACTATTTACTGTGTCTAGGATCCATAATGATACGCGGGAACCCAAAGTGCATTTTTGCGGGGGAGGGGGGGTAGGGAATAGTATCCAGTCTCTGAGCACAGAACAGTTATTCAGTAAGTATTCAATTTCTTGTTTGAGTTCCCTGTCATCTCCTCCCACCGTCTCAGACCTCAAGCCTTTCAATGTTGTTGCCTTTTGCTCTTTAAGCTGATGGCATTCAGGAAACTTTTAGAAAATTTGGAACAGGATCCCTGACATGCACACTGAACTGGTCTGTGCCTGATTATGCACAGGCAGCCGCACCTCGCAGATGCCTCTGGGATCATAACATTCTGTTATGAAGTCAGACTTTGAAAGAGTTGAAGTCAAGTGGCAAAGTCAGTGGCTGTCAACAGCCCAAGTCAAGACCTGAGCGAGCGGGGTTTAACTGGGGAAGGTGGCTCTGGGAAGTCCCTAATGGCTTTATCTGGGATTGGGGAGAAGGGTGAAGGAGGAGAAGGAGCCAGGAGGTCACAAAAGTGGGAAACCAGCACCCGGGGCTGAGGCTCTAAGTCACACACCTTGTTATCCTGGCCCTGCCCCCAGGCTTGGTCTGATGTCTCAGCTTCCATCTTGTTCCCAGAGTCTCTGACTTGTCTGTGTGCTCTGTCTCCTTAGCCCCGGGACCTCCCATCATCCTTTTTCAAGGTGTGCTCCTGAACTTCCACCCAGAGAGGTGGGTCGGTAGGTGAGGTTGATAAAATTAGAGCAGAAGTATCAAAACGGCTACTGAGCTGGGGATCACAATTGGCCACTCAGCAAACATATTACAAATGCCCCATTTCATCAGCTTTGAGAGTGGACACCATTTTTATCCTCATTCTCTAGATAGGTAAACTGAGACTGAGAGAACCTAAGTGAATTAGTGGAAGTCACACAGCCCATACATGGTGGAAATTCAAATGCAGGACTGTTTGGGTCCAAAGCTCATTTTGTTTTTCATACCGCAGCGGCCCACCATTCTGAAAGGAAAAGCATGAGGATCTCTGGAGGAGGTATTTCAGGAAATGTATGTGTATGCATGTGTGTGTTCCTATGTGTGCGTACGTGCACACGCCTGTGTGTGCAGGTGTTTGCACACACATGCCTCTACGTCTTACTTAGGGACAGAAAGAAGGAAGTAAGAGATGAAGGTGGAAAGTCAAATAGGGTTGAAACTAAAAAGGATTTTTAAAGTCCTTTTCATTAAGTGGAAGGTGAAGAGTTTGAATTTCATTCTGCACAAGATGGCCGCATAGGAAGAAGTAATGAACCCCGTGAGGAGAGAGGAGGAGCAGAAGAATCCCCTGCTCGGGATTCTCTCTCTGGGGGACCCTGCTGTTTAGCCTTTTGGGTGGGGATGGAGAGGGAGGGCGGGGAGGCTGAACACCATGGTGGATGTTCCCAGAAGACTTCTTGTTATCTAACCACTCGCCTCCCCCGCCAATATTCTCTGAGTGTGAGTCTCCATGCCTCATGATGTCAGAAACTGCCAAATACTCTTTCAAATCCTCTACAAAACTTAGATAGAGTTGATTTTTAGGTTGATGCTGCACACACAGCAGGGACCCAAGGAACACTCGTTGTCAAAATAGCACGTCAATTGTTCTTCCCTTACGAACACATCATAAGCTGTTGTCATAGGTATACACATTCCATATGAATTACGAGAGAAGGAAGGTGATAAATCTTTTATAAGGAAAAATTTCCTTCTGCGCTCTGACAGTTGTTAATCCTTTAGCAAGTGTGTCCTAAGTAAACTTAGAGATTTCCCAGCCCTCAAAATTAGCAATGTCAGAAAAGTCTTGTTTTGTTTTTTGTTTTTGTTTTGCTTTTATTTCATTGTTTTATTTTTTCTGTTTCATACTAAATGAAGCTCTTCGATAAAGGCCATAAAAGCCCAGAGAAATCTTGGCTCCTTATCCTAACTCAGTTGTTTTCAAATAGAATTTTATATCAAATACACTGCAGAATTCATGCATGAGTGCCAAATTCCAGAATCTGCCTACTCTCTCTACATTTTCAACACTGAGATTCAAGTTCTTGGGAACTCAGTTATCTCAAACACACCTAGAAAGAAAAGGTGGTGTTTATTTTATTTATTAATGTAATTCAACTTATTTATATCCCAAATCATCCCATCAAGGATTTGAGGGCTTGTGCCAAAACACTTCGGATGAACTGGTAACCCAAAAGTCAAATTTAAAAATCAGAACCAGGGTAAGTCAAAATTAAAACAGGAAATCAGAGTTTGGAGAAAAATGGGATGCAAATATCTGGGCTCCAAGAAACTACATCTGACACTGCAAGATGGCAGCCTTTGGGACAAACCCAGCGTAGCTGCATCAAGTTGTGTCCATGTAGTGTTTAAAATCCGCGGGGATGGGGCGCCTGGGTGGCTTAGTCGGTTAAGCGTCCGACTTTCGCTTAGGTCATGATCTCGCGGTTCGTGGGTTCGGGCCCCGCGTCGGGCTCTGTGCTGACTGCCAGCTCAGAGCCTGGAGCCTGTTTCAGTCTGTCACTCCCTCTCTCTTTGACCCTCCCCTGCTCACACTGTCTCTCTCTCTCTCCTAGAAATAAATAAAACATAAAAAAAATAAAATAAAAAATAAAATCAGCGGGGAGAGGACTATTTTAGTACAGAAGAATTTAGGAAGGCTAACAAACAGGATATATGGACTTCGTTCAACCCAACTATAAACCCAATTTTGGTATTGGATATGGCAGTTCTGAGTATAAGTTAAGCATTAGGGGACATTAAGGAATTCCTGTTAATCTTGTTAGGTCATGACAACAGTGTCTAAGATTTAAAACCACCTGCTGGAGCGCCTGGGTGGCTCAGCCGATTAAGTGGCCAACTTTGGCTCAGGGCATGATCTCACGGTTCATGGGTTCAAGCCCCGCATCGGGCTCTGTGCTGACAGCTCAGAGCCTGGAGCCTGCCTTGGATTCTGTGACTCGCTCTCTCTCTGTTCTTCTCCTGCTCACACTCTGTCTTTCAGAAATAAATAAACATTAAAAATTTTTTGAAAACCCCAACAACCAAAAACACCCCCATGTGCTATCTAAGATTTACTTTAAATTACACAAGATAAGGGGCCCCTGGGTGGCCCAGTTGGTTAAGCTCCTGATTCTTGATTTCAGCTGAGGTCATGATCTCATGCTCGTGAGATTGAGCCTGGCATCAGGCTCGCCTGCTTGGCATTCTCCCTCCCTCTCTCTCTCTCTCTGCACCTTCCCCACTCACACTCTTTCTAAATAAATAAGTAAATAAATTACAGAAGCAAAAGTTAAAAAAATAAAGAATAGGTAAATAAGATCAGCAAAATGTTGACCATCTTTAAGCCTGAAGGATGGGTATATGAAGGTTCATTATATGTATTTTTGTATGATTGAAATTTTCCATAATTAATATTTTTCAAAAATGTAAACTATATGACTGCCTTGGGATAGGTGTGTTGCTAACTTAACAGTCTCCACCCCTCACTGTCCCTACGGCTTCCCCCCGTTAGGCAGACTCAGACTCTCCACTTAATTACCTGCCCTGCCCACTTTGTTCCACTGATGAAGATTCCTATAGTCAGAAAGGGGAGACATAAGCAGTTGCTGAGGAATAAACATACCGACCAGTTCCTCCACTGGCAAGGGCTTGCCCAGCACTTCAGAGCAAATGAGATTTCTTCTCCAGAGCGTCATGTGGGCCGCAGTGGTGTTGACAGCATTCAGTACAACCATATGTCTTGCCCAGCGTCCAGGAGGGAGCAGCCCCTCACCCCCACTTTGGGGACCAGTGAGCACATGGTTCCAGGACTGACAGCCATGTGTGTGCCACTGTACTCCAGCACCACTCAGCAAGGATCAGAAGGAAGTGACCAGTCCCGTCTCAGGAAAGCACTTCCGTGTGGGCCCACAGCCGCGGGATCTGGGTAGGCAGATTTTCAATGGGCCAGCCGGGTCCCAAGAACGAACGTGGAATATTGGGGAATTGAGAAGAGTGGATGGGGGGGTACACATTCATCAGACACCCCCCTGTAAGCATCACTTGCTATTGTAGGATGAATAGTGGCCCCCAAAAGATGTGGTCAGGTTCTCAGCCTGTATCTGTGAGTGTGATGTCATTTGGAAACAGGGTCTTTGCAGATACAGTCAAGTTGGGATGAGGTCATACTGAAGAGCGGGTGTGTGTTGGGGGGGGGATGCTGACCAATCACTGGTGCCCTCATAAAATGAGGGAAACCTGGACACAGGGGTACACCCACAGGGAGGACAGAGGCAGAGATTGGAGCGATATGCCTCCAAGCCAAGGATTGCCAACAGCCACCAGGAGCCAGGAGGGAGCGCGCCTGAAAATAACCCGGGAACGTATTGAAAGTTCAGATTCCTGCAGCTCTCTCTACCCGCTGACTCAGAGGCCTGGGGTGGGTGGGGCGCCAGAACTTGTGACTTTCCAAAGGCCCCAGGGCTGCCCTTGACGCAGCTGGGCAATGGCTCTAGTAGCAATATGGACCCAGGTGAATTGTTGTAGCTGGAAACTATTCTTCCTGGACTGACACTGGCTGGAGTCACCTTTTTTTTTTTTTTTTCATTTTTTTTTAATGTTTTATTTATTTCTAGGAGAGAGAGAGAGAGACAGCATGAGCAGGGGAGGGTCAGAGAGAGAGGGAGTCACAGACTGAAACAGGCTCCAGGCTCTGAGCTGGCAGTCAGCACAGAGCCTGACGCGGGGCTCGAACCCCCGAAGCGTGAGATCATGACCCAAGCGAAAGTCGGACGCTTAACCGACTAAGCCACCCAGGAGCCCCCGGAGTCACCTTTTAAAGAGACAGCTCCATACTTGGGCTTCATTTCCACATGGCCAGCCTGAGAGCAATCAAATGTATAGGATGAAAATGGCATGTGCTTCATTTTCCGAGCAAATGAGGGGCTTATGCAGTTTGAGTGTTTTCAAGTAAAAATTCCCTAAACCCTGCAAAAAAAAAATGTTGAATGACATGTGAAAAGGATAGAGGCAGAATCTGCGGGGTTGAGGGTTTCTTCTTTTTTTTTAATCTGTCACTTAGCAACGACATATGTATGGCTAACAGTTGGAGTAATCTTTGAGTTGGCAACGGGGAATTGTTAGAAAGTTTAAATTTGTGTTTTATCATTGTTAGTGGTGTTGTAGCAAATCGTGTAAGGTACAATATGTGCATTCTGCTGTTTTGGAAGGGAGACATTTTAAGTCAGAAATATTTGACTGTAAACATATTTTGCACTGAACCCTATTTTCCTTCTACATGGAAGAAAAACCAAAGCTTACCTAAGCACCGTTAAGAAACCTAGTTAATCAGCACTATAGGATTAAGGGGAAAATGTTCTTCAAAAATAGTTTATGAAAGTTTTAATTACACACACAATCATAAAATTCTCAGTAATTGCTGCATATTGATTCCTTTTTTTTTTTTTCTGGAAATGCTAAAACTATTTCAATATACACAGAATCAATAAACATAATTAAAATATGAGCTCATCAAAACAGTAATTAAATGTACTTAACAGCTTTTGTGGCTTTTCCCCATATGGTTACTGTGGGAGTGTGAATCTGGCGCGCTAGATAAATGTAACAAAATAAAGTGAAAGCCTCGGAAAAGATTACTGTCGTATCATAATACAATAAAACCCGGCTCTGCGGCAACTTGCGCTAAATCAAAAAGTTGACAAAAGAAGTGATGTATGCAATTATTATACATTTTGGGGCTGTTTTCTCTTTATAGGAGATTAACCCTATCATGGCCTGCATTCAGAAGGAACAGTGAAATCCTCCAACATGAAAGGAATTGGGGGAGAGCGCCCTGAATTCTTACTATGTCTGTTCTCCTTTTAGGGTGTTGCTGGAAGAGAGTTGGATTCCCGCGCCCCACCCCCCAACACCACCATCTGTCTGCAGCAGCACACGCGCCAAGTCACGTGACTCCAGAGCCCTAGATCTCGGGGTCTGAGTTACGATTTGTGAAGATGGGTTTTGCCCCGCCAGCCCTTCGTCTCAGAAGCCCATTAGTAGAAAGGTGAATGCAGTCTGACTGTGACCTTCCAGGAGAGCGCAGTCCATGTGGCCCGGAAATGGTGTTGAAGCACCATGCGGGAGCTGAGCTCTGTCTTCAGCCGGTTTCCTGCAGAAGCGGACCCTGACTTGACTGTAGGAGTTTATATGGGATCCCTTCTTAGGAAGCATGAGCAGGGGAGGGGAAGTGAGACAGGGAGGGAGGAAGCCGGTGGAAGGTGCATTACCCCAAGGGGCAGCTGGTGCTCAATCCCGTTGAGAAAGAGGAGAGTTTAGAAAATCTCCGAGTTGCCCCGTCTGAGGAACGAGGAAGTTGGGGAATTGATACTCCAGCCTCCATCTGGCTTTGCCTGATGGCATTAACCCCCTGGTGCTTCTAAGCTGGCCCCCGTGCTGGCTGAGGGAGTGCCCCCAGCGGTGGATTCATGAACACTTACTTGCAGCCAGATGCCACTGGTATGTTCTAGAGTAGCAACCACCGAGTGATCGGGGAAACCCAGGGCTTCCACCATTCAATCTGTGGGAGGCTGAAAATACCCTCCAGATAAACCTCAAGTCCTAATCCCTGGAATCTGTGAGCGTTACCTTATGTGGTAAAAACATTGCTGCTGTGATTCAATTAAGACTCTCGAAGTGGATGTGTTATTCTGGATTAGCTGAGTGAGACCCAAATGCAATTCCAAGTATCTGTATGAGGGAGAGGCAGAAGGAGAGACATGATGGAAGAGAAGGAGGCACAGTGACCTCAGGGGCAGAGCTGGGAGTGATGTGGACACCAAGGAATGCTGGCGGCTACTAGAAGCTGCAAGAGACAGGAATGGAACCTTCTCCAGAGCCTCTGAAGAGAGCGTGGCCTCTGAGACACCTTGATTTCAGCCCAGTAATGCAGATTTCAGACTTCTGGTCTCCAAAACTGGGAGAGAAGACATTCCTGTTGTTTTAAATCACCAGGCAGGGGTAGTTTGTTACAGCAGTGACAGGAAACTAATAGAAGATCCTGGGAAGAAAAGGTTCTTTGCAAGAGGAAGGACGATGGTGGAGAAGAAACAGAGCCAGTGAGCACATGGGGTCACCTATCTGAAACCGACATCCATTTCAACACCACCCCAGCTTCCTGCTTCCTTCTCTCCTTTCCATACTTTCTGCAAAATCTCTTGCAAGTTGTTGTTTTTCTCAGCAGGTTCCTCTGCCCTAAATGACTGGACCTAGTTTTTTCCTTAGTTGGAATTTCTAAGATGCAGCTGCTCTTATTCTGCATTTCCCTGTACCTTGTCTGGATTCTCCTGAGGCTTTCTTTTGTTTTTTTAATTTAAAGTTTATTTTTGAGAGGAAGGAAGGGACAGAGAGAGAGGGAGATACAGAATCCAAAGCAGGCTCCAGGCTCCCAGCTGTCAGCACAGAGTCCGATTCAGGGCTTGAACTCACGAACTGTGAGATCATGACCTGAGCTGAAGTCGGACACTTAACCAACTGAGCCATACAAGCATCCTTCTTGAAGCTTTCTACAGGCACACTTGGACATGTACCATGTGCTCTCTTCTCTCTCTGGACATACCTGTTATAGAATTCCTCTTGGGGTACGGTTGTGGTCACTGGACTTGGAACCCATCTATTTCTCTACACTGTATGGAGGAAATATACTGGGATGCCTCTAAAGAGTCAGTGATTAGATTTGGCTCTTAAAGTTGAAGAACTACCTCATCTCTGAAAATTAAAGACAACAACTAAGGAAGGAAAGCGCACGAAAAAAATAAACTCTGAAACTTCTCGATGATTTTGGACTTGGGACACAGATGGGAGCTTCTCTTGTGCCAAGAAATCCATTGAACAGCACCAGCTGTGGGGTAAAGAAAATTGGATAGACTCACACATCACAGTTCACGGGAGGAGCTTATTAAGGAAGGAGGGGAAAGTTTTGCAGATCGGTTGCTTTCTCAGTGAATCCTGTGGCCAGATGAAAAGCCCAAGACTACATCTGCAGGCGTATTGTACTTGCATTAATATTCATGCAGGAATGATCTAGAACACTGTTCCCTCTGATTTTTTAGCAGTGTGGTAGGTCTAGGGGAGAAAAGTTTCTTTTGTGTTAAGGAGTGTGCGCTGCGTTACTTTTGAGCTTTATGAGGATTCATTTTAAAAGAGCACAGGGAGTGAAAATATTCAACCTTATGCAAGGGTAGGATTCCAAATGTTGTACAGTTGGTAAGGCCAGAACTGACTAGTGAACAGCCACCATCCTGGAGCCCTGCTGTGCCAGGTGTTAACTTGTTACTGGCTGGATCGTGGAGAGGTCTGGAGGATGCTGGGGTGGCTGAAAGTGCTGGGGGGGAGGGGCAGGGGGGTGGCTATGTACAGCATGGCCGTAGCCCCCACCATATGATGGATAAAAAATACCAAGCCCTCCTCTCCTCTCTTCCTAACGAGGGAAGTCAAACAACATGATAGAAATTCATTTATTTGATGGATGCTCTATGAGCCTACTATGTGCCAGGCATCATGTTACCCCGGTGCCAGACGTATGGAAACTTTGCCAACTGAACAACCCGAGAGCGAGTGGGAAAGTGTCGTAATTATTTGTGTGAGATGTCCAAGAGCTTGTCTTTTTTGGGGCTTCTGTAGCTGTAAGTGGTGAAAAACTAACGCCAACTGCCTTAAGTAAAACAGAAAGAGGGGAAGGGGATTTGTTGGCTCAAAGGACAGAAATGTTTAGGAATAGATGCTGCTGGGTACAAGGGACAGTGTGGTATCTCACGTATGTGCACATGCCTGTGTGTGCACGCATGCACAATTGGGTGTGCATGCTTGTGTGTGCGCGCACACACGCACATGTGTGTTCACACGTGCATGTTTTCCCACTTGCCCTCTTTTGGCTGATATCCTCTTTGGGTTGCCTTCAAAACGGAGCCTGAGACAAGGACTGAATTGCAAGTAGCTAATTGGGTGGCGGGAGTCCCCACAAAATAGGAGTGGGGGAGAGGGAGATGAGACAGGGAGAAAAGCCAGCATGTGGCGCAGTGATGAGCTGAATCCCGCGGTGGGTAGGGAGGCCTCAGTCCTGCCGGGGTGCCCTGGGAAGCACCAGGGAGAATTCAGAATTTCTACAGAATTTTCCAAAATGGAGGATGGGGGTGGGGCTAGCACATTTATCCACAGATTTCCCCTTCTCCCAGTGCCTGAGGTTTACTCCCGGGGACATTAGGACGCCCATACATTCAGGCTGTGCTTGTGGGTGTCTGACTCATTTGACATAAGACACCGTAACAGGTATGTGTCCACTGCAGTTGCACTAGGAACAGGTGGGCCGGGGAGATGGGGCCTGATGTGTGATACGCATCTGCTAAGCTAGGCTTTCCAGGGCGGGCTTTGGTTTAAGGGTCCATGTGGCAGGGCAGGGGCTCCTGTCACAATGCATCCACTGGGAACAGAAGCTTTCCAGATCAGGGGGAAGGCCAGCCGAGTCAGGGCCCCTCTCGTTCGTTAGCATAGAACCTAAGCCCTGAGCTGCTATGTGACAATTTCAGAATGTCACCCAGATTTTAAATTTAGAATCATTCACCCTCTAAACCAAGCTCTGGATTTGTTTTAGTATCTTTTAAGTATCGGCCACCTTTCATAGACCTTTACTGATGGTCCACGGTGCACCTGAGGGCTCCTGTGAATTCTCTGACTTGAATATAGCCCAGTTATGGGTTCAAGGAATAGTGATGAGGAAATCTGTAATTAGGGAACAGTAAGCCAACTTGATTCTAAAACTCCAAAGTGGACATGTGAGTAGCCCCCTTTGAAAAATCCTCACTGTGCTGCATTTGTGTTCCGGTAAGGTGTATTGTAAGGTTTAAATGTCAGGTCAGGTTGGAACATTTGTTATATATTGGAAAAGAATGAGGTGAAAATTGCCGGGTTTTGCCTCTCATTGAAGCTTTGTTTGTTCGTTGGGGTTACCTGCCTGGCTCCAAAGTATAACGTGACTCTTCTGGCCTGGTTCTATTTTAATGTCAACCTTACTCACAGTGAAGGTCTCTGTGGGGCCTCGACTGCCCCCCACCCCCACCCCGGCTTCCTCCCAACCACTCCGAGCTGCAATTCTAGTAACCTTTAGAGCCTTAGACCAGGAACCCCTGAGGCTGTTTTTCCCTAGAGTTTCTAGAGAAGTCAGCCAATGTACAGGATGTCAGTTACCCTGGTCAATATATATATTTTTTCCCTTCGTAACGATTTGGGTTTGGGGAGAAAGAGGGGTGTTAGTCAGAATTCAGGGAGGAGGTGCTGCTTTTGGCTGAAAGGATCCAGGCAATTGTCTCAGCTCCTCCTTGAATTGGGTCTCTGTTGACAGAGTCTGCTAATATTCTTCAGGCCTCTGAGGTCAAAATCGTTGCTTTGTGCCTCTTACTTTTGTATGCCCGGCTGTGTGTGAGAAATAGATTTTCCAGATGGACCGCAGGCTGCAGAGCCTCACTGGTGGCGTAAGGGACTCTTCAGCAGCGTTTTACCTACTGCAAGGAGCCGGTACCAGAGTGCGGCTCCCCACCCCCACCCCGCCCCCCACCTTCTTTTTTTCTTTTCTTTCCCTCCCGTGGGAGAAGGTGGTGGAGCTCAAAGTTCTGGGCTCTTATTCTGCGTCGGGGCATTCCTGAAGACCAGATGTGCCATGATACTCTCTTTCATCCCCAAAATCATTCAAGGTGAAGGGTACTTTCTCAAAATAGAAAACCCTGAATTAATCTCTTGGTACCAATACCTTTTCAAATTTGTTTCTGGACTTTTATTAACTTTTACTTCAAACATAATAGTCTAAGGGCTATGAAAGCCCACGGAGAAACTTGAGTGAACACCTACTATATCTTGGAGCGGTTATAATTTATATCCTGTGAGGAATGGCTCGTTGAAAGTACATATTCATTTCCATTTCAGGGTTGGCTTTTGGGCTGATCTAATTCTTTATCACCATTTAGCTTATGAAACACCTATTGGTGCAGTCTGACTTGACCTTTTGCATTCCTACTGACAGTTGATAGATAGATATGCATAAATTAGGATACAGAAGTTTTCTTTTTGAAAACCAGTGGCTTTAACCCTTCTGAGGGTTAAGTAAGCAACTAAAATATATAGCCTTTACTTAATTTCTTTCTCAGGTCATAGCATGGTATTTACTGATGTTCAAAGTAGTTTGATACGGTATAATGTCGGTGAATAGTTTCTGCTCTTGTGATCTACAACTATCTGTTAGTAAATACAGCAAAGAAAATAGCTATCTTATTCTCCTGCCCTGATGGGCCAAAGGATGATGTCACAAGGTGAGATTATTGACTTGTATGTCACAAGCCTTTCATGTATTTAAGTGGTTGATAGCCCGCACTCTGAATTTAGCCCACCTGGTTTGAATCCTAATGGCTCCACTGACTGTATATGTAACTCGGGGCAACTTAGCCTCTGTGTGCTTTACTTTCCTAATCTATGAATTGGGATAATAACTGTGCCTACCTTGCAGGGTTGTCGTGAGGTCTAAATAATAGCATCTATCCACAGCTGAGAACAGCATCGTTCATGTGTCAGGTGCTAGGTAAGTTTTAGCTAGTCTTACTATTCTGAAGTTATGAGTATTATTAACACTGTGTGCCACATGCTATTTGAGGCTCTAAGTGTACAATAGTAGGTGAGACATACATTTATTAACCCAACAAATAAATTTCAAGCCCCAGATGGAGGTCCTAGACTCAGGGGACACAGTAGTGAGACAGAGAGAGCCATTATTCTTTCCTGCAATTTAGTATTAGACGGAGAATAAACAAATCAGCCAAAATATAAGTGATACAGCCAGGAGGGATGAAGTTAGAGAGTAAAGTATAGGAGCCATAGGCTTCTCTGATGCAGTTACGTTTGAGCAGAAGCATGTGGGAAGCCACTATCTGGGTGTCCGGGGGCAGAGTTTTCTAGGTGGGGGAATAGGACAAGCAGAATAAACAGCTGTAAGCACCTAGCAGACCAGGGTGCTGGGAGCACAGTGATCAAGGGGAGATAGCAGGGGATGAGGTCAGGAAGGGCACGGGGGCTGGCCAGAGCAGAACTTGTACCTGGTTATAAAGACTCGGGTATTGACTTTAAGTGCGTGGGAGCCACAAGTCAGTGAGTGGGGAAGGGGCTGTGGGAGAAGCAGCATAAGCCAAGTCACACTTTCACAGGGTCCCTCTGGATACTCTGAGCAGAACACAGGGCAATGGTGGAAGCAGGGAGAACCAGGATGTGAGTCAATCATCCAGATGGGAGGCGGGTGGCTTGGCTCAGATGAATGCCAGGATGCTGGGAAGACGTGTCGACCCACAGGATACATTCAAAGACCTGATGGATTTGCTGATGTTGGGTGTGAAGCTCATGTTCTAGTGGAATGTGCCAGAAACTAAACATGAGCTAACTAACTAAATAGGATAATTCCAACAGTGACAAGTGGCATGGAGAAAATGAGACAGGATAGTGGTCAAAAGGGACCCCCTTCAGAAGAATATGTCTGAACTGAGAGTTCAGGGACAGCCAGGTGTTTTAATCAACTCTTTTTTGCACCATCAGTGAGGAATGGAGCCCTACTTAGAGTTCCAAGGATAGCCAACATATGGCACTGAGCACTGGGCAGATGAGAGAGAAGTTTATTAGTCACATGTACACACAGCCTGGGAGAGGAGGACACCACCTGTCATGCAAGGCATCATGGGGCTATGGGAGGCAGGCTTTGTGGGACCAAGAGGGTGGGGTCCCCCTAGTTCCTGTGGGGTGATGCGATTGGAATAATTAGAATAATTCTGTGGGATGGAGGGGACTGACACCCACTACCCGGGGATAAGCAGGAATTGACTGGTTCCCTCAATAAGGAGAACTGTTTGGGCAGGTCTTATCCACAGGAGCAGAGCTGGCAGAGGACCTTGTGGTTATGCCATTGGAGGCCCTTCTGGTTTCATCAGATGTCAAGGCAGCCCATAACACTGGGCCTTCCTTTAGGTTTTGAACAAACCAAGTCAGGAGAGAGTGATATCGGCCTGAACACAAGGGTTGGTGCTGGCCATGGGGTGAGGCAGGGATTCATGTGACATTGTAGAAGTGGAGCTAAATGTGAGCTGGTGAGCTAATGTGATTGGGGGTGAAGAAAAGAGAGAAATCAATCATGCCATCCAGATGTTTTGCTTGAGCAGTTTGTGAATTGTGTCATCTACCCAGCAAGATGTGGTCCACTGAGTAGACTATGACTGGGAGTAATCAAGGGTTCATTTGGGATAGTTACGTTTGAAATGGCTTTTACACCTTCAAGTGGAGATATTTAGTAGGATGATGGATAGATCTGTCTAGAGTTCAGGGGAAAGTTGGGGGGTGGGCAGAAGAAAGGAATGTAAGAGTCATCGGCATAAAGACAGTGTGTAAAGCCAGTGGACTGGATGAAGTCAACTTTGAGCACAGAACAGAACCCTAAGTCCTTCAGCATCTAGAGACTGAGCAGAAGGAAAGACTGGGAAGCAGACAAAGAAGGCTCAGTAAAAGTTCCAGTAAAACCTGGAAAACATGATGCCTTGGAGTTCTGGAGAAGGAAGCATTTCAAGAAGAAAGGAGTGGTCAAAGGTGTCAACTGCTTGCTCCTGAGGGGTCAAGAAAGATGAGAATAGAAAAGCATGGGATTTAGAAAAATGGCAGACATTGGTGTTCAGTGCTGGAGATGAGAGAAGACAAAGTGACGAAATAGAGATCAAATTTAGACGGCTCCTTATAGGACCATAGCTAAGGGAATACTCTGGAGAAATCATATTGAGAAAGAAATCTTCGAAAAATCGATATAAGCTGGTAAGAGGGTAAAGAGATGGGTCTTGGGATACAGAAGGTATCAGAACTGCAAAGCTGGGGAGAACCTTGGGTAGCTGTTATGGTGTTTAACAAAGGGGTAGGTATTCACACTATACATCTTAATAATATAAATTGGAACCACAGACAGTGCTTGTGAAATTAAGAACATCCGGGATGTGGCTTGTCCTAAAGAGAACAGGATTCTTGGGTGACAGGTAGGTCCCAAATAGGAAGATAGAGATGAGTTCCTCTGAATATGTAGGCCAGAGCTATATGGCATAGCACTCATAGTATTTCAAATAAGGAGATGTTGTCAGATATTATGGGAGTAAAACCAGTCTACAATGACCATGTAAATGATAAATTTTGAAGTACCTACTTTGTGCGCTTTCCCTTTCTTATTTAGCCAGTAACTCTACACCATGAAAGAAGGCCACCATGGTTGAGTATCAAAGCAGCGCACTTGCAGTCAGAACATTGATGTGGGTGTGATTCCTGGATCTGTCCATTCTCAGCCAAAGGTCTTGGGCACTCCTTAGTGCTTAAGTTTTCTCATTTGTACAATGGAAGTATCACTACTAGCTTACAGAGTGGGGCCAACTTGAAGAGGCCCAAATGACTTATTTGTCATTCATCTGTCTGTACCTTATGTTGAAGGAGCCATAAGAGGGTATCACTGCTAACCAGTGTAAGTGGAGACCATAGAAGATCAAGAAGAAGTCTTAATGATTGCCTTTGCCTGCTACTCTTAGGGGAGCAAGAGTTGTATTAGAGTCTGCCATTTTGACTATGGAAGCTCTCATAGCCTTCCTCAACTTCATCAACTTGCTGGGTGGGTAAGGGTCTCGGTTTCCTCTTGCTGCCCACAGCACACTGAGTGCCTGCGGCTAAGGGTTCTCTCTCTTAAGCCCCTCTCCCCAACTGTTGTTTCCATTAGTTGTGATGACCAAGAGTCAGCCATGTGTGTTCCCACACCTGTTTATGCTAGTTATGCTAGTAACAGTTTATACAAATATTATATGCTTACTACTTACATAGCTATTATGAAAGCTGATGAAAGATTTGGTAATGACAAGTTGCTACAATAATTGCTCTCAAATAAGGTATATGTAAAACATGCATGGAAGACTGAGGGGAAGGGTAAACATGTAGAAAAATTGTTTTACACGTGTCTCAAATGACTCATTCTGCCTTAAAGAAACCAAAACTGGAACTTCTGGATGATGCATTATGGGTGGTTTTGAAGAAAGACCGCTTGGAACTCAGATCAGCAGACCCCGACACAAAGAAAGGGCCTTGGCTCAACATCAAAAGAGTGGCAAGTGAATGACCATCCATATGTTTTAAGTTAAAATTAAATCTTTAAGGTATGTATGTATCACATTTTATGATTCACTGCTTTAATTAACTTTTCCAGTTGACTTGCCAACTGCCAGTTCCAACTTCATTGAGTAACAGTAAAGCTCGAATGTTTACTTTTCAGTTATTATAAGTGTACACTCATTGTTTAAACCATTGTAAAAAGTTAAAATATATAAAGAGGAAAATAAAAGTTACTAATTCAGAATCAGACAATAGCAGTAATTTAAGGTAGTTCTTCTAGTCATTTTTTTCATAAATATACTTTTAAAAATAAAATTGTGTCTGTTATGTTTATTTTTGATCTTTCATCTTTTTTCATGAAATAGTGCATCACAAGCATTCTACAGGTTAATATTCATCTATAACACTGTTTTTTTTTTAATTTTGGAATAATAATATCATTTGTAATAAAAGTGGTTACTCATTTATTGTTAATGTCAAACAATACAAAAAGTATACAAAAAACCCTCCCAGCAAATCACCAAGGATGACTTAGAAATAGCCATTGTTAAATTTTGATCAACACTGTCCTAACCTTCATTTTCATAAATATATAGATAAAAGGATATATGGATATAAGGCATATTTTAAAGAAATATTTTATATTGGAATTGTTTTTTTAATTTTATTTTATTAGAGAGAGAGAGAAAATGCAGGGTGGGAGGGGGATAGGGAGAGAGAGAATCATAAGCAGGCTCTGCACAGGGTTCGATCCCACAATACTGGGATCATGACCTGAGCCAAAGTCAAGAGTCAGATGCTCAACTGACTGAGCCACCAGGTGTCCCTATGTTGGAATTATTTACCATTTAGGTAGAAAAAACAGCACAGGAAATTCCCAGTCCCCCTCACCCAAACTCCTCTAATATTGACATTTTATGTTACCATGGTATGTTTGTCACATCTAAAAATCAGCATGGGGACATTATTGTTATTTAACCTCCAGATTTCATTTGGATTTTACCAGTTTTTCCACTGCTGTCCTTTCTTTACATTCTATCATCTGATCTAAGATACCATATTGGAATTAGCCTAGTGAAGATAAGTTTACTGCTTTTCACACACACACAAAAAATTGAATAAACATAGATGTTAAACCACAGATGAATGTTTCTTTACCATAGGAGTTATTGTTTCCTAAATGACCAGACTAAACGTTAAAACAAGTATTATGAAGGATATTAAGAGATTGGAGTCAGCAGATCTTTTAGTCAACATTTTATTCATCTACTAGATAAATTAGTTCTTTTATATTTTTCCCATCTCTCTTCTCACCCCTCCCGATATCACTGGTTATTTTGCTTTGGAGACTTTTTCAAGGTTAGTAGTATATACGTTCTTCAGAAAATCAAATTTGCACCCTGGATTTTAGATTCTATGTAGTTGGATTCATGACTTGTCTCCAGCCTTTTTAACCATAGTTTCTCTGGGCCTAAATTCCATAATGGGTTATTCTCTTGGTTGGCTGGTGCCTTCTGTTGTAAATTCTTTTCCAAAATGGGGTATGGATATTTCACTAATTTTTTCATGTTCGAGAATATCTGTCTGTGATCTTCATAGTCAAACAATAGATTGTCTTGGTTTAACATTTTAGAAAATTACTTTCTTTTTCTTAGAATCTTATAAAAATTCTTCATTGTCTTTTTTTTTACATTTATTTTTAAAATATAGTTTATTTATTTTTGAGACAGAGAGAGACAGAGCATGAGTGGGGCAGGGGCAGAGAGAGAGAGAGAGAGAGAGAGAATCTGAAACAGGCTCCAGGCTCTGAGCTGGCTGTCAGCACAGGGCCCAATGCGGGGTTCAAACCCATGAACCGTGAGATCATGACCTGAGATGAAGACAGATGCTTAACTGACTGAGCCATCCAGGTGCCCAATTTCACTGTTTTCTGACATCGATAATAGATAGCATGTCTGAGACAAATCTCATAGTTCCCTTTTGCTGGTGGCTTCTTTTCACTCCTTGACTGCTTGAGCGATTCTTTATTCTTGACTGAGCCACCCAGGCGCCACACTGAATTTTCTGTTTTAATCAAGACACATCTCCATGTGGACTCATCCATCAACTTTTTTCCCTAGAACATAGTATGCCCTTTTGATATGCAGATCTAGTTTTTTTCTTTCAAAGACTTTTGTTTTTCACTTTTACAATTGAAGGAACTTTTTCTACTCTTGCAGAGTATCACTTCAGGGATACCAATTATCCTTATGTTGGATTAACCTCCATCTTCTTTCTAATTGCTTTACTGTCTCTGGTTTTCCCTCTAAGTTCACAGTAATGATCTCCAGATTTTCTCCATTCCAGCCATTTAATTTTCATTTACATGTATTCTTTTCCTCGCTACTCTAATTTATCGTAATGTTGCTGTTTCCATTCTCAATGTTTTAGTTATTGCTCCAATCTTCTGTTCTCATTTATTTATTAGTCTCATTTTACTGTTTTGTTCTATTTGCTTTCTATTAAGTTCTTCTATAGCATGAAACCTGTAATCACTTGAAATACATTGTTTTCTTCCAGACTGGATTTCTCATTGATTATCTTTTGTTTCATTCTCTCTGTCTCTCTTTTTCCTTTTCTTTTTTTTCTTCTTCCTCTTCCTCCCCTCCACCCGGCCTCTCTTTACCTCCTCCTCCTCCTTCTTCTTTTTCCTCTTCCTCCTCCTCCTTTTGGTGAGAACATTGGAGTTCTACTTTCAGCAAATTTTAACTATATAATAAGTGTTATCAACTATACTCACTATGTCTTATATTAGGTCATCAGAACATATTCATGTTAGAGCTGAAAATTTGCACCCTCTCTTTCCTAAAGGACGTTTGTGAGGTTGCCCAGATCTTGTCTTTGCCATGGTATGAGGTGGGTGATTTCCCCTTTAGAACCTTCTTAGGTTTGGGGGCCCCTTTGTGTTCTCCTCCGAGTTTGTGAGTAACTTCTTTTTTCCCCAGGCTAATAGCATTGAGCAGCAGAATGAGGAGGTGCAGGTGGCTCTCCTCAGGGGGAGCTTAGTTCTGCTCTCCCTTCTCAATTCTGGTAACCGTCCTATGCTCTAGCTTGTTTCCCCAGCTGACACAGTGGGGCCAGTAGGCCCCATCAATTCCCCTTCCTTCCCCTGCTGACGTGCCTGTGGTATGTAAGGGATTCGGTTTGAAATGAGTTTTCTCCAGGTCATCTCCTCATTCCCTCAGTCTTCTCTTCAAATTGAAAGGTATTAATGAGATATCTAAGTACTTAACTAACACACTCTCTTTCTTCAGGGCTGAGTGGGAGCATGTCCATCTTGGCTCTCTCGGATTTATTTGTTTCCTTCTATAGCTGCCACCTTTAGGAGTTTATGACACGAACTTGTACCCTTTTCCTTGTTCCATTGCTGCTGCTGAATTTTTAGCATTTTATACAATCTAATTGTGTACAGTTTGCTGGGTACTAGAGTTGGGTGCTTTAGTAATTCAGCTTTGCTATTTTATTGTTACCATTTTCTTGTAGCCTGTAAATGATTTGTAACGGATCTTCAACATTTATTTAACCATCTTGCATTTTGGGGACACTTAAATTTTTGGATTTTTTTGTGATAATAAATAATACTATTATGAACATCCTTGATAATAACTTTTTCTTCACATATTAAATTACTTCCTGATGGTGGATTTCTAAAAGAGGAATTACTAGGTCAAAAGGCATAGATTTTTAAAAAAGATTCTTGCTACAAGTTGCCAATTTGCTTTCCATATTTGTTATGTTTCAAAATACACTTCAAATAGCTCATGTCAGAATTCTCAGAATGAATTTATTGCAATGGGTTTCAGAAGCAATGGAAACAAATCAGTCCAAGGAACAAAGATAATTGTTCATCTGAGAATGTAAGCTACCAAGAATGAGAAGTTTTCGGGAGCCAAAATGGTATGAAAGGGGTGGCCAGCCAGGACTGTGGGACGTGAGGAAGATGGGGCCACAGCCTTCCAGGTGGACCACAGGACCAAAGTCATTACGAAGAAAACGTGCTGTGTCACAAAAAAAAAAAAACACTTCAACTTTACAACATGCTAATTGGGTCTATAAAAAAATACTTGGAGATAGCACTCTTTTTTCAAATTCCCACAAACTATCCGCTATGCTTTCAGCATCTGCTGCAACAACAAAATAGTTTATTTTTACTCATTTTGTTTCTCTCCCGTAAGGCAAAATCAACAGAGTATTATTACATTCCTTAAATACAACTGAACTCATCTTATTAGGGAAAAGCAAAGAAGGATGTGTCATCTTATTGAAAATGACATGATGTATATACAGCCATATGTTTTCAAAGGGCTTCCTGTCAGTGTTAATCAAAACTCCTCCAAATTTACGAACCTACAGAGCAGGATGTCAAACATATGGGAAATCTCTCCCCTTCAATATTGAGGATTCGAATTAATAATAAACATTACTTAGCGAACCTAAATGAGAAAAACATATCAATGTTGAATCTGAGGAAAGTCGAAACTTACAAAAACAATTCTTCCAGGTGTTAATTTTTTCAGCGTTCTGTCTAATATCTCGATTACGCTGCTCTATCTTTTTTCTCGCTCTGCTCTTGCTCATTTACTGAACGCAGAAGTGACTGCAATCTGTTTCATGATAGCTACCGAAGTGTCAGATTAACCGTTATCCCCAGATTTCCCACCTTTGCTTTGTATTTTGTTGGAAAATGTGGACTTGAAAAGAAACCAGGAAGAATAGCCTCCTTACTGCTTGGTGCCTGAAACCAGTGAGATCTTTCCTAATCTTCCTCCGTGGCCTTTCCACGGCAAATTTCTAACATCTTTGCCCAGTACTCACCATCACGCCTTTATTATTGCAGGAGGTAATATCATTTTAGGATCTGTGTTCTTTAACTTAGAGTAACGTCTAAGATCATTGGATGTGGGGGTCTGTTGGGGTCTCGTCAGGCGAGCAAGTTCTTCTTAGTTGGAGGAAATAACCTTGATTCTTGCACATGGATCTGAAATGGGAACTTGCAGAAGACTGTGGAGTGGTGGTCATAATTAGGAACAGGCTGAAAATGTACCAGGAATGTACAGCTGTTGACCATAAACCCAATGCCATGGGCATGGGCGAGGAATGAGACCAGGGACAGGAAGGAGGAGCTGACCTATCTCTACAGTACTTTCTTGGTCATTCAGAGGACTATTTGGACAGAGATGGAGGTGACGATAGTGCTGATGATGTGGATGATAACGATAGTGACTAGTTCGAGCCATCACAATATTAAGAAAATATGCTAAAACTAGAGTGATTTCCAAAACTGATGTGGCATACACCTGCTAAAATGACCCCCAGTGAACCAACCCCGTCTGTAATCCTTTCCCAAGGTGTGTGAGTAGGACCCATGATTTGCATCTAGTCTATAGAATATAGCAGAGGTGAAGGGAATTACCGGATGTAATTAAAATGCCTCATCAACTGATTCTGAGTTCATGAAAGGCAAGATTATCTTGGGTGGGCTTGACTTAATCAAGCGAATGCCTTAAAAGAAAGATTCTCCTCCCAGTCTTGAAGAAATCATCTGTCTTATTGTGGAAAGGTCTGGAAAGGCACTGTGGTAGTCTTCAGGAGCTCAGAGCAGCCTCTGGAGAAGAGCTGGCAAGAAATGGGGACTACTATAGTAGTAGCAAGAAACTGAGTTCTGCCATTAATATGTGGGCTTGGGGGAAGACTCCGAACTCCACAAGGGTAAACAACTCAACCAACACCTTGACTGCGTTCTTTTGGCAACCTGAACACAGGGCCTACATACCAGACCCATAGAAACTGGGAAATAATACATATATGTTGTTTTAAGCCTCTGAGTTTGTGATAATTTGCTGTGTGGGAATACTTAGTACACACAGGGAATACTTAGTATACACTAAGTATACTTAGTAGTAGGGTAACTACAATAAGATAAGAGTGAGAGATTTAGTCCAGGAATTTAGTGATGAATTTGGCATGACTTGTAGAGAGAAATGAAGGAAGAGTTCTTTTTACAATTCCAGTTATAAATACGGGAAATTTATAGGAACAGAACTCATGTCAATTATTTTCCAAGATTACAGATGTTGATTTCACTGTTTGTTTGTTTGTTTTCCAGAAACCTCTACCCCTAGAGAGGCTGGTTTAATTGATTTCGGGTGGAACGTAGGCATCAGTACTTTCCAAAGTTGTCTGGGAGATTCTACCATGCGGTGCTGGGCGGACAGCCTTTGGGCTTCTTTGTGGGAAGAGACATGCCCCTCCTCAGCCTGTTGTGAATCCTATTAGAAGTGTCTTAAGTGAAAGTGGGCTTTAGAAATGCTAATATCATTGGTGAGTGAATGGGGAGAGACTGACAGGCCTGCCAGGATAGATCTAGAAGTTTTAACCAAGTGGAAAATGGGAGTAAAGGGTGAAAGGAAGGAGCCTAGAGAAATTCTGAGAAGTCCAGGGCCTGTTGATTACACTTGGAGGGGCCGGTACAGCTCAGATCCTTCTTGATAAAACCTGACTGTGGGTCAAGCTCCTCTTCTCCGACTTGCCTGAGTCCCAACTGAGCATTATCTTCTTCTTCCCTCTGGCCTCCTTATTCTGCCCAGCATCTTTTATTATTGTTGTCAATTATTTACTCCCCACACTCTTTCTGTCCACTAGAAAAATTCCATTAAGTTGGCAGCTGGAAACCTTTCTAGCTCAGATGGAAGGTTTCTAAAGACAAAAACAGTCCCGAACAGTACATAGGAGATAGTGGTAGATCAGGATCTAGAAATATATTTGGGGATCTTCTATGAGGCCATAGGAGATTACAGGGAAGATCTTGGGCTGCCTGGGTAAGACATACTACTTCGGATTAAGTAGTTGAGATGCTAGGTCAGAAGGGTTAGCCATAAAAAACAAAGAACTAGCCATCCTAAAG
The DNA here is from genome assembly GCA_017311185.1 of Proteles cristata cristata. Lineage (NCBI taxonomy): Eukaryota > Metazoa > Chordata > Mammalia > Carnivora > Hyaenidae > Proteles > Proteles cristata. Next base: position 695,541 of record JAESUZ010002526.1, on the reverse strand, counting down.
GGCTGTGCAAGCCGGGCTCACCCAGGTTATGCTACGATAACAGTGTTAACGTCTCAATGACTTTTAAAAAAATACTAGTTTTATTTCTAACGGAAACTCCGTAATCATCTTAGTTTGGCCTCAGTGGTTGGAGGCTTTCCTCTGTGTCATTCTGTCAGAGGCTGGTTGATGGAATCTCTACTGTCCAGAGCTTTGCTAGTAAGTGTCAGATGGACAGGGGAGGGTAAACTGCATACTGGCTCTTAAAGGCTTCACCCGAAAGCTACACGTGTCCCCTCCAACTCATATTTGATTGGCCAAGACAAGTCGCAGGGCTCTACATAACTCAAAGGGTCAAGTAAGTGCAGTCCTCTCCTCTACCTGGGAGAGGAGAATCAGATCCTGGGGAATGTAGCACTGATAACTCTTACAAGGATTTAGCCAGAGTTTCCCTGAGGCCACACACTTTTGTAGGCTCACAGGAGTGCTACAAGGGGTCCACGAATCCACTCTGGCTAAAAGTACTGTCTGCAGAACCTCAAAATTACTATATATTGGCCAGATGCAGTTCTATTTGAAATAGCTAAAGATGTGCTTGTACTGAATTTCAAATTATGATCAAACACAGAGTAGCTTTTACTCTTGTGTTCTTCTTCAAAGAACGCGTAGTGAAATTACAATTATATACTATTACACTGAAGAAGGTTTTCGAGATTCAAAATGATGCCCTTGTGTTTGGGAAGGTAGGGAACCACTGAATGGATGATTTACCCAAACCAGTTGCAACTGATGATGGGGGTACCAACATTGCGTGAGTGTTGAGGGGCTTGATTGAGACAGACACGTGAATAAGGCACCGTACAGTACTGCTGTCACCATATGCAGCACACGTGATGGTCTCATTGATCGGGTTCTGCCACCCCTTCCAGAATCTACCTACACAAAAAAGCTGCCTTTGAAACCGCAGTGCAGCCGGGGCACTCAAAGTCTTTATTATAAAGAAGGATGAGACAATTCTTTGCACCATTTAGCTGTAATCACTTGCAGTTAAATAACTAATATACCTAAATCGCTGTGGCCGACTTGGTGGAAGTTAATTTGAATTGAGAAGTTATTGCTTTCTGAATGTCCACCTATAATTGATGGTTCTTGCTTGGGAGGGGCGAGGAGGGAGGACCTTTGTTCTTAAATCTTTTGAGAAATATTCTATCATGTTATTTTCTTCCTGCCTTTGAATTCACCCTGCATCCAGTTCCTTTCACTGGTGCTGCGTGAAAAGATGTTGAAGACAGCCAGCGTATCCCGAGGGGGCACACCCCCTGCACCTGTTCTTTTCTTCTGATAAAGACTGGCCACAAAGGAACCAAGTATGAGGAGGAGAATTCTCAGTAGTTCTTTCCCCTATTTACCATTTCCTCAGTCTCGGGAATTTTCTTACACTGTTCGTTATGCCATATGATATCCTGTAGAACTCCTTCACCCACGAGAATTTTCCCCAGGCTTGGAACTTGGCGTCCACCTGCCTGCTGAGGACAAAAAAAAAAAAAAAAAAAAAAAAAAAAAACCAAAAAACCCCATGATGTTCTCTTTTTGGAGATCTGTTTACTGTTTTGAAAAATTCTGCCCGGGATAGAGACGGAGAGAGCAGTCCCAGGAAACTGGCATTCTTTGAGTAGTTTCTGCATCAACATGAACAATTTTTCCAAATGCAACTGGACATGCCAAGAAAAGAAAACTAACCTGGAAAACAACTTAAGCCCCTCCCATGCAGGTGTGTCGGCAAAAATTTCCATACGCCTTTCACATGATTCCCGGTGCTGCAGGGGAAAAGTTACAGAGGGCTCTTGAACGGGGAAAAGAGATGTTGAAGAATGTCTCCCATAACTGTTTGTGGAAACCTAGTTTTTATTTCTGATCGTAAAAGTGACCTAAGAATTGTAAAAAGACTTGACAAATGAGGAAAATGCTAAAAAGAAAATGCTTCTTCTGGTAATCACATTCCTCAGAGATAATACCTATTAACGTCTTGCTGTATATTTTCCCAGAACATTTTCCATCCATAAGAACATATATTTTAAATTAAATTTGAGTATGCTGCTTTCCGTGTTTAAGGTGCTAGATTTATGGCTGTAGATTCTACTTGAGTTTATTATTTAAATACTCTTTTATTGGCTTTTAATGTGCGTTTATCAGACAAGGATGAGGAATGTCCCAAACACAGCAAGAAAGTGCCGGGCAAGCAGGAAGAAAATAGGTGAGGTGTAGAGACGCCACTGGTACATGACGTAGCATCTATAGTAAAATTCAAATAAAACAGAGAAGAATTGTTTAAGTTTTTATTCAAGTCTTTTTTTTTAATGTTTTTAAAAAATTTATTTCTAGGAGAGAGAGAGAGAGAGGGAGACAGCATGAGCAGGGGAGGGTCAGAGAGAGGGGGAGTCACAGACTCCGAAACAGGTTCCAGGCTCTGAGCTGGCAGTCAGCACAGAGCCCGACGCGCGGCTCGAACCCGTGAACCGCAAGATCATGACCTAAGCGAAAGTCGGACGCTTAACTGACTAAGCCACCCAGGTGCCCCTAAGTTTCTATTCAAGTCTTAAAACTCAGACAAAATATCGCCTATATGTTTTACTGTCCCCAACTTCTTTTCCCCCAGAGTTCTCCTTTACCTGGAAAAAGTGGTAATGTTAAAACACCCAATCCAAAACTTGGTCTATCAATTTCTTATAGGGTTTTTTTTAAAAAGTTTGTGTTTATTTATTTTTGAGACAGAGAAACAGAGCATAAGCCGGGGAGGGGCAGAGAGAGAGGGAGACACAGAAACCTAAGCAGGCTCCAGGCTCTGAGCTATCAGCACAGAGCCCGATGCGGGGCTCAAACTCATGAACCACAAGATCATGACCTGAGCCAAAGTTGGACACTTAACCAAGAGAGCTACCCAGGTGCCCCTTATTGAATTTTTAACATATTGTGTTATGTATATTTTAATTTTTAACATTTAAAGGTACACAACTGATATACCTTTGCTATGTGTTATTGCTTTAAATAAATCACAAAGATATTTTGCAAAATGTAAAGGTTTTACAAATTATTTTTCTGATTTATCTGGAAAGGAAGCTGATTTGGAGGGGGGGAAATGAATTCAGAAGACACATTGAGGACTGTGACATGGAATGAGCTCTTTTGACTTGTTTACCTTTTTTGGTTTGAACTGTACTTTGAGACTAAAATTTCTATCCTTGCTTTATTATGTTTTATATTTGCTCGCTACAGTTTTTAAACTAACTGTAGTTTTTGCGGGGGAAGAGAAATGATAGTATACGTGTCATACAAGGCGAGAGCTGGATTTTTCTTAACTCAGAGACTTTATCTTTCGTAAAGGTGTTATTCATTTTTTACTGATTTAAGTTGCATGATATGGTATCTGTATCATCTGGTTTTCTGAAGTTAAAAAAAATGTTTTTAATGTTTTATTTATTTCTGAGAGAGAGACAGCGTGAGCAGGGGAGAATCAGAGAGAGAGGGAGACACAGAATCTGAGACAGGCTATAGGCTCTGAGCTGTCAGCACAAAGCCCAATGCGGGGCTCGAACTCACGCTGTGAGATCATGACCTGAGCCGAAGTCAGACAGTTAACCAACTGAGCCACCCAGGTGCCCCCATCTGGTTTTTTTTTTGTTTGTTTGTTTGTTTTGGTTTTTTTTGCTTTGTTTTGTTTTGTTTTCTCATGAAGCTACTTTTTGCTCTTTTGCTATGTGCACTGCTCTGGCTGGTCTTTTTCCTCCAGGACAGGCGTTCTTAATTTTAATTCTCAGAGACCCTTGGACATCAGGGATTCTGAGGATTTCCTGAAATAGTGCAAAACTCACGCATGTGCATGAGTACGTGTCAAATGAGCATTTATTTGGGAAGAAGAACCACACTTCTTGTCCCCTTCTCCCCTCCTCAAATCTCTCATACACCCCTCTTTCTGCCCTTTCACCTGCTGAGAGAAAATAGAAGCGATCAGAAGAGCATGTTTCCACCACCCCCCGCCCCCACCGCATCCGCCAACCTACCTGTTTAAGGGCGACTGGTCTGAACGCTGTGGAAGTAAGAGCTCCTTTGGAGAGGACGCGGGAAATTTGTGTCCCACACGTGGGCCGTCCCAGCCAGAGCAAGAAAGTCAAGGGTCTTCGGGGACATCAAGCATGCAGAGGGGTGCTGAGGATGGCCGCCTGGGTGTTCCAAAGGGCACAGCAGAAGAGGGGGCGCTGAGGAGGGGCAGGAGGGGAGAAAGACAGGAGAGCAGAAGGGAAACTGAGGGGTCTGGGCTCCTGTGGCAAATGAGCAAGCAGGTGAAAAGGCCCCAGGGAGACTAATCCCCGAAGGCGTCAGGGCAGAGAATGGTAGTCAGACTGAGATGTCGGCGAGGGAGGAGGGGCATCACCTGCCGATGCAGGTGTGGAGGCTAAGGGGGGGGAGGGTGTCTTTAAATCATTTTTTTTTTTAATTAAAAATAGAGCCTCCACAGATCTACCATCTCAAGAGAGCTCATTTCTTATCTTGAAAGACACCTTCCATAGATCACATTTTGCACGTTACAAGATAGTGCACCCGTTGTCCAGGTAAATTTACCACATTGTTTACCATTGAGGCACCTTTTCTATACTTCTACGGGGTTTTCAAAACTCAATAGCTCTTTAAGACCCCATTATACTGATGGGCCATCATTTCCTGAGACGTTCCCAAACACTGGACACTCATTTTAATTCCACTTGGCGTTTTGAGATGGAGCTTGGGACCCCACTGAGCATGCAGCTTCTTGGGCATCAGGAACCCGCCTGCGGGAGGACAAGTGCCACCCCTCTGCCACGTTGCTGGTGCCAGCATTGCCCCAGAACTTGATCCGGCACCGCTTCTGCCACCCTCCCGCCAGCAACGTGGGTGTGCGGGCATCCTGCCCTCAGTTGCTCAGTTTTGGGGGCTGGAGGACGTCAGAACCAGGCTCAACTGTCTTCAGGGGAATCAGAGTGAGATGGGGGCAAAGTGTCCCGCGTCCGCTTAGGGAAACAAGACTCATGAGCTGAGACTGTCCCAAACACAGCAAGAAGGTACCCACCGCGCTGGGCAGGCAGGAAGACAGCAGATGTGGGGTGGAGGCTCCACTGGTACGTGATGCAGCTGGTACTGGAAGGGCACACAGGTCAGGTACCGCCTGGGCAGCATCAAGGCAATGCCATTTGGAACTAAAAAAAACTCCCCGAATAGTTAGAAAGTGGTATCTCAAGATTAAGAGAATTTATTTTTCTTTAATCACTAGAGAGAAACTACTTTCTTTTAAAAAAAATTGTTTTTGTTTATTTATTTAGTTTTGAGAGAGCGAACAAGTGGGGCAGGGGCAGAGAGAGAGAAAGAGAGAATCCCAAGCAGGCTCTGCACTGTCGTCGCAGAGCCCGACGTGGGGCTCAAAACCCACAAACTGTGAGATCAGGACCTGAGCTGAAATCAACAGTCGGACGCTTAACGGACTGAGCCACCCAGGCGCCCAAGAGAGAAACTATTTTCTTCTTTAGTTTTTCTGAATTTCCTTTGGGCTTCGCGAGTATTCATTCATTATTCATCTCAGAACCACCACCCTCCCCTGCCTAGCAGAATGCCCGGCACTTACTGGAGGCCGGACAAATGTTTGTTGAATGGGTAGCACGAAGGTCAAGGAGACACCGGTGGACCTGGCAGAGCCTGTCCCCGCTGAGTTCCAGAGCTGTGGGTCTCTGCTTGCTGGCTGTGGGGTCTGAATCCCTCGGGCAGACGAACCTTGTCTTGCCCCAGGTTCAAATCCATCATGTCTTCATCTCTACCGGGGTCTCTTCCTACCTGCTTCCTACAGGCTGGAGGATCGAGTGGCCCATTTGCTCCCAGCCTCTCCCTACTCTGCCACCCTCCACTCTTTGGAGTCATCTTTCAAAAGCACTGTTCCGATCCTATCACATTTCTGATCTGAACTCTTTCCTGATTCTCCATCACCTGAAGGAAAGAGCCTGAAATCCATAGTTTTTCATAAAGAGCTCTTCACAACCCATATTCATTTCCCTTCTCTGGTTTCTTATCAAATCACACCTGCCCCGCCCCTCCCCTGCAATCTTGCCCCATGCACCCCCCACACCAGCCACTCGGAAGGCTCAGTAACACCTGAGAACGTCAGGTGCCTCGGGTCGCTTTGCCTTGCTTGTGTGGTTCCTTCTGTGTAGAATGTTCTCACTTGCTTTGCCCAAGTAATTGACTTTTATAAAAACCCTTGAGATAGAGATAGAACACTTCTCTGAATGTTTCCTGTGTCTTCTCCTTCAATTCTATTCTGGCCTCAACCCCACAGATCCATGGCCCTTCATTCAAATCCACCCAACCCTTAGAGTACCATATACTGTACACATGTTCTCTGTGCGCGCGCACGTGTGTGTGTGTGTGTGTGTGTGTGTGTGTCTGTCTGTCTCAGAGCTCCTTTAGGGACAAATAAGTAAACAATCTTTCCTTGCATCCCTAAAGCCTAGTTCAGTGCGGGGAACATGGTCTGTTCCAATCTCCCTGGGATACAGTTTTACCTGTTGCAAGATTCACTGGCCTTTCTTCACCCATATGTATGTTCTCGTCTTCCCCAGGCCCCAAATTGAGCTAAAAGCAAATGCAAAGTCAAATCTTTCCCACATATTAGGCCCTGAGTTTTATTTTTTACAAAGAGGAAAATTTCTGATGAGTCTGTCTTTGAATGCAGATGACCTCTTGGAAAAAATGATGCCATTGTGTGGCAAAAGTCAGGGAGGCTGAACGCTGTCTGAATGCTAACCAGGCTCTCCGTGTTCACAATCAGACCTACCAGCCTCACGCACAGGACGCTGCTGGTTTGACCTCAGCAGAAATCAGATCTGCTCTACATGGTGATGATGATAGCAAACATATGGAATTGATTAAATGAATAAATAACCCTACTTAGTTTTGCATAAGAATATGTGGTACCCAGGTCAAAGATAATCCCTAATTTTTCTATGCATAATAGATTCCAAAGTGTAAACATCACCAGTAGCCTGAACCAAACTAGATGCTTTAAGTCAACAGTCAAAGGTGTGATTGTAAACTCGGAAATATTGACAATGTTTGTGAATATCACTTCTCTAAATTAGGTGAGAGGTCCAGAGCTGATGTGGGTGCCCAATTTATCTGACATCTCAGTCTCGAGTCTTGGTCAGCCTCAGAAATTTGATCACGGTCTTCTTCCTACTTCTCAACTGTAGACAATTCCCTAGATTTGGTCTGCTCTCTTTTAACTTATATATGTAGTACAAAGTCAAACAATCCATCAGAAAATAGTCATTCTCTGCTAAATGTCTTGAGTTATTTCTCTCTTCTGAAGCCACAGCATTGAACATTGGTTAAGGTCTTGAGGTGATTTCTGCAAGTGGAAATTTTATTTCACTCTCCCGTGTTGCAATGTCTTAAGAGGCATTTGCTCAGTGACTGCTGGCCTTGGATCACTGGGGCCTCTTTCTTCTGTCTGAACCTGGCTAGACCAAGGCACCAGGACCCAGAGCCGGGGTGGCTGCTGTGTGTGAGGTCAAGAAGGTCTGAGCATTAGGCCACGGGAAGAAGGAGGCCAGGAAAAGCATAATGTCAGAAAACAGACATAGGGTCATTGGACAAAGGATCAATGTTAGATGGAAGTGTGGTGACATTCAGCATGATTCTCTGTAATAGGTTGAATAGTCCTCCCCAAAAGATATGTCCAAATCCTAACTCCAGCTCTCTGCACATGTGACTTTATTTGGAGATAAGGTCTTTGCAGATGTAATTAAGTGAACTATCTCAAATGAGACCATTCTGGACTTGAGTGGGCCTTAGATTCAATGACCAGCATCATGAAGGAAAGGAGAAGATCAGAGATGCAGAGACTCAGAAGGGAAGGCCATGTGAAGACAGAGGCAAAGTGTAATGATATGCCAACAAGCCAAGGGACATCAAGGGTTGCTGGCAGACACAAGAAACTAAAGTGTAGAACAAATTCTGCCTCAGAGGTTCCAGAGGTAATAGCACCAATGGCACCTTGGTTTCTGACTTCTGGTCTCCAGTACTGGAGGAGAATAAAGTTACAAAGTTTTGGTCATTTATTAATGGCAGTCCTACAAAACTAACCACCCCCTCCTCCCGCTGCCGTGTGTTTACACCCTTCTTATGTACGTGATGCTCCAAAATTGTAAGCTAGGATAGCAAGGCCTTGGTGTTGTTCACTCTGTATCTCCAGTCCTAGGGCAGTGGCTGGCATTCAGGAAGTGCCCAATCAAGGTTGGTTCAATGACAAATAAAATCTGCTCTTCCTACCCCCTTGCTCTAAAATAGATTAAAAAAACCCTAAGAGATAGAGAATTGTAGGCTAGGCCTTTTCCTACAGACTCTAATAATATAAATGTTTAAGACTGACCATCTTGAATATAAGAATCAGCATTTAGAGAAGGTTGAGTAAACTTTTATTATTTTTATGTCAATAATTAAAGAGGGGCACCTGGGTAGCTCAGTTGGTTAAGTGTCCAACTCTTGATTTCAGCTCAGCTCATGATCCGAACGTCATGGGATTGAGCCCCATGCCGGGCTCTATAATAAGTGTGGAGCTTGCTTGAGATTCTCTCTTTCCCTCTCTGCCCCTTTCCCACACTTATGCTCTCTCTCTCTCTCTAAAAATGAATAAAATGAAAAAAATTTAATAACTAAGGAAAAACTATCCTGTTGTATTTCCTCTAAGGTACAATGTTGGAAGTAAATAAGATATGTTCATAATTTACCTAGAATAAGATATTCATTCATTCAGTTTTCTTTCAATCAACAAATATTTCAAATATGTCTGAAGCACTGTAACAGAGGTAAACATTTTGCTCAAAGTAAGGGTCCAAGACTACAACAAATAAGAACTAAAAAACAGCCTAAGAGAAGAAACCACAGTCAATCAAATAATGCACTGTATGTCGTTAATGCAACGTATATCATTGCAAACCAAGTAAGAGCAGCGACAGGGAGTGCAGCGTGATGTTTGCAGGTAATTTGATTAGTGTGCCTTCTTGCAACCCACCTGTGAGGTCCATGGGCAGGGACCAACTCTCTTTTTGTGCTCACCTCTATTTTCCCAGCACTTATCTCAGTTCATAGTACAGGTATATTTCTTTAACATTTATTTGTTACTGAGAGACAGAGAGAAACAGACCATGAGCATGAGAGGGGCAGAGAGAGGGGGAGACACAGAATCCGAAGCAGGGTCCAGGCTCTGAGGTGTCGGCACAGAGCCCAATGCGGGGCTCAAACTCACAAACCGTGAGATCAGGACCTGAGCTGAAGTTGGATACTTAACTGACTGAGCCACTCAGGCACCCCTGTTGAGATATATTTTATTCAAGAAGAAATAAAAGGGGACGCTTGGGTGGCTCAGTCGGTTAAGTGTCCAACTCTTGATTTTGGCTCAGGTTATGATCCCACAGTCTGTGGATTCAAGCCCTGCACTGGGCTCTGTGTGGCCAGCGCAGAGCCTGCTTGGGATTCTCTCTCTCTCTCTCTCTCTCTCTCCCCTTTTTTCTCCCTGTCTCTCTCTCAAAAATCAATACATAAACTTTAAAAAGAATAAGAAGAAACAGAATTTATTGTTCTATCGTCTAGAATCCCAGTTAAAGTACCTCCTCCCTCACATCGTGGCCCTTTCTAACTTGTTTTCACTATAGGAAGAGAAATGCATCCCTCTACCAAAACCAGAGGTCATGAAGAAGCCAGCATCCCAGCAATCAAAAGTCAGTATGAAGCCAGACAAAGCCCATGCTCAAGGACAGGAAAAACTTCATGTAGTAAAAAGGAAACTTCCTCCGAGGAACCGCCAGCATCCTGCCAGACCATCTGCTTTGGCGGCTTCGGCACCTGTTAAAACATGTGGCCACTAAATAGAGCCTGTGTCTGCAGTCACACCACTGTGAGTTGGACGGCATCTGCCAGGCAAAAGGAAAAAAGTCATCAACGCAAAGGTTTGAGTAGCCACCGTTTAAAAAATGTTTATTATTTCTGACTTCTAAAAGTTTACATGAGGGGCGCCTGGGTGGCTCAGTCGGTTAAGCGTCCGACTCCGGCTCAGTTCGTGATCTCATGGTTTGTGGGTTCGAGCCCCACGGCGGGCTCTGTGTTGATCTCCAGCTCAGAGCCTGGAGCCTGTTTTGGATTCTGTGTCTCCCTCTCTCTCTGACCGTCCCCTGCTCACACTGTCTCTCTCACTCTCTCTCAGAAATAAATAAAACATTAAAAATTTTTTAAAAAGTTTACATGAGTTGTTATCAATTGATACCCCCAGGAGGCACCTATTAAATGTCTGATGTGGGGCTCAGCCCTGGGGAAAGCACAGAATAGAAGCTGAGACTTCGGGGGGCGCCTGGGTGGCTTAGTCGGTTAAGCGTCCGACTTTCACTTAGGTCATGATCTCGCGGTTCGTGGGTTCGAGCCCTGCGTCGGGCTCTGTGCTGACTGCCAGCTCAGAGCCTGGAGCCTATTTCAGAGTCTGTGTCTCCCTCTCTCTCTGGCCCTCCCCTGCTCACGCTGTCTCCTCTCTCCTCTAGAAATAAATAAAACATTAAAAAAAAAAAAAAAGAAGCTGAGACTTCAGTCCTCAAGGTAGCCTCCGAGTGGGTAAGGAGGCAAGCCTCGAGGGCACATTTGCACCTCTGCAAAAGTACCCATTCTCACTTCTTCTGAGAAGTCACTTCTCCCCTGCCCTTCAGTCCTTGTGCTCCTGGAAGATTTCGACTCCACCCCTACCCAGGGCATGAACCTAAGTCAATCCACCCACCCCATTGTCCTATCCAGGGGCTGTGAGATTGTGGCAGGGAGCAGGGCACCGGGACCTTCCTCTCTCCTACTGCATTAGAAGCTGGAAGAAGAGAGTTCTGGGAGGTGCTGGCAGTCAACCTTATGCCCGGGTGAGGCCACAGAGTGAATTCCACACTGAAGATACGGAACTGCGAAATGGAGAGAGGAAAACTAGATTTTCAGCCACAGCATGTGAACCTTGAATCAAGACTTGTCTGATAATGAACAATTCTCCTGGATTCTGTTCAGTTACAAGAACCAACTTTTTTTTTTTTTTTAACCTAAGTCACTTTGGTTTGCATATTTTGCCACTTGCTACCCAAAAGAATCTTAACTGACAAAGAGACACTGTCTATAGAAAGGGTGTTAGCAATACATGCCCAAGGTCAAGAGCACGGCCATGAGAGGCCGTGGGTGGAATAACAGTAGAGGCAGTAAGAAAACGTCTTGGGCTCCGTAGGCTGTGCTCCAGCCTTAGCAGTGTGGCTGAGGGCACCCTGAAGGGCGAAGGGGGGAAACGATGAGAAGTGGGCTGACGCCAACTCGTTGAGGATGGCCGAAGAGTGAGTTTGGAATTTAACCTGTGGTCCCTGACTCTTTTGTGCTGAGTAATGACCTGAAGAGGATGAAATTGATCCTCAAGGATCATCAATTTTGTTGATCAGCTCTCCACACTGTTAGAGGAAGGGGGCTGGTCGGCTTGAAAGGCAGCCTAATGCTTTGTTTGTTTAATCGCCCTTTGTACAGGCTTTTAGCACATTAGAGGAGACTCCCCGTTGTACTGTTCTCTTTGGTGACAGGACACCAAACACAACGGGCGGGGGTGAGGGGAGTGTGCTCACCTTGCCCATGGGGACCAAGAGCCAGGGGACTGTACCAGGAGCACCCAAGAAAGATGTCAGGTAGCCTGTCAATAACCCAGTAATCATCCAGGTTGCTTTGGGGGATGCCAGGCCTGACAGCCCACCACTATGCTGACTCTGGATAAACCTCAGTCTCAAACGTGCATCTGAGATGAGATGGGCTCCCCCCACTTTTTGTAACAACCTGGGTAATGACTCAGCCGAGAGTCTCAAGTCTAATAGTGAAAGAATTCTTAAATAAGAGCTTCTCAATGTCACTTTCCCAGAAGAACACAGAGGGTGTGCTTGAGGTCTCTGACTGTGGCTCCAACACATTCGATTGAAACCAGGCCTCCAGCTTGTCTCCAGAATATTCCTAAGTGAATTGACTATCACTACAGAGTCCTGCTTCTAAATTGGGGGCAGAAGTGGGAAAATCAAAAGGAATGTTTATATTCTCTTTTAGTAGATGTGCAGACTCTCTGACTCCAGCGTTTGGGTAATTATCTTTCAACAGCAATTAATTCCTAAGTCATAAAATGTATGAGCAAACAGTTCCTCTTCTACAGAGCCTTCCTTTTAATATACCATTACCAATAGTGAGAAAAAGGCCTCCTTGAAGATAAAATTCCAAAGGAGGAGGGAATTATTTCAGAGGGTCCAACAGAAATTTTGTAGGGTTTTAAGGATAACAGGAGACTCACAGTGGTATTATGTGCAAAAATGCCAAAACATCTGTTACGTTAAGTATAACAACAGCAAAATCAGAGTCAATCTTAAGTGAAGAAGGAAGCTCATAATAGATGATGGTGGTGCTTCTGCCCTCTCCAAAGGGAAATTGGCAGAAGCTTCGCAGTAGGAACGAGATGCTGCACAAGCTATACGAAGGAAGTGATGCCAACCTACAGCTCGGCTAGCCTGGTCCTCTCAAGCCTGACATATTTGTGCAGCCTGTCCGAAGTCACGAGAGCCAGCTCACAAGGAAGCCAGCTGTCAGTCACATACGATTTTGGTCTTTCTCGTTTTCTTCATTGTTTTCAATAGAAGCGTTTTTCTATTAATAAGAAAAGTGTGATCTGATTGGTGACAAAAAAAAAAAAAGCCACACACACATTGTCAAGTCAGTTTACTTCCATTCATTTTAATGCGTAGCCATGCCGTTTGAGCTGGAGAGACTTTAGTCTAATCTGGCTAGCTATTAAGAAATAAACAGATGAAATGCCAAAATCATAGCAAGTGTTCAAAATCCAGATTGGCTCAATCTGACTTATAAAGTTTTTGAATAATTTTCTAAATACAGCTGATACAGACAAACTCCCATATCCTCGGGAAATGAAATGCTCCCATTGCGGTTGAATCTGAGAAATCTTAGCAACATGTAATACATTTAGAAATTTTGTGCAAATTTAAAAGATTGGATGTCTAAATTGGACTTAACAGTAATAGCCTGATGTATTCTTTACATCTTAAACCAGAAGCTTCTTAAATAATTGGTTAATGAGCATCAAACTTCTCCAAGTCAAATATGATGATGTGATATTTTCCCACTTTTAAGGTAGAGAGTCTGTCCCTTGTGGAACAGAGTAGCTGAAATCTAGAAATTTAGTAAATCCAAATAGGAGGAGACTAATAAAAGATCTCCAAAGAAATGCGTCACACATTACATAAAAGAGGAGTCATAATGATTCGGTGCCCTTGGCTTAGAATGTTCCAATGATCTAACTAACCCTTGATGACCTCTCCAAACTCCTTTCAAGTCCCTGATGCCCTGCCTCACCACCCTTGAGACACGATGACCTTCAACGTCAATTTTTCCTGCAGCTCCCTCTGTCTGGAATGTTCCTTCTCACTCAACTCTTCACGTGGCTAGCTTTTTCTCATTAGATTTTGGATTGTCATCTCTTTCAGTGGACCTCTGTTGTGTATGCCTTCTGAGCAGTTCTTCCCACTTTTTTTGGTAGCTAAATACAGATTTTCCTTTGGGGGAATCAACCTGCCCTACCCTTGGTCAGTGAGACTTTGGAGAAAGAGCCTGAACCTTTTCCAGGAAGTTTCAAGATATATAATTTAGCTCTGGCCACAGTCGTTGGTTCGGGGATTGGCATGTGACTTATGACTGGCCAATGTGGGCTTCAGTCTCTGAAGCCTTTCTGGAACCAGTGAGAAAGAAGTACTTTCTTTCCACTAGATCAGCTAAATTGGTAGGTTGTGAACTTGGAGTTGCAATGGCTGTCTTTGACAGTGCAGGGGGAGACTGGGTGGTGTGTGCGGGGGGGGGAGGTCTTGTGCTCAGGGGGGAAACTGGGTGGTGTGGAGGTGGGGGGGCTGGTACTAGAGAGGAAGGGAGAGGCAAGAAACAAAAAAGAGAGCAGAGAATCAGGTTTCTCCCAATGACATTGATTAATATCTCAAGTACAGTTATGCCTTTTCTTCCTTCCCCTTCCTCCTCCCTCCCTCATTCTCTCCCTTCCTTCCTTCTTCCCTCCCTCCCTCTCTTCCTCTTCTTTTCTCCCTTTCTTCCTTCTCTCCCTCCCTCCCTCCCTCCCTCCCTCACTCACTCACTCCCTTCCTTCCTTCCTTTCTCTCTCTCCCTCTTTTCTCTCTCGCTCTTTCTTTCCTTCTTTCCTTTAACTTGTTTGAGTCACTTTTTGGCACTTACAAGCCAAGGAATATGGACTGATGAGCTTCCTCAAAGAGGATGTCTCTGCCCACAGTATCTACAGTTTGCCCTTTGTCACTATTCTCATGCACACTGGATTTTTAAAAATAGCTCAGATCACACTGCAATTATTTTATGGTTCACATGTTTATTGCCTATCTCCTTCTATATGGTATTTGCTGCAGGAGATCTGAAATGCCAGACTAGAGAGAACCTTTTATTCTCTAGGACTAGGGTGGCACTGAGGGAATAGAACAGGGTAGTGGTCAGATCTGAGCTTTGTGCTAAAAAATGAGTACAAAAGTAATGCATGTTAAATGTCAGACATGCGAATAATAAGTGAAACACTTGGGTATCTTAGAAGTCTGTGTCTGCTGCTTCTATAATGGAGGACATTTAACTTGTTAGCAACCAAAATGTTTATCACGGGGTCAGTTCATGGGTTCCAAACCTTGTGGACCATGGAGCCTCCGATGGGTGGTGAATGGCTTCAGTGGTGGAGGCTGTACTGGATAGCCCATCAGATGTGCCTTGGAAACTAGGGTATAAAGTATTGATCCACATAACTGTGAGATTTATTGAGTTTGGTGTTTAGTTAGATCGCCGGATGAGTCAGGAAGCAGGGAGGATCTCATGGAAATGGCCATGAGTTTTCCATGTCATCAACTTGGGGATATTTAGGGGAGAGGTGAGATTTCAGAGACTGTATAAGTGCTGTGGGTGTGGAGTCTGACAGGGTGCGGCGTGGGGCTGGGGGATTTCAGGCCTACAGCACTATGTCAGAGGGGGTAGGACTCTGTGTGACACTTCCCTCTCTCCTCCCTGACACCACTACTAGGGATGGATGGATGAACTGAATAAGCTCACCTCCATCTTTCTGGCTGATGTGTCAGTTCAGGATTCGAACACTTTAGTACATATCAGAATAACCTGGGGATGGGGCCAGCTTCCTCTTAGGAGGACTCTGGTTTAATGCTCTGTTGTTGATGTCTTAAAATTCTTAATAATGTTTTAACAAGGGCTCCAAATTCTCATTTTGCCCCAGGCCTTATAAATTATGTGACCGGTCCTGCCTGAGGGAGTTTGTAAATGCAGATCCCCAGACCTGATTCCAAAGGCCCTTATGGGTCTCAGAGAGTCATTTCTAGCACACATAGCCCACGTGATTCCTTTACCCACCACCTTTGGAGTGATATTTGCACTAATGCTAATGATAGATTCACTTAGTACACACAGTTTCCCTAAAGAATAGCTCAAGAAGTTTCCCTAAGAATAGCTGAGGTCTGAGAGCATAGAAAGGGCAGACTCCACCATTTCTGATAAATGAGAGAGAACCTTGTTCCCACTTGCCCTGGACACAAGTTCTTTCTGTCTTAGCTCTGTCATTTCTTTAATGATCACTGCAGTGCTCAAAATCCTTGGGTCCCTTGAGTTATAAGAGGTCTCCTCCAGAGAAATTCAGAAATGACAGGATCACTGTCATCCATTGACCAAAAAGGAGAAGGGCTCAAAGGTGCCTAAATTCATGAACTAAAAGAATCTTGTGGTGACCAGCAATGATGGCTAATATAAAGAAGCAGTCCTTCTACCCCTTTCCTTAGCTGACTTCGCCCATCATGGCCCCAGACATCACTAATCAATCACATCACTTGTTTCCACTGAGCCCTTTGGTGGCCCAGATCGCCTCTCAATCCAGGGAGCCCCCACCAGACTTGACAATGCAGGCAAGAACTATCCCCCAGTCTACCAACTGGAATGGGGAATGAGGGTAAAAGAGTTACTCTTTTGGGGGTAAAGTAGAACCATTAGAAGGGTCACTCCTTTTGAGGATACATTTACTTACCAGCTGCCTGTGTTGAAAATAAACAGAAACCCAACCCTTTCAGGGGAATGATACTATCACTGACCCTCCTTCCCTTGGGGTAGTTAAAGATCTGGGGCCCTCGAAGTAATTTGACCACCTTTGGTAGGAAAAGTACCCGTTATTTTTTTTTTTAATTTTTTTAATGTTTTTATTTATTTCTAGGAGAGAGAGAGAGAGAGAGAGAGAGACAGCGTGAGCAGGGGAGGGTCAGAGAAAGAGGGAGTCACAGTCTGAAACAGGCTCCAGGTTCTGAGCTGGCAGTCAGCACAGAGCCCGACGTGGGGCTCGAACCCACGAACCGCGAGATCATGACCTAAGCGAAAGTCGGACGCTTAACCAACTAAGCCACCCAGGCGCCCCGAGTACCAGGTATTTTTTATGAACATACTTAGTTTACCCAATAGTATAGGATCCTCTTTGAGTTTGGATGTTAAGATGGCAGGGGGTGGGGGCACTTCTTCATTTAGCTACTTTTATTAACAATGGTGCTTCCAAAGGAAATGGAGGAATTTGCATCCTTAACCGAAGGGAGTGGCCATTCCTTTACCTCTGAGATCAGGATCTCATCAAGACACGACAGCACACCTTGAGAACTCTCACCAAACTGACATTCCTCTGAACTTAGTTTTTAGTTCAAAAATGTCACACATACTAAAACTCACTTGAAAGTATATTAAATTCCAAGACCCTGCTGTTGGTTAGAGAGGCCAGCTGATTCTGGGATCCAGAGCTCTGGTTCCAACCACAGCATTATGGAGCACTTCATCAGGGTGCAAGCGATTTCTCTCAAACACAAGCTTATTTGGACACTTCTTAAAATATGTTGGGGAGTGAGGGGGCCGCTGTGGTGGTGGCAAGACCCACCTCAATCCAGCCTGCATAGAGACATCCTTGGAGCTTTCCAGCCCCTGCAGTGATGGTGTTCGAAGTAGAAAAAGAACCCCTCCAAACAAGCAAACAACAAAAAACCCTTTGTCATTTTCTCTAATGTTCTGTATATTTCTCTAATGTTCTGAGCACTATAATGTCTCATACCTGGATGTGTGCTGCATTCGGAGCAAAGCCAGAGGGAAGGTCATGGGGGACAAAGACATGTGAGCAAGAGTTTAGCAAATTTCAGGCAGGAAGCTGCTCAGGGTGTGAAATCCCTCACCTCAACACTGTTTAACTGTAGAAAGAGGAGACGTTTTTCCCCATCAGCTGTACCAAAAACGTGTGTGTTCTATACACATGTGCAAATGGATAGAGGAAGGCTTGGAAGGAAACACAGCTTCCTCAGTCCCATTGAGCACACAAATATGGAAGTGGCCATCTTGGCAGGGGTCCTGGGTTAGGAATGATGCCTAAAGAGGGCTTTGGTCTTTCTTGTTCACATTTCTATCTTTCCCAAGGAAAATGGACTCTGGTACGAGTGGCAAAATTAACAATTACTCTCAGGAAATATTTTCTAGGATCTTCAGATGGACATTTTATGTCCAAACCTGCCATCTACCCAGAATCATGATGGATTTATGGAAAATACAAAAAGGTGTAGTGCCTACAAAGGACAACACATGACAAAGAGCTGAGCCAGTGTGGGAGGGAGTCCTGCTGGCTGGATGTCAGGAAGACAGGTTGAAACCAAGCTGGGGTGTCAGTTGGTTAAATGTCCTACTTCAGCTCAGGTCATGATCTCATAGTTCATGAGTTCAAGCCCTGCTGTCAGTACAGAACTCACTTCAGATCCTTTCTCTCCCCCCCACCCCGCCCCTTCCCTGATGGTTCTCTCTCTTTCTCTCTCTCTCAAAATAAATAAATAAATAAACTTAAAAAAAAGAAAGAAGGAAAACCAAGCAGACATTTTAGCTCCAACCACTTAAACTGTGTAGGTTCCCAGTGGAGGAGGCAGGAGTAGCCCAAAATCAGCTGTAGGCAGCAGCTGGAGTCAGAGGAACCTGACTCCCAGGGCGTTCTTGGGTTAAGGCAGCAGGACAAAGCTGGGGAAAGACGGACTGAGGGAGACATGTGTTCAAGGCGCTGTCTGGGTGTGACTCAAAGAAGATACGCTGGTTTTAACTCTAGGAAACCTGGTAATGCCACCTATACCATCATGTCAGAAAGAGGAGCATTTGGGAGACGCAGCGGAAGCCAGTGAGAAAACCAGAAGGAGCCTCTAGGAAGCCAGGAAAAGATTTAAGAGACTCACAGACAGGAGTCACAGACGGGCAGGTTTTCCAGGGGGTTCATCAGCAATGTTCTACAGACAGACCATAGAGAAAAGACAAAAGGATTTTTCATCTTCAAATACGAGGGTCTAAACTTGTGCTGCTGGGTGCTTGGAGCTATAGCTCCAAATTAGGAATGCCATTACGGAATTCATTTGTCTCTGTCCATTTCCCACAGCTTAATGGGTCAGTTCCTTAAAACTAAGATGGGACTAACCTTCTCAAAAGTTAGTAGAACTTCTTGTTAGAGCCATATTGTTTCCATCCGTCAGGAGAGTCAGATGTCACTTGGCTGGGGATGGATGGGAATACATTCACGCGTGTGTGCGCATGTACACACACACACACACACATATTTTTAAAAACACTGCGCAGGTTAATCATATATAGCCATAAAAATTCACGTATTTTCCTCTCCATAAAGTAATAATATGGTGCACATATAGTATTAGTTTCAAAATTTCTCAAATTTCTTCATTAAGATGCCATTTCCAATTAAGAAGTGGAAGTAAGGGAAATAGGGCCAAAGCCAGATATAGGAGATTTCTGCATGCTCCTTGAACAATTGAGATATCAGAGAGCTGCTTCAGGTATTTCACCCTTGTGACATCAATTGGGCTCATTGCTCAAACTGCCATGTCTGCAGGTTATGTCTGTGCTGAGGAGACATAAGTATTTACCAGTATTTTTACTGAGTCATTTGAAAAATTGGCTTTTACAGCAGTGTGCCAATTGGGGCAGAGTTCTGGGTAAAGCTGTCACTCCAGTGAAACTGGGAATCACCAGGTGACAAGATAGATTAGCACCTACCCCATTTAGTAGCCATCACTGCCTTTAACGCAAAGATCACAGTGATTTTGTAGACCTACATCATTGTGTGAGAATGTATGTGTGCACTTAAGGTTAAAATATTAATAAACCAATAAAATAATAATAGCAAATAATAGAAAAGTAACATGGCAAAATAAAAAGAGGTGACATCTCTTCAGTACCTTCGATGTGCTGTATGAGATATTTTATATCCATTATCTCTTTTTATCTCACAGCTGTTTAAAGGTAGATGTTCTCTCTCTCTCTGTGTGTCTCTGTCTTTCTCTCTATAGATAAGCCAACCAAAGACTCAGAATGGTTGACTGACTTGCCCATGATCACCCAGCTGGTGTCACAGGGCAATTTAATTCTAGATTTGGGCACCAAAGGTCATGTTCTTTCTATTCCATCTTCGTAGCCATCTCCATTGTAGAGGAATTTCCTAAGCACCGTTGGGTTTTTTACTCCCTGCCTTTGATTGTCTGACATTTCTAGGTGTTTTCAGTGGGAACATCCCAAGAACACACATATGTCCCTTGATCAATGGTTTTGGACCACACTCCCCAGAGTTTGTTCAGCAAGGTGCCTTCCCCATTGAATTGTTCTTAATTTGGGGATGACTGGAGAGCCTGAGTCATCATCAGCTTAGGAAAGCTTGTCCTCACAGCTGTTCACAGATGCGTGTTGTTCTTCAGCCACTTCTGGAAGCCTATAGCGGCCATCTTCATCGACAGTGACCACCTCATTCTTTCTGCTTACTCCAGAAGAACTCGAACATACCCATTTCCAGTAGGTGTCAATTTTTGCTAGACCTGAGCATATTTGTAAAAGCACTTAGCACCATACAGATGGCCCACAAATAAGAAAAATCTCTGTCCTTTATTGCATTTGCTTAGTGATCAAAGATTCCTAACTAGACCTTTCTTCCAACATTGATTGTTTGCCTGGAATATGCAAATCTTCCCTCTTGCCAGGCCAGTCTTGAATATATTTACAAGGATATTGATGCCCATTACTTCAGTTAAATATAGATTATGAATAATGACAAATACTTTCATTCAAAGATTTTGATCATTTTCAGATTATACTTCATACCAGGACTTAACCTCAGTCGACTTCCAACAACTTTCAAGTATATGTTCTCACATACTCCGAGTTTCATGAAAATGTACTAAATAACCTTAAAGCCCTTTATGAATAATTATGAGTTTTTAAGTTTTTGTGAATCTGCATATTAATTCTGTCCCATAAATAAAACATGAAGCGAAAATCCAGTGTGTTGAGTGTCAGGGGGATAGAAGAAGAGAAGGGAAGATAATTATCAGTTTAATGTGGGAACATACTTAACCTAAAAGATTACCTCCAAAATTGGTGACATCCTAAGTATATATAATATATGAGGATGTTTTCGTTTCAATAAAAGGGGGGAAAGATTTATACTGAGTCTCTGCCATTTTCACAACTCTCTTGGCCACCCATGGTTGAAAAAGCAGTTGTCAGAATTTTTATTTGCTAGAGATTAGTCCTCACATATTTAATTTCCTATTCCCCCCAAGCACTGTGTGCTTCTATGCCATATAATTCACACTTCCATATTTGATGTGTGTTATTTGGTGATCCATCCACTTGTTCTGGAAGTTCCTGGGGGGAGGGGGGGGAGGGCAGCAGCAGGCATGATGGGGATCCATTAGTGTCTCTTCTACAGTAAGGTGATCCTGGATGCCATGTTTGTATCTTTAGCCATTTTGCAAAATAAGAGAGACAATGGATGACTAACACAAGTCTCCACGGGTACGCTGTGCTTATCAATCACTACGATTTCTTCATTAAAACTCAAGTGTGTTTTCACATGCCTCCAAAGTCCACCATGTTTATAGGTGTCATCTGTGAAGAGCTCAAAGTCATCTGCGATTTCACCAATCACACCTGCCTCCGTGCTTCATCCTGGCTTACTCGCCAAACTCAGACCGTCACCCAAGGTGGCTTCTCTCTCGGGACTCTAAGCTGCCTTCCCCAGGATGTGTGACTGCCAGAGCTGTGTGCAGTGGAAATGGAGTTTGTACAGAGAATTCTGCTGCTTAATTGGTTAAAAACAGTGTCAGAAACTTTTTAAAGCTTTCAAAAAGTCTACCCAAATAACGATAATGGTACTATGGACGTCCTAGTAAATATTCTTTTCTAAAGCAATTTACTGAAAATGTCACCCACCCCCCTCCACTTCTAGATTCCCACAGAGCTGTGTGGGGCAGATGCCAGAAAGGTCCTATTGTAGATGGGGACAATGAGGCTGACTTCCCCAAAGCCATAGAATTTGATCAAGTTACAAGAGCCTCCAATGATCACACAAAGGTGTGCAATTATTATACTACCCCTAGCTACCTTTCTTTCCTCTTTCATTCTTTTCTCCTTCCCTTCCTCGTCTATTTTTTCTGTCCTATCTAACTGGTTATAAGGAGTTAAGTTGCATATACATTTATGGAAAGAATAGATTAAAATAATACACATACCAATGGGACTTTTTCATCAACTCTGCCTTCTCCTAGCAGTGAAACATGCTCTCTCTGCATTTGCACAACTAATATAGACTCCATACCCTTAGGGATGTTCCCTCAAGAAGCCAACAGAATAGTGATTTACTGTTAAAGTTCAACAAAATAAGTGCACATGGGTGGCTCAGTCGGTTAAGCACCTGACTTTGGCTCAGGTCATGAGCTCAGGGCTCATGAGTTTGAGCCTCATGTTGGGCTCAGTGCTGACAGCTCAGAATCTGCTTTGGATTCTGTGTCTCCCCCTTTCTCTGCCCCTCCCCTACTTGCACTCTTCTCTCTCTCAAAAATAAATAAACTTTAAAAATAAATTAATAAAATATAAAACTCAACAAAATATACTTATGTTTGATAAAAGGAGCTTGGTATTTGTTTTCATTTCAAAATGGGTTCTAATCCTATCACTGCTCCATGCTCCCTGAGCACTGTGGGCATGTTACTTAATCTCCTGAGGTCTCAGTTTCCTTATCTGTAAAATGGGGATGGATGGAAGCATATTCTAGGGATTCAAGATGAATTATGCCATGACCTCTGAGTAGTCATCTCCCTGAAAAGGTTCTCTGCATGATTGCTTAGGCTAGAGTTCCCTAATGAAAGATAAGGCCTTCTCCTTAAAGTAGAAAGATAGCTTCATTGTTCAATCCATTTCTTTTTGCAGATCTTCATATTTCCTAGTACTGTGCTTGCTGAGAGAGTTCCAACAGGGAATTAGATAAGACTTCCAGCCTTCATGAGCTCGCAGGGCAGCCGAAGAGATAGGAAGATGTATAACCCATCACCAGTCAGTGAACGAAAGGTTCCAAACCATTGGGATGGAGCTCTGAACTCCTGGTTTAGAGACGGCGGGAAACTAGAAGAAAGACCCTTGCGCTGAGTCTTGAAGCATTAGCAGGGCTTCCCTAGGAGGGAAGAGAGGAGAGGGCAGCCGGGCAGAGAAAACAGAGCAGCCAGGGGAGGCAGGAATGTGTTCTGGAGGACCCATCTGAAGTTGCCTCGTTCCCACCTTCATCCTAGAGACGTGCACTGAGCACCGTTGTGTCTTCTGGGAACAGAGACGGGCAAGGCCTCTGCTCTCTGGGAGATGATTGTCCAGTGGGGATGGCAGACAATGAACAAACAGCAAACAGAAAAGAGAAGGAGGCAGGTAATGAACCAATGTGGCTGATGGCACAGGAGGGGGAGGGGGGCTGCTTCAGGTGACGTTTCAGCTGAGACCCGCTTGAATGATAATCAGGGGCCGTAAGAAGATCCAAAAGAGAAGGTTCCAGGAAGAAGGAGTGGCTGCTAAAAAGGCCTTCAAGCATGACTATAGAATAGAAAGAAAGATACACACATCCACCCCTTCAAGACTGGGTTCAACAGAAATTCCATGTAAAGGGAGCAAAAAGGATATCCTTGACGGATTCTGAGGTTCAAAAGGGGTTAGATGTTTCCAATTTTGGAGAAATCACCTTTCCAGAAGCTCCTTACAAATGTCAAGCAACAGTTAATAATTTTGACTACCATGATTTCCTTTCTTCCACTGGATCTCCCCCATTAGAGAGCGAAAAACTACCATTAAACTTGGAAGTTTATAGAAGGCATAAATGCAAACTGCTCATATGCACCAATAGGTTCTAGTTGTTAAAAAAAAAAAAAACATAAACACGCATGAGCGGGATGGGACTGGATAATTGCCCGAATTCGGAGAATCTGCTTAATATAGTAATAATTCTTTTGAATTTGACAATAATCATTCTGTGCTTTATGTATTTCAGCCAGACCTTAGCGTGGACCGACACCAGTAATATTAGGTCCCCTCAATGAATGAGTTGCTAATTCAATTTATTAGTAATTGTACAGTAATTAGTACGGTCGCCCCTGTAAAATGGAAGGTTCTTAAAGATCTGAGTTGAAAAGAGACCTTGGAATTTTAAATGAAGAGAGTCTTCCCCATTCAGGTTACAGAGGTGGTGGTGGGTAGAATAAGGAAGTGTGCATCTTTTTTTTTTTTTTTTAAATTTTATTTTTATTTATTTATTTATTTTTTAAATATTTTTATTAATTTCTAGGAGAGAGAGAGAGAGACAGAGTGAGCAGGGGAGGGTCAGAGAGGGGGAGACACAGACTCTGAAATAGGCTCCAGGCTCTGAGCTGGCAGTCAGCACAGAGCCTGATGCGGGGCTCGAACCCACGAACCGCGAGATCATGACCTAAGTGAAAGTCGGACGCTTAACCAACTAAGCCACCCAGGCGCCCCAGGAAGTGTGTATCTTAATAAAAACCTTAAAATTTATGTTCGTGTTGAGTGCCTGGATGGTTCAGTCGGTTAAGCATTTGACTGGCTCAGGTCATAATCTCCTGGTTTGAGGGTTCAAGACCCGCATCAGGCTCTGTGTTGACAACTCAGAGCCTGGAGGCTGTTTCAGATTCTATATCTCCCTCTCTCTCCCCTGCCCTCCTCCGCTCATGCTCTGTTTCAAAAATGAATATTAAAAAATTAAATGAATTTTTTAAATTAAATGAATATTAAAAAATTTTTTTTTAAATTTGTTTAATGTTTTTATTTATTTCTAGGAGAGAGAGAGAGATAGCGTGAGCAGGGGAGGGTCAGAGAGAGAGGGAGTCACAGACTGAAACAGGCTCCAGGCTCTGAGCTGGCAGTCAGCACAGAGCCCGACGCGGGGCTCGAACCCACGAACTGCGAGATCATGACCTAAGCGAAAGTCGGACGCTTAACCGACTAAGCCACCCAGGCGCCCCCCAAAAATTTTTTTTAATAAAAAACTTTACGCTCATGTTTATGAGCCTGTCACTTAATTATCACTAATAGATATTTAATAGACAATAAAATTCCTTCTTTGAGATATATTATTGACCTCACTACTGAACCTCCCTTAGTTGAGTCAACATTTTATTGACAGCACACAATCATATTTGGACTGATTTTCTACTTGTATTCTTAGAGAGATCTTAGACGATGCACATTGGTTTCTGCAGCCAACTCTTTGAAACTATAATAAACTGCAAAGGCCATGCTCAGGATCAACAGCAACAACAACCAATGTTTGGGTAACATGCGTTCTGCCCTCACGTGGCAACAAAATCCAGAACGCATCGCGCAACGTAACCAACAAATACTGCGCTTCATTTGGAAGGGCCTTAAGCTATGCTTCTCCCCCCTCTAAATTACGGTATTTTCGGCTAACCCTTGTAGTTAACAGCTTAACTTAACTCTGCCGTGTGTAGGACTTCCATAAATGCAGGGACTTTATATTACAAACTCAGCTGCAGTTTAAATTATTAGGCAAGCTCTTTTCATGGCGCTCCAACACTTTAAAGCCCACAGCTGCCCACGCGACTAGGGGGACCCTCATTAGATGTCATTTGCATGCCATTAACCACGAAGCAGTGGGTCAGTCGTTGCCCATCAGGCGTTAGGCTCCCTCTTTTTGTGTTAATTAGCAGAGAAATAAGGAGTTAATGAAGATCTTCTGATCTGTGATGACTCATCTGGTTGTTTCCAGGCTCAACACCCTGGGCCACTTGGGCCGCACCCTGCCTGGATGCTCTGAGCAGAGCTCGAGGGCCGTCCTCAGGGGCCTGTGGCACGGTGGCCTTTGTTAGCTCAAGATTAGAAGGAGTTAATTGCTTCAAGATTGCTGGGAGATTAGGTTACTGGGTGGGATGTATCTATGTAAGCATATGTCAGCGCGAGTTAGAAGATAGGAGACGCTTATTTTAATAAACTTATGAAAAGAAGAATTAATTTGTCATTACATTGGAAATCTTATTTTATTAACTTAATTTGAAAATGTAAAGCTGTCTGAAATGCCGGTTTTTCACTCACTTTCCTTCTGAATATGTATGAATCACAGATTAGTTGATGTGCAACACTGTTCATTCAGGGTGCTTTTTCCCGGAGGTTCTTTTCTTTTTTCTTTCCTTTTCTTTCCTTTTCTTTCCTTTTCTTTCCTTTTCTTTCCTTTCCTTTTCTTTTCTTTTCTTTTCTTTTCTTTTCTTTTCTTTTCTTTTCTTTTCTTTCTCTTCTCTTCTCTTCTCTTCTCTTCTCTTCTCTTCTCTTCTCTTCTCTTCTCTTCTTTTCTTTTCTTTTTTAAATCCCTAACTCGTTTTGCTGATATGGTGTCTGGCTCTGGCGGAGTGGGCTAGTGACCATGACCTCTGGGTTCTCTTCTTGTGCTGGGTGGAACACGGCTACTCAGAGATCCCTCTGCAGTCCTGTTGAGAGAAGAGAATCCCTCTGCCTGCCTTGCTTCCTCCTCTCCGAGCACGAGTTATATATAAATGCCTTTTGGGTTTGGGACCTGTGGAATAGAATGAGAGAGAAAGGGGCCAGGCTCTAAATTAAAGCTATCAAAGGTGTTTTTTAAAATGCTTGCCTTGGGGCGCCTGAGTGGCTCAGTCATAAGAACATCCGACTTCGGCTCAGGTCTTGATCTCACGGCTGGCGAGTTCAAGCCTTGCATTGGGCTCTGTGCTGACAGCTCAGAGTCGGGAGCCTGTTTCGGATTCTTTTCTCTCTGCCCTTCCCCTACTTGTACTCTGTCCCTCTAAAATGAATAAATGTTAAAAAAAATAAAATAAAATGCTTGTTTTACATTTTATGGCTGTTTGAAGGCAAGGTCCAAATTGCCCTCGTATTCTTTGCTCCTAGGGGAGACATGTTTATTGAACACCTACTATGTTCCAGGAAGTGCTCTAAGCACTTTCTTCTTATTGCCTGTTTTAATCTTACAATCGTCTTACAACAACTTAGACAAGGGGGACTATTTAGCCACATTTTTCAGGTGAAGAAACTGAGGACAGGGACATTTAGTACCTTGTCCAAGGGGACCCAGTGACAAGAGTCAGCTGTCCACCCCAGAGCCTTCCCTCCCCACCTGTGCCCCACATATTTCTGAAACATAATTGAGGGAACTTGGCTATGTCATAGTCGGGAGGGGTGACACTGTGATGTCTCATTCCATGGCCATCCCAGTGGACAGTGGTCAGGGGCAAGTACAGCCTCAATGTCATCAAGAGCTCCTGAGGTTTTGGGGTTTTGTCCCCCAAAGACGTTGGAAATCTTGAGTATTAAAATAAAGTCTGATTTCTAAATAATCCATCTGGTCTTTATTTTATTTTATTGTTAATACTGTGCAGTTCAAGCAAACACACAAGCCAATCCGTGGACAATTGTTGGGCCCCCTGCAAAAGGTAAGCAGATTTTCAGAGCCAGTTTTCCCCCTAAAGTGCGCTGCACATAGTGGGCACTCAGTAAATGGCTGAATGGATCAATGTGCAGTTGCATGAATCCAGAGGCTGATCCCGGGTCTCATGGACACAATGAAATGCTGATTTATGGTCATTCGGACACTCCAGACCCCTGCACTAAGTGTCCCTTTTTAAAAAATGTTTATTTATTTATTTATTTTGAGAGAGAGAGAGAGAGAGAGAGAGAGAGAGAGAGAGAGAGAGGGAGAATGTGAGCACCAGGAAGGGACACTGCTGTTCTGCACTGTCAGTGCAAAGCCGGACGTGGGGTTCGATCCATGAACCAGGAGATCATGACCTGAGCCGAAATCAAGTCAGACACTTAACCCAGGTGCCCCCCCAAGTGTCCTTTCATCAGATAAGCAAAAAGACCTATCACCGTTGTGGCTTTTCTGAGGGAGGAAGCTTGTTGGAATTGTGGTGATGATTCTTGCAGCAGAAACCATTTGAACCCTCTTTCCGGAGAACTTACTGGGTCCCCCTTACTGTCTGGGGCTGATATGAATTGGGCCAAAAACAATCTTCAAAATAGTTAACCATAGAGCCACAGAAGGTTAACATCTGGCTCTGCTGAGACCCAGCCACTCCATGCAGCCTTTAGGGTCGGCAGGTGCCCTATTATTTGGTTGTTAAATATTTTACTACCACCTCTGCCCAAAAGGTCGAAATGTAAAGAAAATAGAACACCTCCCCTCTCCCTCCTCCCTTCCTCCTTTCCTCTCTTCCTTCTTTCCTTCCTTCCTTTCAGATAGCTCCTAGCAAGATGCTACCCACCTTAGCATCAAGGGAAGCTCAGAAGTTTTAGTCATGTCCAAGGCAGGTTGAAGTTGAAGTTGAAGGCCATGCCATCGTGCAGAGGGCATTAAGTCAAGAACAAACCTGTGCTTGGACTAGACCTTGCATCTACCCTCTCCTGGGATCCACGGTGCTCTCGCTAAGCTGCACGGGCATCTAAAACTCGCCTGCCCGGGGTTTTATAACTCCGACAAAACCTGGGCGTTTGCCAATGTCAAAATTGCCTTTTCTTATTACTTCTTATTGGCAGTATATGAAAAAGTTCCAATTATCTCTTTAGCCTGCACTCAAAAGGTTATCAGAGGCAGGATGCAAGCTCTCGGCATCAGAAAAAAAAAAAAAAAAAGTAAGTAGGGAAAGGGAAGGAGCGAGACAGCTGCCCTTCACCTGAAGAGGGTTTCCTGGGGGCTGAGACAGGGACGCGGGCTTCTCATTCGCAAATGAGCCGACTGGGAAGAGCAAATGGGGAAATTCTGAACAAGCCTTTTTTTGTTTTTTTGTTTTTTTTTTTAAATTTTGAGTTAGAGGATAGGTCTCCTGGGAATGAGAATGTTCCGGGCACACTTAACTGCCCATGTATACAATAGCTGGATCTCGATCTGGATCCTGACATCCACTGATGGCTAAGGAGCCATAAAATAATCATGGAGAAGGTGGGAGCCAGAGGCTGAAGGTGGAGAAAACCTTACTCGGTACCTGAGCTTTAAAGACAGGTCCTAGGAAGGAGATTGGGTTCTCCAGAGTATTGTTTGCTTCCTGATGTCTTGACCTTTGTTGAAGAGGCAGAGCCCAAAGGAGGTTATAAAAGGCTAAAAGTAATGATGCAGGCGTCTGCATATAAGCCAGAGTCACCGCTGAAGTGAGGGACGGGTCCTGGCAAAGCCGCCGTGCGCTCCCAGGCCATGCCCTGTCTCCATGTACTGTTTCACTCAAGTCCAGTATCTCAATTTTCTTCAGAAAAAAAACGCTGTGTTTCTCACCTCCCTCCCCTAAAAATAAACCTCTTCATCCAAAATATACTGTGGATGAACCTTTTCTGAAGATTGTGGCTACTTTCTTAAGAGGATGCATTCCGTTGCTCAGAGACATATTTTCTGCCCCAAACACCTACGGGGCTCCAGGGACGCAAAGGTGGTAAAGACCACCCGTGTGGTTGAGGAAAGCACAGCCCAGTGAGGGTGCCGGGGACACAGACATGGAGACGTCATCCAGTAAGGGTTTGTTAGGTGTCTCCTAAGTGTCGAGCATCAGACGGGCAGTTATAAAACAGTCTGGTTGGTACTGTGCACGAAGTCTGCTCACTGTCTATGTGTCACAGGGGGCCTGGAGAAGAGAGGGAGGGAGGGGGGAAGGAAGGAAGGAAGGAGTGACATTTGACAGGGGTCAGTGACAGGCAAGAAGCAAGCAGGTGAGATTCTGAGCCCTTTTTCTCTGACCAAGAGACCAAGGTCTCAAATGCTCAGCCATCGCTCTGTAGACAGTAGCCTGGGGATACCTTCCACATTTACCCCTAAACAAGTGCACCTGTGATAAAGTTTTATTGGTAAACCAGGCACAGTAAGAGATTAACAAAAATAACTAGACAATAACAACAACACTTATGTCGTCTCCCTCTCCCGAAACATGTATTGTCCTAGACTCATCCCTGTCCTTCTCATGATGATGGAAGATGCTGAAATGCCTGCGTGATGGGGCCAAGCGAGGGGAGTGATGTGGGCACCGTGACGTAGCCGCTGACCTTCTCAAAGGAAGATCACTTGCTTCCTGACAGCGGCTGACCACGGGTAACTGAATCTATGGGAAGCAGAACCTCAGTTAAGGGGGGGGCTCTTGCATGGTCCTTAGGCCGTGATGGTATGATCCAGAATGCTCTACTTGTCTCCATCAGGCGCTGCAGATGCCAGCTGCCTGCTTTCTGGCTTCATGGTGGAGCGACCTGGCTCTTGGCCGCAGCCCTGATCTGGTGGCTCAGGGCCCGCTGGTGACGAATGGGACCTTTTTGAGATTCTCTTAGGGTCTGAGCTAATAGTGGATGCTGTCTCCTTTTAGAAGACTCTAAATGCTGTGCTATTTTCTGCAAAGAACCAGCAAATGTGCCCTGAGCTGCCCGCCATTCGCCCCTCGGCAAGAGCTCAGGGTGGATGAGAAATTGCTCTGGGAGTAGCTTAACTGGTGGTGAAGGGACACTTTTTAAAAGTACATTAAATGCTCACTTCAAGAGAGAGATTGTTTCTGTTCATAATCCAGTTTACACAAAGTTGCTGGACAGATTGTCTTTGAATGTGGCTAAAATACAGGCCATGGGTATCCCGAAATTAAAGTTTTCTGGGTCCTGCAGGCATCGCTAAGTGCCTGAAACTAACATATAAACCAGGACACCTGGATGGCCCCTAGACATGTGTCATACAGGTAGAGATGCCATGAATAGAAAACCAGCAGAGTTTTCAAACAGAAGCTGCAGAAGGAAGGCCAGTGGCCACATGCCCCATAGGTACTGGTTTGGTGCCTCTCACGTGGGCGACTCTCTGTCGCAGGTTCCAGGGCAGGGTGGGAATAATGATTTCTTTCTCTATTTAGTGATGGTCAATGGTTTTTCTAAGCAACATGGGTGGGAAGTGGGGGTGGCGAAGAGAGCTGGTTTATAGAAGTCTTTACTGTCCTATGAAGATGACATTTTCAGCTTCCATTGTGAAAAATGATGTTGGCTCTTGCGGGCCCCAGGACATTGTGCACCTGAATGTTCTGGGTCCTGTGGTATGATCACCGGAAGGCGATGTGAGGTCCTTCCCCCAAGACCCAGTTTTTTTTTTATCTTATGAGCGTGGGCACAAACATCAATCCCTACAGACCCTTGCCACCTTTTAGTCTCAAGGCTCACAGGGTTAAAGGCATTTCTGTAGCCCCAGGACTGGATATAAAGTCGTATACAGAGAGTTTCTTCCCTGGCATGAGATAAAAATCTCACCTCCTATCGAAGCAACATGCCAGGAACTCAGAACGGATGGTCCAGATTTAGGGGAAAACTTATTATTCACGACGACTGCCTGGCGGCGTCATGAATCGGTAATGAGAACACCACTGTCATTGTGGGATCAAGCCCAAAGCCCTGGGCCAGCTATGAAATACAGTATTGTGTTTACACACTGTAACCTCATCCCTCGGAAGGCAACAGAAAAAGCAGGGCTTCTAATGCGGCTGCAACCGTGATTTCCCCCGTCCCATCAGTACCCTGGCTGGAGCTGGCCATCGCAGAAGCAGTGACGTGGAACAAGAACAAAAGAGAGACCGACGCAACCAAAACACTTCGAAGCAAGCTTTTGGAAAACCAGACTGTTGACATTTTATGAACTTAGTGGCAAAAAGAACATGCAGTAAAAATAATTTGCATTCTCTGATTATATATGTCAGATCCCTAAATATCTTGATCATGCTATTTTGCTAAAGATATCCTGATGGTGGATCTGTGTATGATTTACATAAATGAGGCATTTGCATAAATTAAATTAACAAATATAAATACATGCTTATAAAATGCTGATACCACTTACTACTCTCATAAAAGTAAATTATGAGGGATGACATATGATAGGCCATGTGGTTTTTGGGCAATCATCGAATGCCCCTGATGCGTACTTGGCATTTCACTGCCAGAAGAAGGAGAAAACTCCAACTCAAGCATTTCTGATGGCCTGGTTCTCCCAGGGAAGCTGTAGAACAGACTTTTGAAAGATGATGTGTAAAGCGAGCAAAAGCCCAGTTTAAGTGCAGGGACTAAGCGCACAGGCAGTAGAGTCAGATCGTGGAGTTCAATCCTGACCACTGCTAACTCCACATGTCGTTTAGGATAAGTCATTTCATCTATGCCTCGACTTTCTCATCTGTAAACTGGGGATAGTAATAGTACCCACCTCAAAGGGTTGCTGTAAGGATAAAATGAGTTAATGTCCAGGAGAGCGCTGGGCACAATCCCTGGCATATGGAGAATGCACAATGACTTTTGGCTCTATTAGTGTGATTGGTTACGTGATCGGTGTGTTGGAGGAATATTTTCCCAAGGCTACATAGACCTTTGCATCCGACCTGCTCCTCTCTATCCCTTGACTGATGATGTGTAAATTTTTCTGGTCTTTGGAGCCCTGGAGTGCGAGAAGGAAAATTCCCAAGGATCATCACCAATATTCAAATCACAGCCCGAACTGAGCTGCTGGAATGACTCTTCAAGGGGGGTTCCTAAGAGGCAATTGCCGATTTGTACTGGATCTAAGAGGTGGCTTCCAAATGATTGGCTGTGCTTTTAGAGGCCCCTGTGAACTGGCAAGGCTGGTAAATTGTACAGGAAGAAACCACTACTCGTGGGCAGACAGTCTCCCCCCCCCCCAATTCTGATCAGGCCGGTAAGAGAGTTTAATTCCTCAAGGCCCCATGTGTTGCACTCAGTCTAACTCAGTGTTTGTCACAACAGCAATCACGACATTTCCAGCTGGTGGCTGCTGCAGTCTGCCTCTTAAGCAGGGTACTGAACGCACCGCCTCTCCACAAGGGCAACAGACGCGCCCATGAGTTACCATTTCTTCCATCGCTCGCACCCATGGGAACGTTTTCACTTTTTTTTAATTTAAATGTTTTATTTATTTCTAGGAGAGAGAGAGAGAGAGAGAGACAGCGTGAGCAGGGGAGGGTCAGAGAGAGGGAGTCACAGACTGAAACATGCTCCAGGCTCTGAGCTGGCAGTCAGCACAGAGCCCGACGCGGGGCTCGAACCCACGAACCGCGAGATCATGACCTAAGCGAAAGTCGGACGCTTAACCGACTAAGCCACCCAGGCGCTCCGGGAACATTTTCACTTTTAAAGTGAGTTGGGAGAAACTCACCTTATTTTTTTTTCTAAATGAAGCTGTATCTTATTTTAAACAATTGGAACTGATTCTCAGAGATCAAATGACTTAGTTCCTTGGATTCCTTTTCGGGTCAGTGGAGGAAACTGTCTATTTCCTGGTGAAATTTACATCTTTCCTAGTGAGCCTGGACTAACCCAGATATATACTTCTGTTCATTAGCTGCTCTCCAGACCATAAGACATCTTCAGAGGTATAGAAACCAACCTCCAATCTCTCTCTCCCAGACTCTCCCTCCCCTTTGAGAAGGCCAGTTTCCCAAGCACTCTCGCTGGTAATTAGGATGGTGCTCAATGAAGTCTTGATGGGACCATAACCCCAGCTGTGGGCCCTGAGGGCATCAAAGACCCTCTGCCCTGGGAGATCAGACTTGCTTTGCAATTTTGCCTCTCACTGAGAGTAAGGTACTAGCCTGGAGAGTAAGGTACACAATTTTTGGGGTCAGAACAGTGATTACCATAATAGTAGCTATCAGTAATCTAGCTCCTTCTATAGGTCAGTCCACATGCTTTACATATGGTGTCTTAGCTACCTTGTTTTGTAAATATCACATTAGTAGAGATGGGAAAGGTCCTATCTGTGCTGGGATGTGAGACTGAGGTCCTATTCCTGGTAATGCACCATTAGCACAGCTGGTAAAGTGCAGCTTGCCAGGCCCATGGATGTCCATCCACCCTAGGCCAAGGGTCTGGGCAGGGAAATAAAAGATGCCATTCTCCCAAGGCCAGCCTGGTATCCTCTAGTCCTATGTGCTCTATAATCTCCATCGGACCATCACAGCTCTCTTATCTAAGAACTGCAGTGCAGTTGCCTGGGCCTCAGCTCTCACATCTGTTGGATGGAAAAAACTGAGTTCTGCACAGCATCTTCGGAGCTTGCAAAGATCAAATGAGACCATGAATGTGAGAGGCACCAACACCTACGCTGGTAATTGCTATTAGTTTTGACTGGGGCAGGTACACTCTAGGGCATGTACATGAGCAACTGTTTGTTGGAAACTTTAAATTTTTTTAAAAGCTTATTTATTTTTGAGACAGAAAAGAGACAGTGTGAGCAGGGGAAGGGCAGAGAGAGGGGGAGACACAGAATCTGAAACAGATTCCAGGCTCCAAGCTGTCAGCACAGAGCCCAGTGTGGGGCTCGAACTCACAAACTGTGAGATCATGATCTGAGCTGAAGTCAGGTGCTTAACCGACTGAGCCACCCAGGCACCCCCTTTTTGGAAACTTATACATTGGAAGAAAATTACAAATTGTTGAGACTCTTGTTTGAATTCAAGTTCTGGATGTCTAGCTCTAATCTTGCTCCTAAGCTCCAGACTCAAGCATCCAACTACGAGCTGGAATGGCTGTTGGATGAAGCCCAAAACACTGGCAGTGAAGACTCGTGTTGAAGGAGCAGCAGTGGAAATGGCCAATGGGGCCAAGGGTGGGTCATGACAGTTCTCACCTTCCCTTCCTCCTGGTCAGGGACTTCTCTGCAGATGGTAACCTCTTGCTAATACCAAGTAGAAGTCCCCGCCTAACAAGAAGTTCTAGGTGATTCCAAACTAGGTGCTACGCTTCCATTAGAGAAGCATTTCTTTGTATTGTATGCCAACCACCGACATCAGAATGTCTGGTGTTGCTTGATTTGGTAGAAGATTCCGAAGTCCACTGACTTAACTCTGAGGGTGGACTTGGGGATCTGCATTTAATAAGCCTCTTACATCATTTCTCCATTCTAAAGATTGAGAGCCACAGCATTAGTTACTGCCCTCTGCTCATCTGTACTCTTTCATAATGAACACAGGTGGCATTTTGTACTCTTTCATAATGAACACAGGTGGCATTTTTTACTAAGCATTTAAGACAGAATGGGAATGGTGTCTCAACTGACGTTTGCAGTTTGTAGCATAAATTGCGGGGCTCCATGAAGATCTTAGGAAATCTCAGGGCTTTGAAAAGGGAGCCTATTAGACACACTGAAATCTTTCCATTTCTCATCATCCTATTGCTTTTGCTCCTAAGAGGAATTTTCCTTGAAAGAATCCATCATGTGAGCATTCATTCATTCACTCATTCATTCAACATTTGTTCATTGACTTAGTACTTTTGTGT
Organism: Proteles cristata cristata; assembly: GCA_017311185.1. NCBI lineage: Eukaryota > Metazoa > Chordata > Mammalia > Carnivora > Hyaenidae > Proteles > Proteles cristata. Next base: position 660,738 of record JAESUZ010002526.1, on the reverse strand, counting down.
CATGCAGCAATGAGTAGATGAACAAGAAAAAATAAGAAAAGTTTTTATCTAGCAGAGAAGATAGATGATCCTCTCAAGAAAGGCAATGCAATAATCCGGATTACCGCCTCAGACTTCCCTTTGGAATATCCCGCCATTGAGCCAAACCATTCTGGCTTCTGTGTGCAACTATGGGGGTGGGAATGATTGTGAGCAATAATGGCTTGAAATAGACTCCATCAATTTGTCTGATTCAACATAATGCTATGAATAGGGTCTGTACGTTATCCAAATAGTTAAGTTGAATTATTCAATATCGTGTGTGCCCACCATCTTGGCACGGGCATTCCATTTCAAAAAAGACCCTGTGCATTGGGAACTACAATTAGGACAGCAGAGCATCAAGAGGACTGTGTGAATGGGGTGCTGGGCAGGTGGCTGGATTGTGAATGGGAGATGAAGCATCGTCTAAGAAGGCAGAGAGGAGAATGGGGGAAGAAGGAGAAATATAACAGAAAGCAGAATGAAAGACAACAGCAGAAAAAGATGTCGGGGGCGGAGGCCATGGAGCTAATGAGATAATGAAAGATGTAGACAGTGGTCCCTAAAGGTGAATCAAGACTTGACCCACAGGTGGGGGCTGTCTCTCCCACCACCCCTCCCCCATCCCTCATCCCGGGGTTCCCAGACTGGAGAGGACCAACGACATTGACAGCAGTCCCCGCCGACGAAGCCGGAATGGGAATGTGCTCATTCTCTCTTCCCTCTCCCTGTGACATCCATCAGAAAGGGGAAGCTTTTGAGCACTGAGAGAGGGGGGGAAATAAGCAGAAGTAATTTATTCGGGATCTTTGAGAGGATAATAGCCAATTATTTGTTTATAACACTGGTTAAATTTTCATTAGGCAGATTAATGGAATATCATGTACTGTCAACATTGGACTGAGGGGTGGTCTGTAAGAGATAAACGGGCAAACAGGCTCTGTGTCTCTCTGAGTAAATTAGTTTTTGCTTTCCTGTTTTTCATATGAAAATGGGAAAGGTGGGCAAGGTGCTGCATTTTAAAACAGGTCTTGAGATGGGCCAAACTGGTTAAATATGAAAGCGATCCTGGTAATAAATACATTATAATAACTTAGCATCATGGCCATAATTTTGATTTCATGAAAGTCTGGGATAATGTTGATTTTTAACCTGCTCTCTTAATACACATTTCCTCTCCCTGAACTCAAACGCTGCTTGCTGGGAGGTGAAAACACATTACTTTGGGGGCCTGATTTGTCTGTATAATGCGCTCAGCATTACAGCTGGTAAATGCAAGAGGCGCCTCTGCTTTCTTGTGAGTTTGGGCATTGTCATCCTGGATGCCAGGAGTGGGTCCCCGAGTGCTGTTATCAGGATCAGAATCCCCGGGCTCAGCCAGCAGGGAGAGTTGCTTATCATTCTGGAAGTAGACTGAGAGGTGTACCTTCAGCAGTTTTTTTGATGCTAAATCTCTGGTTAGGGTTGAAGCCCTAAATGGGCTGAATTCTGAGTCTTGACACTATTTCATGTAATGATCAGTGGATTAAACTTTAGAATTGAAAATTCTATTAGCCAATTGGAAATCTCTCTCTCTCTCTCTCTCTCTCTCTTACACACAGTGAAATGGGCCATTTTATAAAAATTGATAGTTCGCAGTTTTTTTTAAAAATGGCAACTTAATTGTTTTAGTAGAATAACCACTGGGGAGGCATTAAAGCTCCCATATTTACAATAAAAATAAGACTGTTCATTTGCAGATCCACTCTAGGTTTTCTTTCTTTTTTTTTTTTTTAATTTATTTATTTCTAGGAGAGAGAGAGAGAGAGAGACAGTGTGAGCAGGGGAGGGTCAGAGAGAGGGAGTCACAGACTGAAACAGGCTCCAGGCTCTGAGCTGGCAGGCAGCACAGAGCCCGATGGGCTCAACCCACGAACCGCGAGATCATGACCTAAGCGAAAGTCAGACACTTAACCGACTAAGCCACCCAGGCGCCCCTCTAGGTTTTCTTTTAAATGGTATTACTTAGAAGAAAAATGATAGAATGCCACTTCTTTCTTCAAAAAAGAAGAAGGGAGGGAGGTAAGGGAGTCAGAGGGCAGAGCCAGAAACAAGGCCCAGCGAAGCGGAAGAAGGCAGACAGGAAGAAGCGAGTGGGGAGAAAAGGCTGTTTGCAGAGCTGTGGAAAATCAACCAAATGAGACCTGTTCTTTTTGTAAAATGCCCAAATTCGCAACAAACATGTCTAGTAAAATCTCCTTCAAAGGGGTGAGGTACCAATGTGAGTTTCTGCAGACCATTTCTCAGGTCTGTATATTGACTTCTCGTCAAAATAATTGTAGGCCCCAAAGTAATTCCCAGCACGAACTCGTTGGACTCGCACATTTGCTTTCTACAGTAGACAGTGGATGTAGCTTTCCCTACCTTAGACACGAAGATACCTCTGAGAGGCCCATTTCCAAGGCTCTGCATCTCTGCCCTGAGCCCAGAGCCTTGGGTAGCTCTTACTGAGCTTGACTGTGCGCCTGGGGCTTCGGGGGTGGGGCTGGGAGGTGGGGCGCAGGGATGATCTAGCTGCTCTACTTGCCCTTCGTGCTTGCCTTCCACTGCACCTTCACACCAGTAATGGAAGGGGGGCTTCGTGGGGAGTGGCCGGGCTGAACAGAGAGCTCAGGTGTTTGGTGTGCTGGGGTAGCCAGAGGCCCACAGGGAAAGTTGGGTTCCCAGCCTCCCTTCTGAGTAGGCTAAACCCTTCCTTAGTCCAAGATACCAGGTCAGGGGACAGCAAAGGGACATGAGTTGTTGGTGGTTAAATTCTTCTGAAATGGACAGAGGAATGGATTGAAGTTCACGTTTGTCTGTAGACTATGAAGTGGTGAGGGCTCTTTCATGGCCACTGGCCAGGACAATGACCTTTCAGAGCCTCTAGGGAGATTCATTTCTTCAATAACCAACATCTGTATGTTGCCTAGGAACCTCCTCAGACAAATGGCTCATAGTTGTGCAGCTTTGGGCAGAAATATTACAGCCTTCAGGAGGAGTTTGGTTGGAGGGGAAGGTGGGTGGGAATCATTACAAAGTCTCTTGAAATCAGCACAGGACAACTCCCTTTAGATACAGCACCCTGAACCTCGGTTCCCAGGGCCACAGGCTGCAAGATGCCCTTGTAGGTAGGTCTTTTTGGTTATTCAAGATCAAAAATCCTATTGATTGGACAATCCAGATAGGCCCACGGAACGCAGAGCTTTGCACTGCTTTGACCAGTGTTAAGGGCAGGCACGGAGAAGAAGCCAGTGCTGGGTTTTCCTAATTTGAAATATGAAAGATATTCTCTGGGCTATTACATCCCTTTAGTGAAGGCAATTCACATTCTTTTAGTGGTTTATCCTGCTTATAATGATCAAATCCTAGAGTCAGAACTTCTAATGCAAACCACTTTTACAGCTGTAATTGGATCTAAGGCAAATGAAACCACCAAGTGGCCTAAGACTCGCTGGCAATGTTCAATCAGGATATGATATCGCTTATGAAAATGATATCTTACTATTGATACTTCTCCCAAGAGCAGCGCAAATTAGAGACATACTCGTGTGATCCCGGGGCCTTGCAAACAGACAGTATGGGGGCAGGCCACTGGCAAAGTGGGGATTCTCAAACACAGTGTGATGCACATTTCATTGTGGTCATTTAATGGAAACCCTATGAAAGTCTTCTGCTGGGTCTCAGGGTAAAAGAAGTTCTAACATTTGAGGAACCACATGAAATGTGGTTCTTAAGAAAATTCAAAAACTGATAATGCTAACAACATCTGAAAGCAGACTTTGGGGGACTATGAAATACATGTCACAAAGTAAAAACACATGAAATTCCCCATTGATTCCACCCGGACAGAATCCTGGTTTAAGTCCTTGCGCACGCATGCTTACACGCACGTGTGCATGTGTGTGCATGTATGTGCACATGCACACACGCTCCAAACCCAGGGGCTTACAGATGATCACCAAAGGTGCAGGGCTCTGTGTCCTATGAAGGGATGGCTTCAGTTCTTAAATGTCAACATAAGTTGCTGGTTTAAATCTCAGTCCATAAATCCAAGAAAGCAAAGACATCTAATTGCTATATTGACTCTATTTATATTTCATACTCTCAGCAGCATATCTTGTGGTTTCCATGTTCAATGTAATTTCTGACTTTAGCATTCCCCTAACTGACTTCCCTCCCCTCCCCCATCCCTGGGGTTAAGCTACAACTTCAGGATCTTATGGGATGAGATGGGGGAGATGAAGAGCATCCTGGCTACCTGATATCAGACTACAAAGGTCACATCTGAGACAACTACTGTCCCTCCATGGGGCTCCTACGGACCTGAATTCTTTACTGCTTCTGTATCATATTTGAAATACAGGAAATTTTGCCAAATTGCCTTTGGGTCTCTGCCTAGAGATACCCTATGGCTATTTCTCTCTGAGGTCTTGTGGTCAAGAGGCTTTGTCAGTGGTGAGGCCTGTCTCCCTTCTGCACACAAAGAAGCCATATCTGTTACTTATCCATTAAATCTCAATTTCTCCATCTGTACAATGGGAAGAATAATGGCTATGGTAAGCATTTAACAAATAGTAGCATTTTAAAAGTTTTTTTTTTAGTTTATTGATTAATTTTGAGAGAGAGAGAGCAGGAGCAGGGGAGGGACAGAGAGGGACGATACAGAGAATCCCAAGCAGGCTCCACACTGTCAGCACAGAGCCCAATGCAGGGCTCAGTCCCATGAGACGTGAGATCATGACCTGAGCTGAGGTCAAGAGTCAGACGCTTAACCAACTGAGCCACACAAGTGCCCCAAGAAATCTTAGGTTTGAATGGCCATATGTGGAAACAAAAACACCCAGCGTCACAAGGCTCCCTGACTCATTGATGCTATGGTGGTCACATCCTTTTATATTCAAATTACATAACTGATATTTCTAGAAACGATGGTGCCTACTTACTACAAATTCCTGGATAATGCTTTCTTCATAACTATACTTTAACTTTCCACAGAATTATATATTATAAGATATGAAAAATACACTATACAGCTCAAACACATTCATGTAATCAGCACTAAGAGCAAGAAACAGAACAGCATCCCCCTTCCAGAAATTCCCCTCATGTTCTTATCCCAACACTACCTACCCTCCAAGGGTAGCCATGAGCCTGACTTCAAACAACACTGATTAGTTTAGCTGTCTTTATACTTTATATAAATGGACTCACACTACTCCCTTTGGGGGTCTGGCATCTTTTACTCTATGTTATGTTTGCGAGATTTAACCAAATGTTGTGCATAGTTATACATCATTCAGTCTCACTGCAGTATAGTTATCCATTACAGAAATGTACCTCAGTTTACTTATTTTCATTTCAGAGAATTTACAAGCGACAGCCTCCAAGTTTGGTGTCCTAACCTGGACGAGTCTGAAGGATACTTGGGGGCTTGGTCATCATGATGCAGAAGTCTTTGCTCATGGGGGTAGCTCTGGGGGTGTGATGTAGCCTGATGCGTTGGACAAGTTTCCTCGACACTTGAAGAGTGACGGCATATGATTTCACTATGGGTCTCTGAGCATGACCACATGCAGTGTCCTGAGTAACCTTTGCTCTTATAGACCTGCTCTGTGGCTTTGATGAAGCCCCTGGAACATAGTGACTTATAAAGAGCACTAACATTTATGCAGTGCCTAGAAGGTAACATGCATGTCCTAGGAATTTACATGTACTACGTCATTTAGCCTTACAAAATCCTGTACCATGGATAATCATGGAGTCTTCTTTTAACTCATGTAATGTCTACTATTGAGTGTCTACTATGCCGACTACAGAGCCCCCGCACTCACAGAGCTCACTGTTGGATGGTTGAGACATGGGGACAAATAGGCCATCTCAATAGATGTGGACAAGTGCTGGGAGAGGTATGAGCAAGGACAGTGTGGAAAAATCTAGGACTGCAGGGTCAGGAAAGAATTCTGGGTGGAAGGGACATTATTCTTCCCATTCCCCACAGTCATCCGTGGCTGAGAGAAATTAAGTAGCGTGTCCAAAGCCACAGAGCTAGGAAATCTGGACCAGGAAATAAAACCCAGGGGACTCCACCCCAAAGTGATCACCACTTACCCTTTCCACGTATGCCACCTAACTGATGGACAGTCATCTTCTTCCAGCTCATCTCAGTTTATTGCAAGAGTCCAGGAGTGTGGCACAGTGGGTGAAAGGAGGGAAAGAAACAAAGCTGTGATGAGTGGAGTGAGCCAAAAGAGGGGTTGAAGCAGGATAAACCCTGGGGCTTTATAACCCCCCTCCCTTCTCATTAGAAAATCAGAAAGAGGTTGAGAATTCTAAAAGTCCATTAGTGGAGTGGATGTTCCACAGGACACCTCAGATAAAACTGCATAGGCAATGATGGTAAATTCCTCTATAATGTTTAGAATTGGAACAGGAAGAAGGGAAGGACTAAGTTTTGAATTAGATCAGCCTACACATGTTTACTCTTCATTATTTCATTTTCTGACTTTAGGAATAACAGTGCTCATCAGAAAAATGTCAAGCTATAGTTTGGTGTAGAGTCATCCAGATTCTTTCTCTTTCTCACATATATGCATGATATATATATGTATATGCAATGTCATGGTCAATAAAGCAGAAAACCTGTCTTACATATATTTTAAACCATGGCCTCTGAATCACAAAAAGCATGGATCTTCCAGTGGTCTCAACCCCCATAGGTGATATCATGGAGATCCAAGTTGCCTCTAATCCGATAATGGCTTCCAAACCACTTATTAGGCCACACGTGACAACCCAATTACTAATAACGCCATTTTCATGTATGCAAAGGACAGCTAACTTTTCAGTCCTATGATTAGATGAATGCACAGCTACAAATTAACTGGCAATTTTGGTGCAATATGAGGAAACTGCCATTCTTATTACACTCCAGAGAAAACCATAGCCAAACAGCCATAGTGAAAGTCGAGTGTCATCCAAGCATACTTGTCAGTCAGCAAGACAAATGTGTCTCCAAGACCCTGGTTATTCTCTGAAGTAGGAAAACCTTTTGTGGTTCTTCATGTAGTGAAAAGGCAAACAAGAACCCACAGGCACTGGAATTGCAAAGCACAACACTAGTCAAGTACAGACTTTCTGTGCCAGGTTTCCTCAAGTCCAATAATTAGAACAAAAAAAATAATGGGGTGAGGAAAAACCTACAATATTTGTCACTTTCAGAACAAGGACTGTGTTATTATCCTTTAATGATCCCTGCTGATCATCTAATTTAGCCAAGAGCCAGAGAAGAGAGAAAACTCACATGTCAGGAAGAGCTCAGCCTCAACCTATGGCTCTGAACTTACAGCATCAACCAGGAGGCTACCAAGACAGGTTGAAAGCCAGTTACCAAATTCTGAAAAGAAAGGAAAGGAAAAAGTCCTCAATAGGAGAATAGCTTCTCCAAATCCCCCACCCCATGAGCATCAGGATGGTTCTCACCTGGCTTTTTCCAACCTCTCTTTTGTCTACTTGAATTAAAAATTTCTCAGTGAATGCTCCAATATATTCCTCCTTCAGCTTCATAGTTTTCCAATCATTCCCATTCTGACCTTCATTTAGTCTCACCTTTTATGTTCTCCATGAATCTTTTTCTTTGTCACCACCAGGCAGGGCTGACTGCTCCTTCTCCTGTGCCCCACGCTCGACCCCAAATAGGGCACCCCACACACATTGCTCATTAAGGATATGCCTATCTTCTCTAGAAGATGGTCAGTTCCCAAAGACAAGGGTCTATTTTTTACTTGCCTTTATATTCACACAATCTCTGGCACACAGCAAGCAATCAATAGATATTTGTCAAATGAGGAATAGTTGAATGAAGGAGTAGATAGATGATAGATAGATAGATAGATAGATAGATAGATAGATAGATAGATAGATAGACAGACAAAGTAATTAGTCTTACATACCACTTATATGTCCTGGCCTGATTTAAAGTCAAATGGAAACAACTGCCTTTTCATAACCATCTAGAATAGATGGTTATGATTCAGAAGAATCATTCATTCTTCTGAAAAGAATGATACGAACATCATATAGGATATAGGACTATACCCGGTCTTTAGATTTCAATGTGCTCTTCTCCCTTAGAAAAACATGGTGGCCATTTAGCTGCATTGAGGGCCTGTGTTCCTTGCATCATGGCTGTATAAAAATAGATTTAAACTAGAGATGGACGGCCCCAGATGGATGTGGTTGGGATGTGGAAGAACATCTTGAACTATTTTTCAAACATTTCAGTTTCGGCAAAAACCAAAACATGTTTTGCCAATCACTTTCCCTTAATTTTAAAACCCGTGGATTTCAAAGGAAATTTAATCTGAATGTTTCTACTTCATTTACCTCATCTCTTCAAAATGTTCTCCTGAAAAAGTGATCTGATGTCCTAGAAGTTTAAAGGACCTTTTAAAGTTTGTTGGTTTCTTTTAAACAATGAGCCATTTAACAATTTGAGAGGGAATCAAAAAGCCCTAAATCTTAGAATAAAAGAAAAAGAAATAGTGCAAGTTGGTTTAAGTTTGGATCTAGGAAGTGAGTAACGCGTTTCCCATGCTAACACCAAGAAGAAATGGTTAAAAATAGAGGGAGATGTAATTGTTTAAAAAGAGGATAAAATCTACATGATCAACGTACCAAAGTAAAGCTAGAGATTATTCCAGATATTGATTCATCTGTACTAGAGATTATTACAGATCTTGGTTCATTTGTTCACTTTGGCTTATCTGTGATAGAATCTGAGTACATATTGTCAGCATCCCTTTAATCATAAGTGCACATGACCATGGCAAAAATCTCATGAGGACGCTTTAAAGGGAAGGAAATAGCAGAATTGTAGGTGCACAACTCCCTCTAAACTCCTTAAAAGATGCCACTTACCCCCCTGTCCATTACTCCATAACCCACTCATTAGTGGCACTTGGGTAGGATTTTGTCATAATCAGCTTCCTGGTGTTTTTCCACACAGGGGTGGACACTCTCTACAGACATTACCTGATCTCCTTTTGTTCCACCAGATCCTCCTACTGTGTAAGTTACAAGCCAGGAGCAGCTTGGGCCCCTGGGGCATGTGTCTAATTCATTGGAGTCACTAGGGGAAATTTAGTGCACAGCAGAAATCCAGTCAACACCCTTGTTCTCAATGGTTAATATACTGTTTGACACCACCGTGGCCAGCAGAAGAATTAGTCCATCTATCCCAGACCACCCACGCTACTAATAGCTAATAACTAACACATGGAGAAACCATGGCTAATGATATCCCCGGGTTCAGTGGTTCATTATGTTTTTTCTTTTCTTTTTTCTTTTTCGGCCCTCTTCATCAGCATTCACACATTCAATTAATAATCACTGAGTGTCCATGGAGTGCCAGGTGCTTTGCTGTGCATTTTGGAGGAGACACAAAGCTGACCTTGCCGCTATCAGGAGCACGCATGTTCATAGAGTCAACTGTCATAATGGTGACTTCTTTCATGCGCTGCTATGGTCAGTAAAATACATATTAAGGAGGCTCCATTTTAAATCAGACACTTCTAAATTTGTAGGGAAGCCCAAATGGGGAAGCCCATTCTGTCTTCCAACGGAGTGACTTATTTTGTTAGCCTCCCAGCACCAATCAACATTGATATATTTGTGCACAGAGAAGTCCTCTGCAGCAGAAACATTACATAGATGTTCTGGAGGGTAAATGAAAAACTGGAGGAAATTTTTGAATACCTTCTGAAAGACCATAGGAGTGCTGGGAATAAATATTAAAAAAGCCAATAAGGAAAGACATGAATCACAGACTCCTAAAAATGTTGACTGAGAATACCTCCAAATGAGAGCTGATAATAGAATTCCCCCATCAATCAATGAGTCTGTCTTCAGACCAGAAGTCTTTGACTTCTAAGAGTTTGCCAATCCCTAATCCTGCCACATTAACTTGCCTCCCAAACCAAGATTTCAAGAACCACACGTTTTTAATTATACAAAGTAAAGGTTGATGAATGATTCATACAACTAATCTAAACTTGGGCCAGGTTAAAATAATACTGTGTAATAACTTATATTTATATAGCTCATAAGAGCACTTTTCTTCAGAGCTAAGAGTAGTTTTCAGATACTATCTCGTCTCTTCTCATAACATCCTTGTGAAACAGACATGGTGAGAGTATCCTCACTTTCCTTCCACCGGCAGGGCAGTAAAGGGCCAGAGAATCCCAATCCCAAGTCCAAGATCACACAAGATGGCCAGGACCATATCTGCACTTAGGAAAGGGAAGTCACTTCAAAACTCTGGAATGTAAGGGACAGTGGCACTAACAAAGCAGGCTTCTTTCCTGATGGCAAATGATCATGTTAATGGTGGAGGCTGGGATATTGTCAGCTCCAGGCCATGACATTCCTTTCGTCTTGGTAGCTTTGGGAGCATCAGAAGAACTTAGGAGTTTGGGGCACTAAAGACAAGAAACCCTGAGTCAAGCCCATGGCTCCAAGATTCTTCCTCTCAACTCAGAAATGAAGGTCAGCATTATTCAGCATGGCCATTACTGTGGACAGCAGCACCCTCCCTTGCTTCCTTGGGCTTAAAAATGTAGTCTGCCCTTATCTGTACCACTGTTCTGGAGCTTTCTCTGAAGTCCTGGAAGGAAAGTGTCTTGCCCACTTCAGGCAATCTGGAAGCTGCCTGAATATTAGCTTCCCCCTGAATGGAGTTGCGTGTGAATGTCTGAGCCCCTCAGCCTTTTGGGAAGGTAACTGAGGAAGGTCCCTAATGCTTCCCATAACCTTCATATAGGATTACGCTTCAGGCACCGGCCATGGTCACCAGGCATATAACACACACTGTAGAGCTGCCTTCCTACCCCTATCTCATTTCTCAGCAGACAACTTACCCAGAATGCTTGCATCGGCACCTGCTTCTGGGGGAACTCAAGCCATGAAAATGGTTCTCTGTAACACACTCAACATCCTGGTGACTCGCTGTGGAACCACACCCATGGACTGAGACTCTATAAAAAGTCATGTTTCCCCAGGTCCCCCATACACCATGGAAGAAGCATATATGTATATTGTTCAGTTTAGGACAGAACTTGAGCAAAGAGGAATAAAAGTAGAGTTGTCCTTTAGAAACCTGAAAATCATCCCAGACTCTGGTTTTTGTTTCTTGGTGTGTGTGTGTGTGTGTGTGTGTGTGTGTGTGTGTGTGTGTGTGTTAGAGAGAGAGAGAGAGAGAGAGAGAGAGAGGATTGAATCAGAAAGTTAGAAATGAATGGACTTTTGGAACCTGTCTTTTCATTCTTTAATGTAGTTTGGATGAGTTTTTTTTTCACATGGCCAATGGCACATGTGAGGTACAATACTATCTGCAAAGGTTTACCTGAGTATGTCAAGTATGGTACACTGCATGCCTAAGTCAGTGTGATGACTTGTATTTGCCCTCTAGTGGCTTAATGGTTATTTACAGAATGTAAACTCCATTCATTCATTCATTCATTCATTCATTCATTCATTCATGCACTCCATCAGTCAGTCAAGTAATAGTAGCACCCTTAATTTGTTCCAGACATAGCATTAGGGGCTGAGGAAATCAGCAACTACAATCCCTGGTCTCATGGAGCTTACAGTTTGGTGAAGGAAATAGATACGAAAGCAAATTCACATTAGTAACCAAATAACTGAAAATAGTAGTCATACCTACCAGGGAAAACAATGAGAGAAAAGCAGGACGTAGTTCATTCAAAGTGCAGCAAGAGCCGGGGAAAGCCTCTCTGAAGAAGTGACATTTCAGCTGAAATCCGAAGGGTAAACAGGCAAAATGTGGGGGTGCTATCCTGGCAGAGGGAACAGCAGATGCCAAGTTCCTGAGAAAGGAAAGAACTTGAAACACATTTTCGGAGGAAGTATGACGTAGCCCCTAAAGTCATGCAGTATAGGCAGGCTGGGTCCACACAGTCCTATTTCTGTTATTAGCTCTATGACCCTGGGCAAGAAACTGAACCTCTCTGTTTCCTCTGTAAAATGGGGGTTCCAATCATAGAGAGTAGGTGGGATGAGCGGGCAGAGAACCAGCTAAGTCTTAAGAGGCCACTTCTCTCTCTCTCTCTCTCTCTCTCTCTCTCACACACACACACACACACACACTTTTTTTAAATGTCTTTGTGCTTCATTTAAGACCCAATGTTCTTTGGGACCTCACCGCCACTCACAGCGTGATCTGAGGATGAGCAACATCAGCCTCATCCGGAAGCTTATTAGAAATGTCAAACCTCAGGTCCCACCTTAGACCTTCTGAGTCAGAATCTGCATTTCACAAGCCCCCCAGTAATTCCTGCACATTCAAATATGAGAAGTGATGCTTTCAAGGCCACGAATGCCAAGGTCAAAACATCAACCACATGTCATTGTGGAAAGTGCTGCCAGGTGAAATTCTCTCTCCCATTTTGACATCGACGCTGTCACTTTGAGCAAAGAGATGGAGCCTAAGATCCAAAGAAGAAAGGATTCCGTTCCTTTCATGCGGGGATTGGATGGCTGGGGCAAGCGTTCTTCTGGAAGATTTGAACATCGGATTGTCCAGTTCACAAGGGCAAAGTCATAATGCAGGGAGAGAGCCAAGGATGAAGGAACATAGCTTTTCTTCTTTTATGATCCCCAGTGTTCACCGCGTCTCTCTAAATATCTATCTAAAAAGTGACAGATGGGCCTCCCTTCTCTCATGCTTGGTCACCACTAAAATAAAAGTTCTCCCCATTCTCATCCACCCGAATCTCGTGATTGACATCACTGTACGGAAATGTAATTATATGTTTGATTATGTTGCCATGACACATAAATGATATTTGTTAGAAGATGATGGAATAGAGCTAAAAAGTATAATTTTATTTTTTTGAAAGTAAATAGATTTTTTAATCTGTGTCTTATAAATGATCCGCAACTCTGGGATGCTTCTAATATTATTTACAACACACTAAATAAAACACAAAGGCTCATGAGCTGCTAGTATTATCTGCACATCAAGCAAGAATTTTTAGCACCATTTCCCTCCTAAATGTACAATTTAGATTTTGTCACATTTGTAATTACTTTGAACATTTCACACACACAACACAAAAGATTCTGATGTGACATTTCCTTTGATAAACCATTATGTTCATTGTGAATTCTAAATCAAATCTTGTTGCCAAATAATACCACACATTAGAGGTTTCCATAGTTTATTTGCAAAATAAATAAATAAGCCCACAATAATCTCAAATGAAAACAAATCAAGGATGCATTCCTAATAAATTTACATTATGTTTGATCATTTTTGTGATAAAATTTAGGAACCATTACCAGAGAGAATTGGTTGAAAACCAATTCGTCAGTGGGACAAGCCAGTCTCTTCTTTAAGTCTTTTAAAGCACATGTTTTGGGGCGCCTGGGTGGCTCACTGGGTTAAGCATCTGGCTTCAGCTAAGGTCATGATCTCACAGTTTGTGGGTTTGAGCCCTGCGCTGGGCTCTTCACTGACAGCTCAGCCTGCATGGGATTCTGTGTCTCTCTTTCTCTCTGCCTCCCTCCCCCTACCCCAATAATAAATAAATATTTAAAAGATTTTTAAAAATAAAGCACATGTTTAAATAGTATCCATTTGATGATGGGTCTCTACCTGTGTTTAAAGGGCACTCGCTGTGAGTGATTGACAGATTGCTGTGAGGAGCTCTTGAGAAAGGATCCCTTCCTCTCACCAGGAAATAAACCCATGTCTCCATAGCGGAAGTAACAGGCAGTTTCAAATTGTTTAAATATTGAGCATACTTGATACTTTTCTCCGCTGACCTCAGGCTGGAATCTTTTTGGGACCGTGCATGAGGGGGAGGCCCTAAGTCTGAGATCTCATTTGTTCATTCAAATATGTGCATCATTATTCAGTGCAGGGGACTGAATATAAAAGGTAGAAAGTCTATTAAATCCTAAGAGTTAATCTACACAGTATTTTAAGAAAGCTTAAAAAAAGAAAGATACACAGAGATGTTAAGAAATTTCCCCCAAAGTCACACCATCCCATACACAGGACTGCTTTTCTGTTCATCCCTACAGAGTAGTCGCTGTTTTACTGGCTTGCAGTTTTGTGAGTGCGTCTGCATGTCCTTAAGGGACGACGCGTGTCACATTCATCTTTGTTCTTTTCACATCTGGCTCGGAGGGCTCGTGGATCTTTGTTGAACAAATGGATAAATGGACAGATGGAATGGATAGATGAACAGAAGGAAAGAAGGATGGATGGCCACAGACTGCGCTATCTCTCCAATTTGATTGGACGGGCGGAAGAGCGGAGATATGAAGAAATGAAATTTGAGATTATTACAGGTTGCTTTATTTTTTTTTAATTTCATGTAACAGAAACCCAAATCAAACTAGCCAGAGCAAAACAAATATATATGTCATGTAATTGCGACGACCCAGGAACAAAGGGTAGGCTCTGCTTCAGGTAGAGCTGGATCAAGATGTTAGAATGACATCACATCCTTGGGGGCTTGCCTCCCCACCCCCACCATGTTGGCTTCACTCTTAGGCAGCTTCAGGTTTACATAGTCTGTGCAGCACTTGCCGGCAAAAGGAGAAAGACCATCTTGCTCTTGCCTCCTCTCTCTTTCAATCAACCCTCACCTCCTGCTCCTCACTTCCAACCCTGGCACACGCACAGATATACCAGGACCCCTTAGAAGCATGTCACGATGTTTAGAGAAAAATATGAAAGCCTAAACTCATTGGCAATGAATTTAAATATATAATGCCCTTGTTCGGATGAGCACTGGGTATTCTATGGAAACCAACTTAAATAAGCTATTTAAGGGGGAAAAAATGTGTTTACCAACCCAAACTCCCTTGTGTAAATAAAATAAGGATTCCCTTGTGTAATAAAAGAGAAATTTTTATCTCAAGAAGGCTTAAGTATAATTTCACATTATTATCTACATTTTAGAGAAATACGTTTTAACAGCAATTAGAGCACAGAGAGCCTAACCAACTTGCTTAAGGTCACACAGCGATTTCCTGGTGGAGATGGAACGCAAACCTGGAGGGGTCTGTAACCAGAGCCAGGAGTCCTACCATTTCTGCTTGGTTGTTAAGCTCATTTCCTCACCTGTAAAAAAAAAGTGGGGGTTCGGGGGGAGATCATGATGGCAACTACTTCTAGGGTTATTGGGAGGAATTTATGAATGAATACAGGAAGTGTTTACAATACTGTCTAGTACACAGTAAGCACTCAATAAGGGCCAGGAGTTTTTATGCTCTCAAGCCGGGGATCGGGGAGGGCTGGAGGAGAAGACGGGAAACCAAAACTTAATTAATCAAGTGTTCTAGTTAGTAGGGTTCTGGCTCATTGATATTAGACAACATTGAGTTGACGAATGTCAAACATTCCTCCATAAGGGCTTAATTCGGCACGTGTTGAAGGTAGTGCTGGTGTTTATGATATTTTTACCCAGAGACCCAACCTCCAAGAGCAAGCTCCCATAATTGGGGGCTGCCTTTTCCAGCCAATCACGAGGGAGATTTCCCCTGCAGCTGAGTGTAATTTTAATTCTGTTATGGAAATCGTAGGAGTTCCATGCAACAGAATTCCAAATATTTTGCTTTGTAGTTAAAAAAAACATATACCAGAAAACAAACATGTAGGCTTCTTAAGGAAAACTTCAGACACCAAAGAATGTAAGCATTTGAACTCTGGGCAATGGATAGGATCTCAATCCGAGATCCCTCTTACATGTACCAAACTCTCTGTCCCAGCCCTGAAGAACTGCAAGATCTACCCTCATCCTTCCCGTCTGGAGAGAAACTTGCTCGCTGGTGGGCAGTTAAATACCTGCGCAAACGACACAGTCACAATTAATGCAAAACTCCCGCCAACCCCTCTCCTTCCAAGAGAATGTATTTCCAATGTCACCAAGCATTCTACTATAAATGATAGATTAATTCCTGAGAGGGAGACAGGGGTCCTTGGCAATGCAAGGATTACTAAAAACTTTGGGGCATCTTTCTAAAGAGGGACGCAAGCTGTTAACTGACACTGACATGTATTAGCGAAAAGGCCAAAGCAGGTATCTTGCTTTGCCGATTCAGCACAGAGGAGAGGATTCAAGCATTATGATAACAGGCCATTCATGTCGCTATAGGCTATAGTTGTGTGTTCACACTTCCATAATAAACCTATTTTCAGGGGCTTATAATTCAACCGTAAAAATCTGCTCCGTGCTCAAACTTGGCTGAACAAAATCTCAGACTCCATGCATAGAATCCCTCCCTTACTTAAAATATTTTTTAAAGATGTGTTTTGGAAGGGTTTAAATTTACAAAGTGCCAAAAATATCAGGGATTTGAGCAGCTATTTTTCTTGAGTTGATAGCTAGAGACGACTAATCCGCTCCTATGTAAAGGAAGCTCCGCTTTTTTGATCAGTTTTGCCTGAAAGGTTGTCAAGTTGGAAAGAAGTTAAACACCAATCTGAAATGAATTAGAGAGCATTAGACAATAATTAAACTGAAATTAGGGCATCATTTATTCATCAAGTCACCACTAAGAAAAGAATCCAATCCTCCTAGATACCTTTAAAATATTTAGATATCTTAAACACCTTTGCAAGTAGGGAGAGAATGATGGGATTTTTTTTTTCCTGCTCAGAGGGGCTTGCTGGTGACAGTGACTGAATTTTGAATGCCGCCAAGCCCAGGGGGTATGGGGGGGGGCGGGTGAAGCGACACTTCTAAAGCTGCCTTTCACTTGCGTTGACAAATGGAGGTGGCAACTGATCTCAAGCAAACTCTCATCTCGGTAAGATTCCCTTGGTCCCAGAATCCCCCGGGGTCGCAGGGGGCAAAACCAGAAGGTGGATGATATTCTCCTCAAGCTTCCTTCTGTGAAGCCTGCCGCCACAGACAACCGGGGTTCATCCCCCTGGGGCGCTCTGAGCGGTGATGCAGGATGTACCTCAGAACTGTCTCCCCAGAGGAGGGAAGGCTGAGCCGTCCATCCATTCAGAGAACTCACTTCCACACGTTTGTGACTCCTGGGGCTTTGGAGGCTGTCCCCTTCGCAGGAACCGTCCCCCGAAACCACAGCTAAGGTCAGAGGTGGCCCGGGAGATGGGAGGAGGTCTGCCAGAGACCCAAGGCCATGCCCCAGGACCACAGACACTTCTTTATGCTTTCTGTTTTTGAAGTGATTAGTAGTAGTTTTCTTTTTCTTTTGTTTTTACATTTAAATCCAAGTTAGTTAACATATAGTGCAATAATGGTTTCGGGAGTAGAATTTAGGGATTCATCACTTACATATAATACTCAGTGCTCATGCCCACAAGTGCCATCCTTAATACCCATCACCCATTACCCCCCCACATCCGGCAACCCTCAGTTTGTTCTCTGTATTTAAGAGTCTCTTATGGTCTGCCTCCCTCTCTCTTTTTATCTTATTTTTCCTTCCCTTCCCCTGTGTTCATTTCTTTTGTTTCTTAAATTCCACACATGAGTTAAATCATATGATATTTGTCCTTCTCTGACTTGTTTCGCTCAGCATAATACCCTCTAGTTCTCTCCATGTTGTTGCAAAAGGCAAGATTTCATTCCTTTTGATCACTGAGTAGTATTCCAGCATGTGTGTGTGTGTGTGTGTGTGTGTGTGTGTGTATACCAGTTTATTCTTTATCTATTCACCAGTTGGTCAGTTGATGGACATTTGGGCTATTTCCATAATTTGATAGTGCTGTTATAAACACTGGGGTGCACATGCCCCTTGCAATCAACATATTTGTATCCTTTGGGTAAATACTTAGTAATGCAATTGCATGAACACTTCTGAAAGTATTTCCTAGTGAGATGAGTCTACTTGGCCGTGGGGCCTTTGGTGAGTTGGGGCCGGCACTGAATTGCTGGGACAAAAGGTGATACCACTGGATGGGGAGAGGATCCTCATCTCTACCCCACCCCTTACCGCAACATTCAACCCCTGATCTAGTGAAGGACTAAAAGATACTAATGACTAACATCGAATTTCCTCTGGCCCGTTTCTTCCCTCAGGCCTGCCCTCATCTCTCCATGGGGCTCAACCACTTCCCTCCTGGTGCCCTCAAGCCTCAGGCTGCCACCACAGCTCACACTGAACCCTGCCCAGGTCACTCTGTCCCCTGATCTGCACACTCATCTCTCTGTTCAGTCAAACTCCTCCTTGAAGTCTTCCTTGCTTGCTCCCCCATTTGGAAGAACTGGCCTCCCTGTCAAGACTCCCGTCAGTGCCAGCGGGCCCTTCCTTGCACACCTCTGTTGCTGCGACTGCTGCTCTACGAGACCAGAAGTGCTTTGGAGGCAGGCACTGGGTATTTTTCACTCTTTTCACCAGTTTCCAACATTCTGGGTACTGCATGCAAATATGTGAATCAGCAAATACAGGAATGTCTCTTTTTCAAGCCATCTCTGGTCAATGTATATCAGGACCAATGCAGATTCATGAAGGACAAGGACACAGGCTTAATTGTGGAGCCAGTTAATTGAAAGACAAGTCCCTGAGGCCTCCCCACAACCAGCCCTGTAGCCAGGCTTCTCTGGGGCCTTCTAGACATTGTGGACTCTCCATCCCCAGAGGCTTTGCTGATTTTTTTAAAAAAAAAATTTTAATGTTTATTTATTCTTGAGAGAAAGAGAGAAAGAGAGAGAGAGAGAGCAGGGGAAGGGCAGAGAGAGAGGGAGACACAGAGTCCAAAGCAGGCTCCAGGCTCTGAGCTGTCAGCACAGAGCCCGACGCGGGGCTCAAACTCATACACTGTGAGATCATGACCTGAGCCGAAATCCACTGCTTAACTGACTGGCGGCTTTGCTGGCTTTGCTGATTTTAACGGAGCTTCTGTGAGAGCATGAGGAAGCCCTGCAGGGCTTTACGAGCCCCTTTTCTATTCAGATGGAGAAACTGAACCTCAGGAATAAGATGTGATTTGCTTTCAGTGGGTGGCCCCTGAAGGAGCAGGGTACTCCTTGTTAATCGCTGTCCACTATTTTCTTCCCCCAAATGATGCCTCATCTCCTAGGAACTCAGGACTGGAGAAGGCTAAATCATCTGGGACCGCCACTCTGAGCGTGGTTCCTGTAACCAGCAAGCATGGGCCTCAGCCTAGGGCTTGTTAGAAAAGCAGAGCTTCAGGCCACATCCTAGATCCAAAGAGTCAGAATCTGCATTTTAAAAGCAGGCCAGCTGCTGTGTGTGCACAGAAAGTCTGAGAAGCACCTAACATGTCTGCTGGGGCTCTGGAGTGTTGACAGAGCCCCCTCCCCGCCCCCCTCATGACTTCAATCACCTAGGGTTTGGATGCCTGGGGCACCTGGGTCGGCTCAGTCCCTTAAGCCTCGATTCTTGGTTTTGGCTCAGGGCATGATCTCAGGATCCCTGAGTTCGAGCCCTGACATGGGGCTCAGCGCTGCTGATGCAGTGCCTACTTGGGATTCTCTCTCTCTCTGCCCCTCCTCTTCTCTCTCTGTGTCTCAAAATAAATAAACGCACTTTGTAAAAAAATCTTTAAAATATATGGATGACTGAGTCCCATTCTAGCAGGTGCAACCAGTATTAGGAATGGTTTGAAAGCCCCTCTCCCCCGCCCAGGGGATTCTAATGTGCAGCCAGTCTGGCCTGTCACATCCACTGGCCTTCGCTTGAATTGTGCCAAAGACAGAAACCTCACCACCTGTGTGAACGGCCTAGTCTATCTTTGGACACTCTGTACTTCTGAAAAATAAAAAAAAATATCCTTTGGAGGTAATCTCCCCACCCAGGTTTCCCTGCCTCGCTTCTTGGTCACTCGGGTTGGTCTATGGTCTTGCTCATGAAGGGACTGCCTACCTGGCACACTGCCAGATCTAGTTTATTTCCCAGTCACACCAGGTGCCTTGTAAGCATCGTATTAGACGTGCAGAGTCTCTCTGGTTAGGATTACTATTGTTTTCTAGAAAGTTTTTTCCTCAATTCCTCCGTATCTGGAGGGGCACCATTCTGTACAAACTAGCTAGAAGAATGGTGGTGGAGGCATTTTGTCTTTGGGTTTAAATTTAGTGCTGTTGATGGTTTCTTTGCTTTCAAAAATACTATTTAAAGTAGATGGATTTCCTAAGAGAATCTTTAAATACTTTTGTATAGAACCTTAAATCTTTTCATTATGTCACTTTGCTTCCTGAGTGCCATTAATCATTAATATGATTATAGTTTTACGACTTCTCTTGAAAGTAACTCAAAGGGAAGCTTATATCCTGGAAAATACATACAGTGAGATTCAGTTGGAAGTGAAGGTAGGTAAAAATAGCTCTCTCTCTCTCTCTCTCTCTCTCTCTGGTCCTTTCTTTGTTTCTGTCTTCACTGGGTGTCTGCTGGCTGCTTTCTAGCCTATTTGTCACTCTGACTGCTGAATTGTACACACTTCCAGTTGTGTGATGTAGAAAGAGCAGCCGGTCCGTTCTGGTGAGCCGAGAAGTTCCATCAGATGATTAACAGATGAGCACCAGAAAGTGTAGCATTTCAAAGCTGCCCAAATGTTGTGGAATATTTTACATTTCGGTGGGTGCATCTGTTTAACAGCCATTGTTCGCCTGGTGTGCGCCCCTTCGGGACATGTGCTTTCGGTTTGGCCTTTATTGGGTTTGTTCTTTATTTCCACTCTTGCCTTTACCCAGGCACATAGGAAATCATGACTGAAATCATATTCAGAAAGTGATGTATGGTGGGAGTCGAAACAAATATTCCCTTTCTTCTGAGGAAGACGCAAATCTAAAAACAGTTTGGGGTGATTGACCATCTCACTGCTGGTGCTGCTTTTGAGAGGTGTGGAGGGGATGGTGACGGGGAGAGTCCTGATTAAAGACTTTCTTCCATTCTGCTCCATGAGGTTCAAAAGGCTCCAGGAAGTTTAAACCATGGTAATATCTGTACGGTAATATCATGCCACAAGGGCTGAGCTGGTCGATTTGAATTCAGCTGTACATCCAAGGGAAACTTTCTCCA
Source organism: Proteles cristata cristata (assembly GCA_017311185.1). Lineage (NCBI taxonomy): Eukaryota > Metazoa > Chordata > Mammalia > Carnivora > Hyaenidae > Proteles > Proteles cristata. The sequence goes on along the minus strand of JAESUZ010002526.1, from coordinate 639,657 downwards.
TTTCCTCTCCCCAACCAGGAGTGTTTTGGGCGATGTGGAAGCCTGAGTCCCTAAACATATTCATTTGTGCTGAGGTAGGCTTTTGTTTTAATGGCTTCCATAGCAAAGTCCAGGCTTCTTGTATATATGTGCAAGGTCCCCACAAATCTGGCTCGCGGAAGAAAACCGTGGGAAGTCTCCTGGGAACAAAGATGTCATAGAGAGCAGGGTGAGAGAAATCCTTGATTATGGTTATAGTAAGAGGAGTTAAATGAAATGAATATCCTAAATATCAGCGCGTGTGTGTGTGTGTGTGTGTGTGTGTGTGTGTGTGCATGAGAGAGAGAGAGAGAGAGAGAAAGAGAAAGACAGAGAGATAGAGACACACACAGAGAGAGACAGAGATAGAGGGAGAGAGGAAGAGAAAGGTTGTATGCCAATAAGGAATATCAGCCTTTTTTTTTTATGTTCATGAGTACTGATGTCAATCACTCAACTAAATTAACAGCCAGTATTCACTAATTTGCCAAAGACAAAGAGTTCACAAGCTTGAATCTGTACTGTCCCTCAAGCCCCGCAGACGCACACGCTACATATTTACAGAATGTGTACTTTGCTGTTCATCAGTTTGCCTGTAAACGTCCACTTTCCCCATTTCATGAGCACATCTGCCTGGTGTGCTAGAGGTGTGTACATGGGCCACAGAGTCCCAGGGCAGAGAGTCAGGAGGGTGGCGGGGGTGGGACGGTGGGGGAGGGGCATTCTCAACGAAGCTAGGAGCTCCTTCATAAAACAAGATGCAGTGCCTAGAATCCCCTCCATTTATGGCGCCAGGTATTGAAACAGTTTCTCCTCATCTTAACCCCACCCCCAAACAGGCAAGGAGCTCACCGAGTTAAAACATACACACAGGACACTAACTAATCCTAAGTGTATGGCAACGATGCTTGACACAGTTGTACACCCATGCGGCCATCACTCAGATCAGGACACAGAACATTTTCAGCCCCCACAACTTCCTGCCCGCCTCCTCTTGGTCTACATTCCCTCCCAGGAGCCAAACACTACTGTGACATTGATCACAGATCTACCACTACAAATTGGGTTTGAAATGACCGGAAGTTAAATATCCTAGAGAGAGGCAACCAAAATCAATTAATTAATAAATCGCAATAAGAGTAACAGACACCATTTCTTGAGCATTGACTATGGGTAGGCACGTGCCAAGGGCTTGGACATCATGATTGATCTGCAGATCAACCCTGAAAGGAAAGTATTATCCCTGTTTCATCGATGAGGCCATTTCAGTTCAGAGAAATGATGTAATTTGCTCAAGACCACACGACTAGGAGATGTAGAGCCAAGATTTGAATATGGTTTTCTCTCTCCAAAGCTTTAGACATGAACTGCTGTGTTCGTTATCAAGAAGTGTCACACCAGCTGGAGTTCAAATGGGTGGAGGATAATATTCTATCAAGTCACAGGCCTGAAAAGGTAAATGTTATTTTAAAATTCTAAGTCAGATATGGATTAGGTTAGACCATATGCAATTGCTAATATCATACTGGTTTTGATCTGTAAAATGGTAATTTCATGTGGTTTCATCTCATTCCCTAATGAACACCAAATTTTACCAAAATCCATAACTAAACTCCACTAAAATCATAATTAACTTGAAGTATTGCTGTTCATTCCTGGTGTACTCGTTTAACAAATATATGTGTGACCCCTCCTCCGTATAAGCAGTGTGGGAGGCACAGGGAATACAGAAGCAAACAAAACAGTTTATAATCCAGCATATTCATTGTTTACAGACAGGCCAGGTAGCAAAAAACACCGTCATGAATCAGAAATTTTCTCTAAGATAAAATCCTTTTCAGTACAAAGGTTTTCTTAATTTTTATAATGGTCAACATCCCCAACTGTCAGAGACTCAGCCTGTGATGTTTCTTGTTTTGTACTCGTAAGGTGAGAAAAATGATTAATACATTTCCTAAAGATTTGTCACAAAAGTTTTTCAGAAAAAATATCCCATATGGTAAACCTTCTGTTTATTTGAGGTTTTCTTAAATAGTATAAACAGTAACTCAGTGTTTTCTTTTTCAGAAAGTGTCTGAGTTCTTTTTTTTTTTTTAATGTTTTTTATTTATTTCTAGGAGAGAGAGAGACAGACAGCGTGAGCAGGGGAGGGTCAGAGAGAGAGGGAATCACAGACTGAAACAGGCTCCAGGCTCTGAGCTGGCAGTCAGCACAGAGCCCGACGCGGGGCTCAACCCACGAACCGCGAGATCATGACCTAAGCGAAAGTCGGACGCTTAACCGACTAAGCCACCCAGGCGCCCCAGAAAGTGTCTGAGTTCTTGATTGCAAGCAACTGGATGCTACTTTGCATATTATTTGTATATTGTTAATGTCATATGCAAATTAACTGGACTCAGTTTTCTCCAGCCCACAATTTACCTTACACTCTTTCCTTTTCCTGTTTCTAGTGTCCTGACTCAGCTTGAGAAAAAAAGAATGAATGAATTAGGACTTTTTTTTAGGGCATCCAGCTAAGGCTACAGTTCTTTTGTTGGCCGATGGAATTATTTTTTAATAAATTTTATTTTTTAGGGCAATTTTAAGTTCACAGCAAAATCAAGTGGAAAGTACAGAGAGTTCCTGTATATCACTCCTTCCCACCCCGCACACATGCATAAACTCCCTCATGGAGTTTTTTTATTTGTAAGATGTTGGATCAGAAAAAAATATACATATGGAATGAAATATTGAAAATGAAGTGATTTGAATCAAGAGCCCAATAAATTCAGACCATAGGAAAAAAATGTAAGACCACTCCAATTTATTTTATGAAACCAGAAATAAACCCAAATCTTATAAAATAGTACTGAAAGAGGAAACTATAGACTCAATTCCCTGTGGTTACAAATTGAATCCAGCAATACATTTTCAATACTTTTAATGTTTATTTATTATTTTGCGAGAGAGACAGAGCATGAGCAGGGGAGGGGCAGAGAGAGGGAGACAGAATCCAAAATAGGCTCCAGGCTCTGAGTTATCACCAGAATGCCCAATGCAGGGCTCGAACTCATGGACCGCAAGATCATGAACTGAGCTGAAGTTGGACTCTTAACCAACTGAGCCACCCAGGTACCCAGAATCCAGCAATACATTTTATTATTTATTTATTTATTTTTTAATGTTTTTTATTTATTTCTAGGAGAGAGAGACAGAGAGACAGCATGAGCAGGGGAGGGCCAGAGAGAGAGGGAGCCACAGACTGAAACAGGCTCCAGGCTCTGAGCTGGCAGTCAGCACAGAGCCCGATGCAGGGCTCGAACCCGCGAACCGCGAGATCATGACCTAAGCGAAAGTCGGACGCTTAACCGACCAAGCCACCCAGGCGCCCCTCCAGCAATACATTTTAAAATGAAAGCACCATGACTAAGTGTGTTTCATTCCAAGCCTGGAAGGTGATCTAACATTAGAAAATCTAACACTATAACTTGTGACATTAATGAATTAAAGAAGAAAAGGTGATTACATTAGCATCTGATGCAATAGTCATTCTGAACAAAAAATTTAGCAAAATAGAAATAATTTATGCCAGACTAATAGAAACCACTATACGTGGCAAAATCCTGAAATCACTCACATCAAATAAACAAACTGAGATGTTTATTATACTCATTATCATTTGAAGTGACTTCAGGCATTTAGCTATTGTAATAAGACAGGAAAATAAAGAGATAAAGGTTTCTATACATATACTTGACATAAGTCAAGTATAGGTAGAAGACACAAGAGATTCTTTTAAAAGACTTTCAAAATTAACTTAAGAAAATTTGCTGTAACTGGATGTATGATACATCTATAAATATCAATAATTTTAAAATTAGTGAGCAAAAGCTTTAAGAAAAATACATCTTGATTAGTCTCAAAATATTTTGCCCAAGATATTTAGATATTTATTAGTTACAAAGGGAAAGAGGTTACTTTATAGTAGAGAAACTTGAATAGAAATCACTTTAATGTGGGGGCACCTGGGTGGCTCTGTCAGTTAAGTGTCAGACTTTGGCTCGGGTCATGATCTCACAGTTCAGGAGTTCGAGCCCTGCTTCAGGCTCTGTGCTGACAGCTCAGAACCTGGAGCCTGCTTTGGATTCTGTGTCCCCTTCTATCTCTTCCCCTCCCATGCTCACACTCTGTCTCTCTCTCAAAAATAAATAAGCATTAAAATTGTTAGAAATCCCTTTATATAGTGATCAGGGTAAACATCACCAGAGATAAGACATAATGAACCTCCTTTTTAAAAAGATAACTATTTGATGCCTTGAGCTTTTTCTTTTTTTTTTTTTTAAAGTAGTCTCCACACCTGAATTCAAATGACCCTGAGATCAAGAGCCAAGTGCTCCATTGGCTGAGCTAGCCAGGCGCCTCGTAATGAACACTTTTTATATTAGGTGCTGAGGAGGATGGCCAGCGTCATTTTCCTTGCAGTTCTTCCAAAACTGTATAACATCAACTTGATCATAAGAAAATACCAGATAAACCCAAATCGAGGAACATTTGACACAATGATTTTTAATAATCCTCACAAATGTCAGAGTCATGAGAGAGAAAAAAAATAAAGAAGAACAGCTATGGACTGCAGGAGATTAAGAAGATGCAACCACTCAGGGCACCTGGGTGGCTCGGTCGGTTAAGCATCTGACTCTTGACTTTGGCTCTGTCATGATCTTGGTTCTTGGGTTCGAGCCCTGTATGGGGCTCTGCACTGACATTGTGGAGCCTGCTTGGGATTCTCCCTCTTTCTCTTTTTGTCCCTCTCTTGCTTACACACACACACACTCTCTCTCTCTCTCTCTCTCTCTCTTAAAATAAAATAAACTTAAACAAAGAAGAAGAAGCAACCACAAAATGCAACACAGGTTCCTGGATAGGATTGAAGCAGAAAAAGAACACCAATGACAAAACTCGTAAGATTCAACCCAGGTCTTTTGTGAATCGCGTGGAACCAGTGTTGAATTCCTGGTTCTAATAATCATCTCCCAGTTACGTAAGAGGCTAGCATGAGGGAAGCTGAGCGATGGATATCCAGGAACTATTTTTGCAACTTTTCTCCAAGTCTAAAATTAGTTCAGAGTGTAAAAGTGTAGAGGATATAAACCAATAGCTTCCCTCTCTCCTGACTTTCTTAATTTGATGGTTCCGCCGCATCACCAGAGACAAGGATTTGTGGGCAAGGAATTTATTTGAGAAGTGTCTTAGCCAGTGTGGCTCCCATAAGAAAATATCAAAGACTGGGTGGCTTAAACGACAGAAGTTTATTTCTCACTTTCTGGTGGCTGCCAAGTCCAAGATCAACATAGTGGCTGATGTGGTTCCTGGTGAGAACGGTCTTCCTGGCTTGTGGAAGGTTACCCTCTCGCCATGTCCTCACATGATGGGCAGGGAAGGAAGAGAGAGCCAGCCCTTTGATGTTTCTTCTTAAAAGGGCATAAAACTATCAGATCAGACCTCACCTCTATGGCCATATTGAACCTTCAATACCTACACGAAGGCCCTACCTCTAAAGTCAAGCACCTCAAGGGTTAGGGTGTTGACATACAAATTCCAGGCCGAGGGAGTAGCTTGGGCACAGAAACTCCATGAGCTCTTGAACAGTGATTCGGGTGGCACTGGTGGGAAAGCCAGGCCCATGCCCAGAATATGTTTCAGTCCCCTAAATGACAAATTTTGTCACCTCTTCCAAGGGGAAAGGGGTCCAATATAATTAATGTATCACCAAAAGGCATGTTTTTCTTCCCCAAGGGATGATACCACACTGAGAGCTCAGCGTTGGTTTCTGTAGCTGACGGATCGTGTGTTTAGCAGCAGGTGTAGACGTATCAGCCGTGGCGAGAGAGACTGCCATGACAGCTCCATTCATGTGTGTAAACCTCAGGGTGGCCATGGCAGGGGCCGCCTGATGCCTGCTGTCTGCCTGTTGTCTAGGGCCTCGTCTGCAGCGGCTCCCCTCTGCTGGGCACTGGTGTGGGTCACTATGTGCCACTCCCTTGGGTCCATCCATCTGCTACTCTCCCAGATCTCTTAGCCTCTTCTTCTTCCCCTTTTTAATGTTTATTTATTTTTGAGAGAGAGAGACACACACACAGAATGCAAGTGAGGGAGGGGCAGAGAGAGAGGGAGACACAGAATCCGAAGCCAGCTCCAGGCTCTCAGCTTGTCAGCATAGAGCCCAATGCGGGGCTCGAACCCACAAACCATGAGCTCAGGACCTGAGCGAAGTCGGACGCTTAACTGACCCGGCCACTCAGGCGCCCTGCCTCTGATCTTCTAATCCTTGTAGACACCTTCCCAACCAGCCACTCCATTCATCCCTTCCTAAGAGTCTATGTTTATCCTTACAGGTGGTCGTCCCTCCCTCCACAGCAGGCATGTGCCAAGGGGCACTCCTGGTATGCCTACTGGGAAGACTTCTCCTGCTGCTGCTAACCTACTCTCAAGAGTATAAGGCAGCAGCATTCATTTCTAGCTTGCTTCGACACATGGAGCTGACCCATCTGTGAGCCCCAGAACTGGCTGCTTCCTTTTCTAGTAGCTGGTCTTAGAGAATGTCCCATGTGGCCATAGGTGTGAGCTAGGGGAGAGGGGAGGTAGCTGGGGAATTTATATTTCGTTTCCCATCAGTTTTCTAAAGAATGTTAATTCCCTGGCACTTCAAGAAGGATATCACCGTGGAAGCATGTAGGTAGAAAGGCTGCAGGGATGTGGGCCAGCACCACAGCGTCTGTCGCACTAGCAAAAACCAGCTACAACATAGAAATTGAAAAAAAAAATCCTGTTCACCATATGAACCAGAAATAAATTTAATAATTAGGGCATAGAGCCTATATAAAGCAAGCTATAACATCTTATTAAAGATCTTAAAATAAGACCCCCCAAAATGGAAAAACACATCATGTTCTTGATAAAGAAAACTTAATATCATGAAAGCATCACTCCTCAAATTAACTAAAAAATGAAATTCAATTCAATTCAGCATCCTAGTGCTTTTCTTTGGGGGCAGAGGCACTGAGAATGCTTGAAGCTATTTTAAAGTTTTATAGAGTAATAACTATCTGAGAGTGACCAAGAAAACTTTGAAGGAGAAAAATATTTGGAGGGGTTCCCTTACAAAATAATGAAACCCATTATATTATACTATAAAACATATACACACACACAAACACATACACACACACTGCATCATAATCTAAACAATATGCCAATGACAAAGGAATCAATTAATCAAGATCAAAATGGAGAACCGGAAATAGATCACACCGTATATGGGGACATCACGCATGTAAAAGGTGGCTTTCAGATTCCTCGTTGCAAAGGACAGTTTCTATGGCAAATGACCCAGGGATACCGGTTGGCTAGAGGGATGGAGGTAAACACAAGATCTCCAACTTCACATCGTAAACAAAAATAATTTCCAGATGAAGTGCTCAAAAACTGTAAGTGTGGAGAAAGTTTCATACTTTCCACCTGAGAAGTGGAGCCGAGCAACGGGAGCCCCCTTGCTACCCGCTTGGATCTTCCACCATTCATTCCTTGGCAAACTCAATGATTGGAATGGTGATATGAACAAGTATTGTGTCCCAAAGCACTTTTGCAAAGGGAGCCTGTTCCCATACTGGGGACGATGCACCATTTCATCCCAGTTTCACCATATTGGAGGTTTCTGTGCCTCGGAAAGTCACTTAGTGCTTCCATATCTCAATATCCTTCTTTGCAAAAGATTGTGAAGATTTGATGAGGCAACAAAGGTAACACGCTTAAAAGGTTCCTGGCACATAGAAAGCACCCAATAAATGTTAGCTATTATGATTTTTATTATTATTACCATTAATAGAGTCCTTGTTTTCCTCTGTCAAGGTATCAAGTAAAACCAACTGGTCATTACCAGAAAACATTCTCCTCGAACATTCCAGACATCAAATGCTTCTCATCTAATCATTACTGCACAGGCATGGGGCCCGATAGAAACAGCTAAAGCAGTGGGTCATGACCGCATCCATTTCTAGTAGCACCTGCTTGCCTGTACTTATTATAGTTATTATTATTCTACCAGCTCTATGACTTTAACACATGGCTATTTATTTTCCTTTATAATTTTTTTTCAAAGGCTGTTATCTCATTCTTTGTGAAAATCCAAACTAACTAGGTCTACTTGTATTTGCTAATGCAGTTTTTTTCTGTTAAAGAATTTTTCTCCGCTAACTTTGAGAGGTAAGAAAGCGTGCCTGGCTTGACCCTATCAAGCTAGCCTAATCCCTGTATCATATTCTTCTCTTTTAATTAGACTTCCCACCAGTTTTCCCAGTTTAAAGATGAGACTCCTCGAGGATCTGTGAGAGCTGAAAAACATTTTTCATAAAATAATCTTAGAAAAGCAGAAGCCCTGAAACACATCTGCTTTTGCCCTATAGCTGCAGAGCTTACCCTAATGGGGGACCAGCTGAGACCCCTGCTATATCCCAGACTTCCTCTGGCCAGATCCGAGTGGTCCCTTCCTAGGCTGTTTGAGGTGCCATCCATTCTTACACTGGAGATGTTATCTCTTTGGTCTTTTAAATAGATAATGGGCTTTCCGCAGAGGAGGCTAACATTTATTAAACACCTACCTACTGGGTGACCGGACACTATGCTCACTTTGCGTGTATACAGAGCATTAGCTAAGTATAACTGCTTCAATTGTTTTTCTTCAAATAACTTTGTATTCTAAAATAGCTTCAGATTCACAAGGAGTTGCAAAAACTGGTATACAGAGTTCCCGTGCACTTTTTCACTTAGCTTCCCCCAACGATGAAAATCATATAACCATAGCACACTGTCAAAGTCAGGAAACTGACTTTGGGAGAATACATTAAACCAGGCACCACCCTCGTCGATTTCATTGCATTTGATTTCATGGATTTGGTTGCATTTGAGTCTGGCTCCTCATTAGTTACGAGCAACTTTGGGAGGAACCCTAACATTACTCTACTTTACCAAACTTATCTGTAAAATGGAGATAATAGTTGTACCTACGTCATAGAATTACTGTAAGAATTAGATATGATTAGCTAATATTATTTGTGAATCCTTATAACAACCCTCTGAAGTAGACAGTATGGGAAGCCATCTGGCCACTCTGACTCTTCTTCCTTTCAGACATTGCATTTCTTTCCATCAAGGGCTACAGTCTGTTTCCACACCCTTTGGAGGTTTGGCTTTGTGACCATTGCTTCAGCCAACTGAACACAGCAAAAGGGGTGATGTGAAAGTTTAAAAAAACTGTTTTTAATGTTTATTTTTGAGAGAGACAGAGACAGAGCTTGAGCAGGGGAGGTGCAGAGAGAGAGGGAGACACAGAATCCAAAACAGGTTCCAGGCTCTGAACTGTCAGCACAGAGCCTGACGCTGGGCTCGAACTCACAAACTGTGAGATCATGGCCTGAGTTGAAGTCAGATGCCCAATCCACTGAGCCACCCAAGTGCCTCAGTGATGTGTCAGTTTTGAGCCTATATCTCAAGAAGCCCGGGTTCTCTCTCTCTCTCTGAGTACTGACTGCTGCCTTCATATGAACAAGCCTCATGAGGAGAGACAGCTGACCCAAGTCACCTGTGTCACCTCAAGCAGCCAAGCCTCGGAGGCAGTCCTACCTCACTGACTGACCTGCAGCTGAGAGTAGACATATGGAGGAGGAGGGGCAGTAGAAACCAAAAGAATGATTCAGCGGAGTCCAGCCTAAATTTTCAACTCACGGCTGAACCACGGAAATGGTTGTTGCTTACCACTAAATCTTCAGGGGTTGTTATGCGGTTATAGATCACTGGTCCAGGCAGTACCACGAAAATACTGATGATGGTAATTACATTACTGGATTGTGATGAGAATTGGTGAGATAATATATGTGATTTTCGCATGTGGTCCGTGAGAAATTCTCCATAAATGGTAGTTGTTATTATCACTCTCCGCCCCCTTGTCGTCCTGTTTGACAGATTAGAAAACCGACATTTGACATAGGTTAGGAAGTTTGCCAATAAACATCTGAGCCTGTTTTCAAACACTGGTCTCACCCCAAAGTTGTGCACTTTTCCCTCTAGGAAAATCTCTCTGTTTCCTCTGTCCTCGTGTCGTTGGTATACAAAACGCCGAACTAATTCACCACAACTGAAATAGGGATACGTGGTAAAATGCTTCTCTTTCCCCTTTCCCTGTGAATCCGTAACAAACTTTTGCATTAAAAGTTGATAACATGAGGAACACCTGAGTTGAGCATCTGATTCTTGATCCCAAGATCCTGGGATCCAGCCCCGTGTCAGGCTCCACGCTGAGCGTGGACCCAGTTTTTTTTTTTTTTTAATATTTTATTTATTTCTAGGAGAGAGAGAGAGAGACAGCGTGAGCAGGGGAGGGTCAGAGAGAGAGGGAGTCACAGACTGAAACAGGCTCCAGGCTCTGAGCTGGCAGTCAGCACAGAGCCCGACGCGGGGCTCGAACCCACGAACTGTGAGATCATGGCCTAAGAGAAAGTCAGATGCTTAACCGACTAAGCCACCCAGGCGCCCCGAGCATGGACCCAGTTTAAGGCTCCCTTTCCCTCGGCCCCTCTCTCCCGCTTGTGCTCTCTGTCTCTAAAATAAAAAAAAAAGCATCAACATATATACACACAAAGGAACGTGTTTGACATTTTTAATTATTCACTGAAAATTAAAACACTCAAATTAGAATTGTGAAGGAAATCCCAAGTTTACTTCAAATCTTCATCTATTAAAATATTCTAATAGCCACTGGTTTATGTCTCAATGTAGGAACAAGTGTCCCAGAATTCTCCACAATTAGTATCTTTTGGAACATTCTGGAATGCTGGGCAGAAGTCAGTTTAATGTTGCTGAGAGAAAAAAAATTCAAAGGAAATTAAACCTCAGTAATGGTTAGTCCTACAACACCACGAGATGTGTTTTTTCAGGTGAAGGCCACGAGGTGAGTCCACGCACCTGCACGTGAAAGTGCTGACATCAATGTACTAATGTAAATGAGTAGGCAGAACTGCATCAGAATCAGCGAGAGAGAGAAAAATGGGAAAATGTGGTACCGGTGTATTTGGTACTTTTACCAAGAAGCTAGACCATTCCACTCATGGAATGGTAAGAATAGGACACAAATGAATGACGGTTTTTATACCATCACAGATCAAGTAGAATCCAAATGTAAAATGTATATTGTTGTGTCCATATTCTTTTGTTTTTGTCTTTTTAATTCTGAGAGAGAGGGAGAGGGAGAAAGAGATACAGAGAGAGAGACAGCGTGAGCAGGGGAGGGTCAGAGAGAGAGGGAGTCACAGAATCTGAAACAGGCTCCAAGCTCTGAGCTGTCAGCACAGATCCCGACGTGGGGCTTGAACTCGCGAACCGTGAGATCATGACCTGAGCCGAAGTCGGAAGCTCAACCGACTAAGCCACCCAGGTGCCCCAATGTCCGTCTTCTTTTGAGAAGCCAATTGTGTAACCGTGTTTATGGCTACTTTATAACTTACCGCTCCCACTCCCAGACAAGTGTGGCTCTTGACACTCCAAATTAGCTTGTGTTCCAGAGAAGAAACTGGAAGACAAAAAGCCAGCCTGATATGTAGGGGTTCCCTCAGCCACAGTGGGAATTACGAAATTCTTCCCCTAGAATGAATGAGAATGTCATGCCTCATGGCAGAGACTGATGCTAATTCATGCAGCGTTTCCCTTTCCCCTTTTCACACTAATAAAACCCTGATTTGGTTGAGGAGAGCCATATGCCAAAATGAAACACAAACAAAAACAAAAACCAAATCACATGTATTTCCCAACCTTCCCTGCACGTGAGTGAGTGAGTGTGACTAAGTCACGAGAGTAGCACGAAGGCCAAAGCTCTTAGGCGAGGCTTTTATCACTTTGTTTCCTCCTTCTTCCTTCCTGCGATGCAGTTGTGATGGTTGGGGCTATAGCATCCAGTTTGTAATCATTCAGCATCTCAGTGCCGTGAATCTCAGTCCAAGTTCCCGCGAAGCAATTCATCTAGCTTTCCTGTGCCTCAGTGTCTCATCTGTGAAATCAAGATAAGAGCAGTATCTAGTCACAGGTGGGGTTGTCCACATAAATGACCTTGCACAATGATTGGCTACAGTGAACGCTTTGTCAACGATGGGTGCATTTTGCGAAGACAGCGGAACGAGGGGTAATAACAGCAGGAGGCGCAATATCATTTGGAACAGTGACAATAACAAAGTGACTTGGGGGCCAGACTCGGACATAATGTTCCTGAGGAAGTTGGCTTTTGTCCACGTGGAGGACATGTTGAATAATATTAAGCAGGAGAGGTACGTGACAGCATCTGAGTTCAAGGAGAACTCAAGATCGATCCAAGATAAATGCTGGAGAAGGAACGAACTCCACTGGATGCCAACTATTATATTTAGAGGCGAAGGCTCCTAAACGGGAGGGAGAAGCACTATTTGCTCAGGACTTAGCTTGTCTTCAGTAACACTAGAGGAAGGGACGGATGGAGCCTTCCCGGCTGTCTGCAGGGCACTCCGGGCCTGTGGGCAGCTCCCGACAGCATGATTTTCCTGCGCTTTCAGCATCCGTTCGGGCACAAGTGAGACTTTTTAAAACGATCGTCGGACACTAAATTAGCTCAAGGGTCTAAAGCGTTTTCAGTGGCATCCGGCTGGCTCAGCTGGTAGAGCGTGCGGCTCTTGATCTCGAGGGATTGTGAGCTTGAGCCCCACACTGGGTGTAGAGATTACTTAAAAATGACATCTTAACGTTAAAGAAATTTTCTTTAAAAAAACTCTTAGTGTTAAAGGAGCTAAGTTAAAAAAATAATGTTAAAAAAAACAACTTCTCAATGTTAAAGGAGCTACATTTTGGGGGGAGGGGAAGGGGGGCTGATGGGCATGGAGGAGGGCACTTGTGGGGATGAGCCCTGGGTGTTATATGGAAGCCAACTTGACAATAAACTACAAAAATAAATAAATAAATAAATAAATAAATAAATAAATAAATTTGTAAAAAAATAAAATCTTAAAAAATAAAAAAAAAATTGGACATTTCAAATTCCAAGTGTATAAACTACAAATGATGTGGACACCACACTACTTGAGTTTTTGGCCTTACTAAAAGTATTTAAAGTCATTTTATGAAGTGTGTGTGTGTGTGTGTGTGTGTGTGTGTGTGTGTGTAGGGGTGTGTGTGTGTATGTGAGTGTGGGGCATGTATGTGTAGGTGGGTGTGAGTGTGGAGGGTGTATGTGTGTGTGGGGTGTATGTGTGGGTGTGGGTGTGGGGGGTGTATGTGTGCATGTGGTGTGTATGTGTGTGTGTGAGTGTGTGTGTGTGGTGTAGGTGTGTGTGTATGTGTGTGGGGTGTGTGTGTGTGTGTGTGTGATTTGCTATAGCAATGTTCTATGTAAAGATTGTAAGACATTAAGAGCTAAACTGAGTTCAACTACTGAAACATCTAATTTAAACTACATAAAAACCATTATTAAGCAAGAGTCTTTTTCTTTTTTTTACTTATTTTGATACTACTTACTTGACATTGTCTGTAAAATTGGGTGTGATGAACCAGATGGCCTCTGAGGTCTCTTCCACGGCTAATCCACCTGATTTCCAAAGTGTCCTCAAGCAGGCAGATGATTGTCAGTGTGACAGAATAACTCCCAGAGTGTTCTTACCAAGTATCACCTCATCTAACTCTTAACATGGCCCTCTGGGAGCCCCTGGGGAGCTCGGTCAATTAAATGTCTAGCTCTGGTTTTGGCTCAGGTCATGATCTCACGGTTTGTGTGTTCAAGCCCAGGTCAGGCTCTGCGATGACAACATGGAGACTGCTTGGGATTCTCTCTCTCCCTCTCTTTCTGCCTCTCTCAATCTCTCTCAAAAATAAATGAATAGACCTTTAAAAAATACCTTTAAAACAGTCCTCTGATTTAGGTTGCTAATATTACCCCATTTTAGAGATAAGGACATTGAGTTTCCCAGAAAGTTGAGTAAACCGCCCAAGATCACAGATATAGTAAGGGGTAAGGGAAGAGAAGTGTAGTGCAAAGTTTAGGGCAAAATTAAAAGGGTGGGGGACAATGTCATGTACGACGTGAGTTATAGTACAGGAAAAAGAACTTGAGGGGTGCCTGGCTGGCTCGGTCAGTTAAGTGTCCGACTTCGGCTCAGGTCATGATCTCACGGTCTGTGAGTTGAAGCCCCACATCGGGCTCTGTGCTGACAGCTCAGAGTCAGGAGCCTGCTTCAGATTCTGTGTCTCCCTCTCTCTCTGCCCCTCCCCTGCTCTCACTCTGTCTCTCTCTCAAAAAAAACAAAACAAAACAAAAAAACCCAGAACTTGAGCCCACGTCCCTGAGGCTGGCTGTGGGCATCATCTCAGCTTCTTTAGGCCTTCAGTGGGTCAGGGTATCCTGTCCTGGCTGAGTCAGCATCTTGTTAGGAAGGACTCAGGCCAGCAAAGAAAATCTAGGGTCATCATATAAGCACCAGGCTTCGGCTACATAATTTTTCTGTCCTCCGTCTACTTCTCTGGCCACCAACACAGCATGAGTCTCAGCCACATGTAGGCCTCTGCTTTACCACCCAGCGGCCAAGGTAGCCCCCAAGCACATATGGAAACCATGAGGGGGACTCAGCCATGTCCCTGATGTTGCTCCCAGCTTGACCTGGAGAGGGTGGTCTCTCCTCCCCAGGAAATCAGGGCTGGTGACCCTCTGCTGGTGCAGGGAGAGGCACTGGGCTTCTGAGAGGTGCTTGGAAATCCTTTGAGGTAAGGGCTACGGATGTTCTATACTCAACGTGTGACCAACAGCAACAGCATCGCTTCTCAGCCTTTTGGCTAAGATCAAGTGCAACAGCAACAGCATCACCGGGCAGGTGGTTAGACATGAAGAGTATTGGGCCCCCAGCCCAGATCTACTGAACAGCCCCTGCATTCATTGCAGACAGACCCCCAGGGGAAATGTACGCACGTGAAAGTCTGAGAAGCTCTGTAGTACAAGATGGTTTCCAAACATTAAAGCAATAGTCGTCACTTAAAATAAAATTCTGAAGTCTGGGTGCCTGGGTACCTCAGTCAGTTAGGCACCTGACTCTTGATTTGGGCTCAGGTCATGATCTCACAGTGCGTGGGATCGAGCCCCCCATCGGGTTCTGTGCTGACAGCGTGGAACCTGTTTGGGATTCTCTCTCTCTCCCTCCCTCTGCCCCTTTCCCCTTGCATTCTCTCCCTCTCTCTCAAATAAGCCCCTTTCCCACTTGTGTTCTCTCTCTCAAATACATAAACTTAAAAAAAAATGCTGATGTCAAAGTAGACCAATTAAATCAGTCTGTGGGGGTGGTGCTCAGGCATGGAGAGATTTCAAAGCTCCTATGCATGATTTTCATAGGTCAAGAGTGGTCAAGACCTACTGCTTAAGCATGACCCACCCCTCTTTTCTTTTTCTTTTTTAATTTTTTTAATGTTTATTTATTTTGGGGAGAGAGAGAGAGGCAGAGAGAGACGGAGACACAGGATCTGAAGCAGGCTTCAGGCTCTGAGATGTCAGCACAGAGCCCAAGGCAGGGTTGGAACTCGCGATCATGACCTGAGCCAAAGTCCAACGCTAAACTGACTGAGCCATCCAGGCATCACCACCCCTGTTTTTTAAATCAACCCCTACACTGGCCGTTTCTTGACATTGGTTGGGAAACTGATAACATTTCATAGCAAAGAATACACACATCTTTTATTGAAAGATGAAAATAAAGGCAATGTGATGAGCTTTTCACAGGCAAAAACTCATTTCCTTGAAAGGATTGGGTTTATTCTAAAATTTTGTCCTTACTATTATCTTTTAGTCAGGTTTTAAAATGTCCTTACTTTTATGAAATGTCAAATATAAAGATTGCCCACTACAAAATAAAAAGCAACTAACCCTATGTGTTACCTTGAACTTTGTTTTTCATCCAAAAGCCTAAGAATCACAACCCCTGAAAAATTGATTTAAGTATTTCAGTGGATACACTCCCTGCTTGTCACCCCCTACTTCCTTAAATTAAAGCAGAAATCACCTCACTCTGTAAGGTACTACGTCATGAGTCACAACTCAGGATGTGGTTCTAGCCTCGTATATATGCATTTTGGTAAAAGACAGACAGACATCAAGTCAGGTTAAATAACGGAGGGTGTCCATTATGTAACGTGCTGGATTTTTTTTTTAAATGAATGGTGATGTTAAGATTAATAACTCGAACTGGCCATCTACAAGGAGATTCTTAGAAATGTGCCAGCTCAGCGGCTCTCAAATTTTATCAAGCCTCAGAGTTGCCTGGAGGGTGTTTTAAAATCTAGGTTCCTGGTTTCACCCCTGGAGCATTTGATTCCATAAGTCTAGAATGGGGCCTGAGAAATCTGCATTTCCAACAAGTTCCCAGGTCAAGTTGCTTGCCCAGGGAACCTCACTTTGAGAACCACTGCTCTAGCCAGAGAAAATGTCACAAAGATTAAAAACAAAATGGATTATATATTAGTTACAGAATTGTAATAGTTATATATTAGTATATATTAATTATTATATGTAGTTACTAGATAGCTGTGTATAGAGTTTTATAGAGATTAGTTTGTCTATACAGCAAGAATGCCATTTGTAGGGAATGGTTTGCAGTGATCTTACAAAATGATTTTTTAAAGGTAGCATCATATTAGCTGCGAATTCCTCGGTGGGAGGGGGACTCTTTTATGTCCCAGCCAGGTGAGCTATTCCATAGGTAGGGGTCTCCTTCTAGGCCTGAACTTCACGGGGGGCAGGATCTTCCCCAACGTCCCTCCCCCTTTCCATTCGAACCTCTGATTTCTAGAACAGCTCCAGTGAGATGCAATCTTCCCGAAGGCTGGCTCCCTTCCCATCCCGCTGTCCAGTGCCGACAAGACACACGAACTTCAGCAGCCGTGGGAAAAGAAAAAACAACCCACGCAGTCCCACCCGGGGGCTCACTGCAGCCCGCTGGACAGCCCACCAGCCTCCAAACGGTGCTCAGCAAAATTAGGCTATCTTTCATTAGCTATCTATCGTGTGGCTTCCACCGGGCTGCAGGATATGAGGGCCATTTAATTAGGCCCTGCACCGCTCTCTGGTGTGAAAAGGCTCTCCAACGCTTTGATTCCCCACTGCTACGCAGCAGGAAGTTGTTGGCGATAATTGACATAGGATTTCCTTGTTAACCAGCAGCAGACATGCCGGATTAAAGCGACAGAGATCTCAAGAAGAAAGTGAAAGAGATAAGAAGCTCGCGAAGACTTCTGCTTATTTGGCACTTGAGGACCAGGAGGAAGCGGCAATCACCCACTCAAGTGGAGACTCCCAGAGTGGAAGGGCGTCCCCTTATCAGACCCATTTCAGCTTGGCTGATCAAAGATTGACTCCCGTAAAAATCACATAGGCCTGGGGTTTGTTAGTTTATTAAGCGGCAGGTTTTAGGAATTATCACAGGTTTAAAGATGGATTGCAGTTTATGTGAAGGGGGAGAGGATTATCGCGTTTTCATCTTAACAATTATAAAATATCACAGCTGAAAGCTTGCTTGCAAATGACATAATTTTCCACCACCGACTAAACAGGTCATTGTGGGGCTGCACGTAAGCGTTCTCCACGAGGGAGGAAATGCAGGCAAGTTAACTCCGGGGAGGAACGAGAACGAGGGGCCTCCAGACGCCTCGTTCCACTTGGGAAGCTGACGCGATCCCATTTTGCCCTGTGCGATTCCATAGGTAATTATATTTAATTTCTTACTGGGGCCGTTTAGGTCGGCTTGCATTCAAAGGGAGGGACCAGAGAAGGAGCCCACTGAGATGGTGCTTAAAAAGCCGTCGTGATAAATGATACCGAAATAGATCCACATGAGCCGAGTGAAATGAAATGTCTACTTTGGAGTAGAGACAATTATTGTCTATCACTTAATAACTTAACCTTACAAGAGCACATGTGGCATTAATCAAGGGCTGGGAGCTACAACGGCGTGTTACGGGACCTCCATTTGACAACTATATACAAGTCCTGGAACAGCCGAGTGAGACAGGTTAGCAAGGGGGCCGGGGACGTACTTGACCGTGGACCTGTGCCTCCAATTAAATATGTAATTGCAAGGGCTTGCATCCTTGCTGATTTTCACAAGTAACATTTATGGAGTTGGGGGGGGGGATTTAGTTATCAAAGAAGTCTGTATTTCAGGTAGAAAATGTAGGAAATATGGCAAAATATCAAGAATGAGTAAAAATAATGGGTCCCCTCCCTCTTCCCCGCACACCCACTGGGAAGCGCAGAGAAAGCAGGCAGGATTTGTGGCTACCTATACACAAATATGTCATGTGTCGTACAACCTGGCTCACTGATGTATTTTCTTAACTGTGTAATTTACTTAACAATACGTTGTGATTTTTCCCCCTGTGTTTAGTAAATATTATTCGAAGGTATGGTTTTGGATTGTGGCATCACGTAGGGTAATATAATTGATTTAGATAAGCCCCTATAGTTGGACATTTAGACTGTCATCAGGTTTTTGCTTTTATAAACAAAGCTGGAATGAACAGCCTTGAACATAAATCTTTGCGTGTTTTACTGGATCCTTCCAAGAATTAGAAGTAGAATCTCAGACTCCGAGGGCAGGGACCTGTTTAAGGATACCGATACATATCCACATTTGCAGATTTTTAACAGAGCTTGACAATAATCTGCCCCGTGTTGCAGTGAAGAGCAGTTTTGTCGTCCATCCTGGACTGAGCGCAAATGACAGCAGCTATTTCATCCCAAGAAGATCAGTCATTCTGTCTGCATCACTTGGGTTCTTTCGTTCTGATGTGACCTTTTGCCACGAAGCTCTGTGACAGACTAGGACAATAAACAGCGACCCAAGAATCAAGTTAATAGGGCCAAACTCTGAAGAGAATCATGTCAACGTTAACGACTTAAACACGGAGCACATCTTTTATCCAAGAAGTTCAAGTTCCTCTAAAAGCACCAATTCATTATCATTCACAAGTGCAAACGGCATTGGTTGGAAAACCCACAAAAACAAAAACCTTTAAAGGAAATTGAAAAGAAGGCAGCAGGGAGGGTGGGGAGGAGAAGCAGCTGATTCGGGACCCAGCTTTTTAACAAAATAACCTTGGGTGCCTGATCTAGTATAGAGAAGAGGCTTTTTTTCTTTTCTTTTTAATTTAAATTTTTTTTAAATTTGCTGCAAAAAGGCTGGGGCCAGCCAGGCACCAAGTGTTTGAGGCTATTTTGAAAACAACAAAACAAACATCATCTTTGTTTTCTGTGTCCTTAACATGAGTCTCCTTCAAGTGGCATTTCAAATGACAAGGGTCTGGTTCTTCCTCATCTGAGGGACATTTAATGCACAGATGGTTGAAATGATCAGGGACATTCAATTATCCCCGAACGAAGGTGGTCTACACAGGCAAAGTTGATGCTACTATAGGATTTTTCTGCCTAATTTATTCATGAAGAAATTGCAAAAAAAAAAAAAAAAAATAAGATGTTCTTGGTTGACTCATAGCTTTGGAAAATAGATGTGATCTGTGGAGAAAAAAAACCTTTTTCTATGCATACCTATGTATGAAAGATCATCTTTTCTATCTGAATATAAATAATAAATAATAAATCTGAATATCAGAAATATTCTCTTAATTGACCTAATGTTCTTAAAATATATACTTATGAACTTATTTTTACAAAACTCAGGGACGACGTTGTCTAACTGATAAGATGACATTACAAGCAGTATTTAACTGTTCGTGATTTTGAAGTCCCTAACATTTCGGTATCTCTGAGCAAAGATAGGAAATGGTTGGTTACTTCCATGTATCACAGAGTAAAGCTGACTATACAGAAATCACATTGTGCCCAAACACAGGGTACGGTGTGCCAGAAATGAGCCTGTGTTGGCCTGGGGAAAAGTAAATCCATTTATCTCAAATTTAATTTTCTTCTTTTTATTTTGAGAAACTCTCATTGTTTTATAAGGCAAAATACAATGAAGTTGTTATCCACAGTATACCCTGCTGAACTAAGGCATTCATAAGTTTTGCTGTTACAGTGGGTAACCCCAACTTTCAGCACTGTGGCCCATCCGAAGGGTCTCCTTGTCCCTCCATCCTGCTGATGGAAGAGATTTAGAAGTCATTTCAGCAGCCAGGACTGCTATGCTCAGGGAAATATCTATTCAGGGGAGGCCAGGAATATTGCTAACTGAAATGAAAAGCAGTGAGAACATCACCTTCTCAATCTGGTCCCCGGGGCATTCTTTGGGAATGACGGTCCCTGGCACCCCTTATAATGTATTTAGGGTGCAGAAGCCAGAGACAAATGGATCTTGTCATCGTTTTCTCATTACTATCCTGGGAAATTTCCAGCAAGGTATGGGAGAACAATGCAATGCCCCTGATGCCAGTAATGTAATCTCACTTGTGATTCCAGCTTTCACAGCACCCTGGACTTAAATGAAAACTTCATTTCTAAGCCTGAGTTCGAAAGGATATCCATAAAGAATAGCCACAGAGAAGGTCAGGGAGCTCTTGCTAAATTGCAATGGTCAATTCTGGTTTTCAAATAAGAGTTTGTACTTTTGTCTTAAACTCCACAGAACTCCAATTTTCAACCTGTTAAAATTTTTCTTTGGGGCTCCACAAAACAATATTTGTTTTAAAATTTTTTTCATCAAGAAGGGCCTAAGGATTGCTATTTTATTATTAAGTCACACATCCTTCATCCATGAGATAAGGGGCATTCTGTTATATATTGATGCAAATATATCATACGATATATCTACTAATGTGTTATAGTGATAATGCATAGAGCAAATGGAATGCACGTGAGAATTTTATAAATTGCAATTTCTGATTAAAAAAAAAATCCTTCTATAGAAGATGTTTGGTGATACGATTCCTCTCTCGGGTACTTCATCTGCAGACCAAGCCAAGACCGCTTTCTCAAAGGGAAGCTGATTTCTTAACCCCCATAATGAAAGCCACTCACATATACCAAGGCCTTCCTATGTTGTGTTAGGCACGATTTTAAGCCTTTTACATGTATGTTCTCATTTTTGTTTTTTAGGTTTTTTTTAAATCCCGTTTACTCCTCATACCACACTATGTTTGAAAACAAATTTCCCGAACTAGAAGCCTCCATTTATTCAATTGTTTAGAAATAGGCATTCACTGTCTACTGTTTGTCAGGCACTATGCCTAGTGACTTTGAGGGTTTGAAGACAAGAAAAGTGATCCCGAGAGCATGTGGGGACTAGCGACCCATGTTCAAATAAGTGCAATTGTGCAGAATCTGAAGGAGGCTGGGTGCAGAGTGGTTGGTGCGTGGGCTTCAGACTCCGAGGAACTGGATGAGGAAGGTCGGCTCGGTCACTTACTACCTTGGGCCAGCTGTGTGACTTTCCTAGGCGCCATCGTCTCATCCAGATAGTGACCAGAGTAATACTGATTTCATAGGTTCTTGCAAGGATTAAAATAGATCAGCATGGCAAGCCCATTGTGAAGAGCTGGCATCCAGCATATACTAAATAATGGTACCACCTCCTTATATCATTATTTTGTTCTTATTATTTCTATTTCTGTTCATGTTGTAAGAATTTCGTGACGTGTTATGGAATTCCAGAAACTTTTCAGAACGAGAAGTTTTCACCTCTAACGTTAGTATCGGTCCTCACAGATTTTACCAGATCCTCCAGTGGTTCCCAAGGATCATCCACTCATAAGTGATAATAGCTTCTTTAGTCTGTGGAGAAAGCACCTCTGGGCTGTTTTTCACAGAAAGGAAGAGTTCCTTTCTGAGACTGCATTCTTTTAAAATGCTTATGTTATTTTCAAGTGTGTGTGTGTGTGTGTGTTTAAGTGTCCTTTACAGGATGATGGAGACAATATATAACATTTGTGGGGGGGATATTTACAAGTTTATTTGGCAAAATTAATTTAATTTGGCAATTCAGTGGAGCCCTCCCCTTGCCAATTTTTAAAAATAAATGGTTGTTGGTTCATGAAGTCTGGGAACCCCTAACTTATACAAAGCATTTTTTTTTTTTTTTTAGCAAAAGCGGAAGTCCGTTTTCCTCCTAGAAAAAAATAGTGTTTTAAAAACTATTTTCTTTCTCTTTTTTTGGTAGAAAAAGGGGGCTTTGTGGTGGCTTTTTCAGTGGCAAGAGGGCTTTTGACTAAAAGACTCATTTTTATAAGTGATGCATCTGCTTTTAATGTCTTAAATGCTAGGATAGAATAGGCATGCCTTTCTGGTCTGGGTTTTCTTAAATAGCCAGAAGTCCTCACAGTAAAGGCAGCAACCATCTAATAGAGAAATAACTCTCAGACAGAGCACTGTGCCTCCCTGACAACCTATAAATGGACCATATTGATGAAGTGAACAGGACTCTCTCTGGTCATTTTCAACTAGAAACTAATAACCCCCGTCATGATATCAGGCATACAACCTCGGTTAAAACTAGGTTCATCAAATAAATCACTCAGGAATTTTTCTATTTCTTTCTCTGGACACATTGCACATCTGCTCAACGAGAGGAGAAAAGAAGCAATATTTCTTTGATCAGGATTTTTTTTTAATATCCTTGTATCTGCCCCTCGGGATGCTCTCTTTTCAAGTGGGTGCGGATAGTACATCGCTTTCTAATGAATGCAGAGAATTTATGAATTTAAGCTATAAAACCAAATATGAGGGATTTTAGTTTATCTCAATCTATATTTTACATTGTCATGAGAAAATAAACCGGACCACAAAGCTGTATTGTGCCCAGTTCACTAAATCTCCTGATCTCCTGTAACCTTTACAATGTGTTCCATTTGTGGCCACACATGGGAGGGAGATACAAACAGATGATCGCTTTGTATGTTTCCCCAATATGTCTAAATACTTGTAACACTTTTCATACCCTCTGGCTGTGGGCAGTAAAGAGCTTGGCCGAAGCCTCAGGCATCAGCCACAGCTAATGTTGTCATGTTAACATCTCGCTGACTCTGTTAATACTTTCTAGGTATTTGGATGAATTTCGAAATTTGTAAAATGGACATGATTGTCATCCTGTGTCCTAAGGATCTTAAAAGCCCTGGGTCAGCTCCCTGCATCTTAAGGAATTATGGATAGAAGACATCTTTTTCTGCTCGTAGGATAGAAAATAGCAGAAGCCATTTGAAAGGAACGCTAACCTTTCCTGAATGTGGAATAAAAAGTGAATGAAAAGATGGAGCCTCCAGAATGCTAGTTGCTTCTGCTGGTATTGAAAGAAAACTAGATTGACAGAGAAAGCATAGGATCGGGACCCAGCGGACCCACATTCAAATCTTAGCTCTGCCGCCAGCCAGCTGGGCTACAGGAGGATTCCTTGGACCTTGAAATCCTTATTGGTGAACTTGGGATGACAATACAGATCTTGTAGAATTGTGTGGGGAATAAAATGAGTTAAGGTTCAAGGGACATTTGACATCTTGCCTGCTACAGGGTAGGTGCTCAATGACTTCAAGGTCCCTTTCTTTTCCTGGGATTAAGGGACTCGGCCTTGCAAGCTGTGGGATCCTGAGCAAGTTGCTTAACCTCTCTGACCTTCCATTTCCCCTTTTGCAAGACAGACTATTATAAAATGTCCTGTAGGGTGGTCATGAATCAGAGGACATGTGGAAGCACCTAGAACAGGGCTTGAGTTATATGATTTGGTTTACTGTTATTTATGACTGTTACTTTTACAATTCTTAAAATTGTTATTTCTATTTTGATCACCAGTATTTTTCCTTCTCTTGATTCTTTTTCTTGGGCTTCCTCCCTTCTAACTCTGAACTATTATTACTTGATGTGTGAAATTACCTTTGTAAGAGTCTTTTACCATCTATGAGTTGCTATACAACCTAAGATGGATGTTGTATAGTCTATATTGCCTATCGATGATTTCACCTCAAGAGAATAGCCGTAAACATCACAACTGAGTGCTTGCTATGGGGCCAGTGTACCTATTTTTAAAAATATGTGTTTTTTTTTAGTTCAGAATAATTCGATTTATAGAAAAGTTGCAAAGAGAATACAAAGTTCCTATGTACCCTTCACAGGTGGTAGCTTTGGTAAATGTTACCTTCTTACATTACCATGACATGAATGAAGATACCAACATTGATATATTACTATTAACTGAACTCCCCACTTTATTTGGAATCATTTTTCCCGTTAATATCCCCCCCTCCCCCGCTTTTTTTTTCTATTCCAGAAAAACAGTAACCATGCCTCATTCTTTTCTTGTTTTTCATACCCATGGGTTTGGGGAGAACAACTCTACAGAGGTGAAGTGCCCCTCTTAATCACATTATATGACATACACGTGACATCACATGTGACGGTACCTGGCGTACCTTTGAGGGAGTGGGCCCCTGCATGCGTCTGTCACAGGTTACCCGTTCCATGAACTGAGGGATATGGGAGGTGTTCTCAGCCTCAGTGATTATGAATAAAGCTTCTGTAAACATTCCCCTAAGGTTTTTGTGTAAACATAAGCTTTTCTTTCACTTGAGCGATACCTAGAAGTAGGATCGTTGAGCCTTATGTCAAGTATATGTTTAATTTAATAAGAAACTTCCAAACTGGTTTCCAAAGTGGCTGGATCATTTAGGAGCCCATTGACAGTAGCTAAGAACACTGCTTCTCCATGTCTCTGCAAACATTGCATATTGTCAGTGTGGTTGTTTTTTCTTTCTTTTCTTTCTTTCTTTCTTTCTTTCTTTCTTTCTTTCTTTCTTTCTTTCTTTCTTTCTTTCTCTCTTTCTTTCTCTTTCTCTCTTTCTTTCTTTCTCTCTTTCTTTCTTTCCTTCTTTCTCTTCTCTCTTTCTCTCTTTCTTTCTTTCTCTTCTCCCTTTCTTTCTCTTCTCCCTTTCTTTCTCTTCTCCCTTTCTTTCTTTCTCTTTCTTTCTTTCTTTCTTTCTTTCTTTCTTTCTTTCTTTCTTTCTCTCTTCTTTCTTTCTTTCTCCCTTCCTTTCTCTCTTCCTTTCTTCTTCCCTCCTTTCCTTTCTTCCTCCCTTCCTTCCTTTCTTCCTTCCTTTCCTTCTATCCATTCAAGTAACTGTGCTGTGATTTTTAAATTATAGTGTTCATGTGCATTCTCTAATGACTGAGTCTGAGCATCTTTTATAAACTTATTTGCACTGTGTGTCTTCTTTGGTAAAACCCTACTCAAACATTGTGTTCATTTAAAAAGAAAGCATTTTTTTTTTCCTCCTTATCTTGATTGGAGAGTTCTTCATATGAGTCCCAGAGACAAGTCTTTTACTAGATGTAAGATTTGCAAATGTTTTTCCCTAATGGGTTGCGGTTTCTTATTTTTATTTACTTTTTTAAATTTTCTCAAATGTCTTGTAAAGAGCAGAAGTTCTGAATTTTGATGAGGTCAAGTTTATCAGGTTTTTTGTCCTTTCATGAATCATGTTTTTGGTGCTGAAATATTTGCTGGCCAATGTCACAAAAATGTTCTTATGATTCCTTCTACAAGTTTTAGAGCTTTACATTGTATATTTAGATCTATGGTTCATTTTGAGTCAATTTTGACATAAGGTATGAGGTATGGATTGAGGTTAATTTTTAATAAATGGATATTGAATTCTTTTAGCACCGCTCATCGAAGGCACCATCCTCTCTCCACTGAATTGTTTTTACACCTTTGTCAAAAATCGATTCACCCTGCATGTGTGAGTGTCTTCCTACACTCTCTATTCTGTTTCATCGATCTATATCTCTGTCTTTTCTCTCTTGCTGTTTATGTTTTGCTTTGCATTTGGGCCAGCCTCACCTATTTCTAAACAAGAGGGTTTCCACTCAAGCTAGAGCCCACACGGGACTCTCTCTCCTGTCACTGTTGGTCAGAGAGGAAATTAGTCCAAAGTTCATTTAAACTAAGCAATCTCATCACTGAAGTTCCAAACAGACAGTGATTTAAAACTAAGTGAAACACAGCGTTTTTTAAGAATGTAATCCCATGGTGGAAAAGGTTAGAAAGAGGGTCTAGAGTGGGGGTCCAGAGTGTCCATTCTGTCTGATCTGCCTTCTCTGGCCCCCTGGACACCCCAAAAATAGAGGCCACACACTCTCTCTCCAGCAAAACAGACCCATCAAGTACCATGACCTCTCAAGGGTTAACAGTAATAGCCATACTATTCCTTTTATAACCGTCAAGAGCAAGAGTGAGCTTTGAGCAGGGCTTTGCAAAGACGGGGTGTTGGGAAAAAGTACCCCGAAGGACCTCAAAGCTCTCTTTTGTAAACCATTATTGAATTCAGAAAGTGCCCTTTAAAAATTGTGACCAACATAAATCCTTTGAATCAGTCTGGCTAGACTATATATAGAAGCATTCAAATTCATTACATGTTCACATTTTTAAAATAATATTTATGGGTACAGTTATTTTTTTCACCACAAAGATACTGTTCTGCAATTTAACAAAAACATCATATTCATATTTTTTCATGCAAGGTAACTGCGCCAGCTGACTTCAAGGAGGCCATTTAGAATATAATCTCCAACCACAACGTTCAGTGTGTGGTGAAGAGCTTTTGCCCAAACGAGCCTGTTCTAAGAGTGAAATCTCACCTTATCCAATGAAACAACAATTTCTTAAAACAAACATCCAAACCTCTCTGATTTGGACTGCTGTTAAGGAAAGATACATTTAATCTGCCTGTGTTTAAAGGAACCGCATTATAACATCTCTGCCTTGCATGGACTTGGTGAGACTGTGAGCCTGAACATGTTTTCTGAAATTTAAGCATTTTTAGTAAGAACCTGATATGACCCAGCTGAGCTGAAAGACACCTGTTAGGCCTGTCCCCCAACACCAGAATGACAAAGGAGGTCTGCCAACACAGAGGGCCATGAATTAGTCCAACAGAACACACCTTTGTAGGGGCCCTCAGGGATTCTGGTTTAATGAATAAAAAGGAGTGATTTATAATTAGCCCAGCAATCGGGCCTGAATGGGAGTTTCTAAAGTGATTGAAATTTTCTGCTTAGAAAACCTATTTTCTGTAGACAAAGGAAAAGGGATGGGAAACAGATATTTCTTAAGAACCTACTATGTGTTTGGCTGTTGCATTCGTGACCTCACCTTAGCCTCACAGAAACGCCCAGGGGTAGGTTGCAAATTCCAGGGCTCCAAATGGTTGCAAATGGGCAGGGCTCCAAAATGAGCTTTGCTATATTTTTATTTCTCCTAGAAAAATGACAGCATTCCCTAGAAATTGTACCTGCCTTCTATGGTCATCATAACCTGTAGTAAGTGCTATTTCAATGTTTAATGAACAGACACACCCAGGAATGTAAGCATTGTGAGTTTCTGTGCAAGTTAGGCCATATGTCTGGCTCTCCTCCCCTCCCTGGATCCCTGGCCCTCTGATGGATGAGATCAGATATTTTTATTGATATTGCTACGAAGGTCTGGCTCAGTGGCCTTAACATCCCGCAGATTTACCAAGTACATTGTGAAAAAGCCAGAGACTGGCCAACCTTAAAACAAAAAACAAAAACAAAAAACCCCCCAACAAAACAAAAAAATCCACTGAAAACAAGCACAAAGCACCAAAATAAACAACAACAACAACCTTGTTGCCCCAGAGCAGCTCTGGCTGTTCACTGATGTCCACATCACCTCCCCACTTACTTGAACAATTTTTAAAATTTACTTCTGTATGCTTTTGAGAGAGACAGAGAGAGTGTGAGTGGGGCACAGGGCAGAGAGAGAGGGAGAAAGACTCGCGAGCAGGCTCTGCGCCGTTACCCCAGAGCCCGACATGGGGCTCGAACTCACCAACTGTGAGATCATGACCGGAGCTGAAATCAGGAGTCAGATGCTTAACCGACTGAGCCTCCCTGGTGGCGCCTCCTTAATTTCAAAACCTTCCCCCCAACCCCCCTGCACCCCCCCATCCCCACTCAGGGTGACACACACCCTCCATCATGGTTTCCAAGGCTCTTCACAACCTCTTCCCTTTTGGCCACCACCCCTGCCCCCCACACTCCTGCCCCTCTCTCCCTGGGCTCTCTCCAGCACACACCCCTACCCGGGCCCTGGTCCTGGGTGCTCCTCTCCTCCCGCCGCACTCAGCCCTTCTCACCCTCCTGGCTTACATGCCCCTTTGCCCGGGACTCTCCTTCCTTGACTATTTCAGGGAGGGGCCCCTCTTATGTTCTGCATCACACCCTGCCTGCTGCCTTGCGGCTTCATTACTATGTGTAACTACACAGCTCTGTGTTTGTATACAGGGTCGCTTGCTTTTGTTTACTGTCTGTGTCCCCACTAGATTGAACTCTCTGGGGGGGCCAGGATTGTCATCCATTTTCGTCCCCGGGGTGTTTTCATTTCCCGGGGCCCCTGGCACGGAGCAGGCACCCAGCGAAGGTTGGCTGAATGGTAACAAAGAGAACCGGCCTGCTGGGGTCGCTGAGCGCAGGGAGAACGCGCAGCTCAGAGCACGGCCCTACCCTCCCTGGGACCTACCGCACTGCTCTTCCAGGGTGTAACGGCAGATCATTCCAAGCTGGCTTATGTCATCTTCTTGCGTCATCGCAGGCTCCGGCCACCAGGCCTTCCCGGCTGTGACAGAAGCCCAAGGGGAGCCCCGGTGGACACCGATGTCCTGCTTTCGGATCTGAGGAGTTCTGTGCACAACCACAGGCCCACGGGCCTTCCCAGCCTCTCCCCAGTCAGATGGCTAGGCGTGGGGTTAGCCGTGGGAGGGGGCGGGGGTCACGCGGCTGCTGAGCCTAAGAGCCAGGGCGCCTGAGGGTGGATGCCGAGAGGCCTGAAACTCTTAGCCAACCCAGGCAAGAAAGGGGAAGGGAGGGAGGTTTCCAGAAAGAAGAGGAAAGAGAAAGAAACGGAGGAGGAGGAGGAGGGAGCGAGGGGAGGAGGGAGGAGGGAGAAGAAGCTCCCACACTAAGTGTTTCCTTTTTTTTTTTTTTTAGAGTTTATTTATTTATTTTCAGAGAGAGAATGAGCAGGGGAGGGGCAGAGATAGAGGGAGAGAGAGAATCCTAAGTAGGCTCCACACGTTCAGTGTAGAACCTGAAGCGAGGCTTGAACCCCCAAACCGTGAGATCATGACTTGAGCTGAAATCCAGAGTTGGGTGCCACTGAGCCAAGCAACTGGGCCACCCAGGCGCCCCGATTTCTGTGTGTAACCCGCCAGGCCAGAAAGGGATATATATATATATATATATATATAATTTGTACTCTTAAACCCTCTGCGAATTAAGAGGACACCAGGGCTAAGCGGCAGAGCTGAGATCAGATTTATTTAAGAAAATGCATTTTTTAAGCAAATTCTCTTGGCTGAGAGGCTCAGGCTGAGAGGTTTGCATTCCCTTGCGTACCACAAGTCCTTCTGCTTAGCTCTGCTCCCTGACGCGCTGCCTTTTATGGGGCACCATTCACCCTACAAATCCAGAGGGCAGCTAAAGAGAAGACAAAAAGGTGCTTTTAGGGAAAGGGGGAACGTCAAAGCTGGGTTCTTTCTATGGTGACTGGACTCCTTTGCTCCTGCGGGGGCACTGGCTACAAAAATGATCACCATGGGGGAGCCTGGGTGGCTCAGCCAATTGAACATCTGACTCTTAATTTTGGCTCAGGTCATGATCTCTCCATCATAAGATTGACCCTCCATGTCAGGCTCCATGCTGGGCAAGGATCCTGCTTGGGATTCTCTCTACCTCTATCTCTGCCCCTCCCCTCCTTACTCTCTCTCTCTCTCTTTCTAAATAAATAAGTACACATAAACCAAAAAAAAAGGAAATGATAAGGGTGAATGATGATAGCAGCCTGATTTAATGAGTGTTCACTATGAGCCAGGCCCTAGAAGGGAGGACTAGCCCCATTTTACAGATGCAGAAACTGAGGCACGGAGAATCACACAGATAGGAAGCGAGGCAGGCTAAGGGGCTGGTTCATTTCCCCATGGTAAGAGCCCATAATTACTACCCCACAGTGTTTTGTGGAGAGAGGTCCAAAGGAAGCCCTGTTTTCGAGGGCAGAGACCATGTTTTCTTCACTTTGACATACCCTGCTCACTCCTCGGTACATAGCAGGTGCAAAGAAAATCATCTCTGTGTGGAGTGAGCTAAGGAGTAGATTTAGACATGGAACCCATTGCAGAAACGGTGGCCACCACTTTGCTGCCCAGCAGTGCAAAGCTAATGACCTTCAATCACAGTGGGGAGGCCAACAATGTCCCCTTGCTCTCTAGGCTGTCGATTTCTTCCTTCAGACCACGTGGTATGGGCTTCCAACCTGATCTGAACAAGCGAGACTTGGAGCCCACTCTGCCCTTTCTTGGTTAATTGACCTTGGGCGTGTCTTCTGATTTCTTCTTGTCAGTTTCCCTGTCTGTGAAAATCGGTGTGATGCTGCTCCTAGGTGTGGCGAGGGTTGAGTAAGGCAGTGAACAAGAGCAAGAAGAGAAGGGCCCTTGTAGATCTTAGCTGGTAGCATTATTTGCACACAAAGCCACACCAACTACCTTGTCCCAGGAAAACCAGATGGGCTGGGTGGCTACCCACTATCAGGAAGCTTGGCCCGAGATATAGAGCTCCCGAAGTGCCGCGTGACCTCCGGCAGTGGCTCTCACCGCCTCCTCGCTGACAGGCCCTGGATTGTTCAGGCTTTGACTCCCAGACCAGGAGTGAGGGCTGCTCACCCCTTCAGCAGCTGCCCGTCTCCGCTGCGGGCAGTATGAGTTGGACGAGGAGGCAGCCGCTGAGTGACTCACCTGAGTGAGGCTTCAGAACACCTATGGGACCTGCCCTGGGGAATTCCCCAGAGTGAATTCCTGCCTGACCCTTTTTGGGCTGGGGGGACTGGGAATCGGGCTACCTGGCAAAAAAAACAAAGCAGGCTGCGGCTGAGGAGGTGGTACAACTTTGTTCCTGGGTTAATTTTGTCACCATCGCCAGGAACTCATTCACATCCTGGCTGTGAGGGTGATCTGGCTGTCACCCTGTGGGTCGTCAGGGGTGATGCGGCCCATCTGTCTGGTGTGCCTTTCCTCCCTCACTGCCGCATGTGCGTCCCTCCCGGAGCTGCCTGCTCGGTCAAAGAGGATGATCTTCCCTGACAGAGGAGGACCATTCTTGGGTCAAGGGTATATGAGATGAGTAGCTGTGCTCTCCTTCTAGAAGCTCCAAACAAGCTCTCAAGGTCTGCTCTCAGGGAAAACATAGGGTGGTCAAGATTCCAAGACTCCATCCTAAATGAGGCACTGCATGTGGCTGTCTGCCTTTCATAAATGAATGAATGAATACCGTGTCCTGATCCTCTTTCAAATTTAACTTCTACTACATGCCACGTGGCAAGTAACCGTCAGGAAAGGGGGAGAAGGAGGCAGGTAAAGGACGACAGTCATGGAAACAGATCGGAACAATTTAACCAAAGGGTAGGGAGGAGGAGAGGCGTCAGCAATGGCTTTGGGAGGAGGGTGCTCGGAGGTTCCTTCCTGCCCCTGCTTCGGTGAACGGCTAATTCCTGCGCAGGGAATGAGGAAAAGCACCACCAAGGCCTTCATTGTTCCAACAGTCTGACCACTGGGTTTTGCTTGGGTTCAAGACAAGGGGTCTGGAGTCAGGCACACCCAAGATGAAATCCCTGCTCCCCACTTACTACTTCCATAACGGGGACAAGCGCCTCGGCTTCTCTGAGCATTGGCGCTGTCACTTACCAAGTTAGGAATAACCGTGGCTCCTGCCGCCCCTACCTGAGATAATGCAGGTAGCATGTGCTGGCACGTAATAGAGACTCAATAAACGTAGGCTATTTTGACTAGAAGTAGCCAACTGGCTCTTTAAAACTCTAACCAAGTGGGATCAGACAGCGGGCTTCTGCCAGGAAGGCTGTGTGACCCATCAGGCCAGCCGAGCCCAAGGTGGGGAATCACAGCCAAAAAAAGTCAGGCAGGAAGATTCCTGAACCATCAAGGCGGGGGGTGGTGGATAAGAATGACTGATGGAGGCCAGATTTGAAATGATGGAGTGGTGGGAAGACGGGAAGAGAGGGGGCTTCAGAAAGAAAACTGCAGTGAGTTGGGGGAAGCACAGTGTGTGGAGACAGAAGTGGACAGATGAAGTGTGATAAGAAGATTATGGGCTGCTGAGAGCCCACATGGGCAGGAGGTGGGAGTCAGTGCAGAAGGAGTGGTAAGAACTTTGCTGTCGTGACCAGGTGGATCAAAGGTAATGAAGTGCGAAGGCGAGAGAGGATGTGTAAGGATAAAAGAGGGGGCCGAGCTGTACTGACCTGTGAGGCCCGACCAACGGGCCAGAAAAGCAGGAGAGTATGTCCTGTAAAGATCCTGTGCACGCGTGTGTGCATGCACGCGTGAGCACATGCACAAGCACACGTATTAGTGTTCGTGTATCCAGTTTTACTCATTCAAAGAACCCAGTGTGTGTAATTTCAGGTGTAAGAGAGCAACATGTGCTTTTTTATATAACTATCAGTGTTAATAACACCAGCAATAACATAATAATTATCATTACTAACCACTTATGTGCTGGCCACTTGGCTGTAAGCCTTCAATTTACTTGACAATCTCTCTTAAACTTCGATAACAATCCAGTAGAGTGGCATTATTATTTCCCCATTTGTTTATAAACATTTTTTAATGTTATTTCATTTTTTTTAAATTTTTTTTTTATTTTATTATTTTTTTTTAATGTTTTTTTTTTTTTTTAATTTATTTCTTCTAGAGAGAGAGAGAGACAGCGTGAGCAGGGGAGGGTCAGAGAGAGAGGAGTACAGACTGAAATTGGCTCCAGGCTCTGAGCTGGCAGTCAGCACAGAGCCCGACGCGGGGCTCGAACCCACGAACCGCGAGATCATGACCCAAGCGAAAGTCGGACGCTTAACCGACTAAGCCACCCAGGTGCCCCAATGTTATTTCATTTTTGAGAGAGACAGAGACAGAGCATGAGTAGGGGAGGGGCAGAGAGAAAGAGGGAGACACAGAACCCAAAACGGGTTCTAGACTCCTAGCTGTCATCTTGGATCCCGATGCAGGGTTTGAACCCACAAACCGTGAGATCATGACCTGAGCTGAAGTCCGACGCTTAGCCGACTGAGTCACCCAGGCGCCCCCATTTTCTCCATTTTAAAGATAAGAATCAGGCTTAGAGAGGTTAAGTTACTTGCTAGAGGTCACACAGCTATAATAGGCAATCCCAGATTATAGAATTTCGCCCTCGGATACAAGCAGTTATCCAGGAATCCAAACTCTCTAGTTGATATTCCCTAAAAAAAAAATTTCTGAGTTCATAAATGAACAGAGCTGGTAGAACATAAGAGGCCACAAGGCTGGCAAGAGTTTGTAAGTTAGGACCAATGTTCTACACATTCCCTAAGAGTGCTATGATCTGAAAAAGTGAATCAGGCCCATGTTTCACCCTGACATCCACAAACTGTTTCATGGTTAAGAGCACAGTCATGCCCAAGGCTGCTTTTCTATTATGAAAGGGTGAAGCCACCGGCAGTTTGCAGGCTATCATCCACCCACCATGGCAGCTACTGGCGCTATACATTTTTGCAAATGTAGTTATTATGCCTGTTCAGTATTAGAAAAAAAAAAAACATGTTTAATGATGTAATGTTGCTTTTTCTGAAAGGGCATCCGAGAATGCCCTTGCAGACTTACTTTATTCTGAGGGCTGTATGAAGAGCTATCCTAAGCCCCATATTAGATACCAGGAAATTCTCTGAAGCAACTTTGGAAAAGTTTTCCTTTCTGGATTTGAGTTTTTCTATTTTAGATTTTTTGACTTTATTTTAAACAATTTTTTAAAAATTTTATTTATTTCTAGGAGAGAGAGAGAGACAGCGTGAGCAGGGGAGGGTCAGAGAGAGAGGGAGACACAGACTCTGAAATAGGCTCCAGGCTCTGAGCTGGCAGTCAGCACAGAGCCCGATGCGGGGCTCGAACCCACAAACCACGAGATCATGACCTAGGTGAAAGTTGGACGCTTAACCGACTAAGCCACCCAGGCACCCCTATTTTAAACAATATCTTAATGTTTATTTTTGAGAGAGAGAGAAACAGAGCACCAGTTGGGGAGGGACAGAAAGAGAGGGAGACAAAGAATTTGAAGCAGGCTCCAGGCTCTGAGCCATCATCACAGAGCGTGATGCGGGGCTCAAACCCACGAACCATGAGATCACGACCTGAGCCGAAGTCGGACGCTCGACTGACTGCACCACTCAGGCACCCCTGATTCAAGTTTTGATTGCCACTACTGATGATGGTATGCCTTGTTTTCAAAACTCTCTACCTTCTGTTTCCATTGGCTTAGGGGCGGGAAACATTTATTTCTCTGGGTGAGATGAGGGCGCGATGGGCCATATCCCAAACTGTACTGATCACATCACAAATGCTTGTCCAGCATGACCACGGTCTGCTGTGCCGAGTGCTTTACATGAAACACCTCACCCACCCCCTTCACCATTTTATGGACAAAGAGCTGCGCCCTACTATTCATATCTTCTCCTGTGGGCCCACAGCTGGCCTCAGCGGTGCAGGGGCAGAGAGAAAAATTGGGCAGATTTTCTGGGCAGAGCTTTTGTGATACATCGAGCTTTTAGGGTGTGGCTTTGGGAACGGGGATAGTAAAGGTAACATCCACAGGGCCACTGAGGGAGTCCTATGAGATGGTCTATGTCAAGGGCCCCGTCACAAAGCCCTGCACTGGTTAAGCACTCAACAAATGGTACACAATGACTAGTGTCATTGTAATTTTGCTTCCTGATGATGATTTTGGCCCGTTCTTGGCTAAAGCTGTACATTAAACCCATGTGTTAATAGTATGCTGGTATTTTTATTTTATGAGGTTGTTATGTTTAAGGATTGGGGGTGCAAGGGTCAATACGACACGGGATATTCCTTTAAAAGGGTCAGCTCTGATCAAAGGACAAGGCTGACAAGGAGCTGTAAAACAAAACGATCAGAACATTACAGATCAGAACTGGAGTTCATGGGAGGGAAAGACTACTTCTATCATAGGTAGTTAAGGAAGCCTTCCTGGAAGAGGTGGTCCTTGACCAGGAAGAGTAAACAGGGGCACCTGGGTGGCTTAGTCGGTTAAGCGTCCGACTTTCGCTTGGGTCGTGATCTCACAGTTTGTGGGTTCAAGCCCCGCGTCGGACTCTGTGCTGACTGCCAGCTCAGAGCCTGGAGCTTGTTTCAGATTCTGTGTCTCCCTCTATCTCTGGCCCTCCCCTGCTCACGCTGTCTCTCTCTCTCTCTCCTAGAAATAAATAAAAACATTAAAAAAAAAACAAAAAAAAGAGTAAACAATGCTGATGTGAATGGAGACGCTAGCGAGAGGAGGAATTCTGGGAGTAAGACTGAGATGACCCAAGGCCACAGAGGTGGGAACACCCTCGTTCCTCAGAGAAGTCTGTGGATTCTGCCCATGAATGACTCTTGACAGAATCTTATCTGTTCTGCCTTTTCCTCAAGGTTTTTCTCAAGGCTGCTTGCCGGTACACCTGCAACCGTCAGGAGAGGCTAATTGCTGTGTAAAAAGAGCCTCTGAGATCCCAGAGCTGAACACAGAGGAGTCTTACGTCTCGCTCCCGTCAGTGTATTGGGGAGAAGCTATGCTTCACATGGACTTCCAGGGACTAGGTCTCCTGTCTAGCAGCTTTATCGTCCCCTAGGACCCAGAGCCTTCTAGACTGAATCCAGCTAACTAATGAATAAAAAGATTATGTGCCCCCCACCCAGAAACCTTTAGGGACCAGGCTTAGAAGTGACAACCTCACTTCCACCAATACTCCCTCGGCTAGAAGTCAGTTTCATGGCCCACCTTGCTGCAAGGGAGCCTGGGATATAGAGGCTTCCTGCACGTCCAGAAGAAAAATAAAACAGGTGTGGTGAGACCAAACCTAATATTGTCCCTGCCACAATTTCCTAGATCTATAGACATTTTGGCAACAACTTGAACATGGGAATAATAAATCCTCACGTTCACTTATGGACTCTTGAATTTATAAAATGGCTTTGCTGTGTGTTTGCGTCTCATGCCAAGAGAACCCTGAAGCATCTCGCATGGCAGCTGTATGCGAGCCCTGTATAGACTTGTTACATAGCACGAGTCCTGTAGCCTCAGGAGAGGCAGCCAGGACAGGCGCTGATCCTGCCATTTAACCACTGAGGAAGCCGAGGTAGAAGTTACTTGTGGCCTCAGGGTTTTTTCTTCCCATCGATCCAACCCAGTCTGTTCCAATGAGGAAATGAAATTATGAATGGGTCGCATTCCCTCCGTACTTTCTGATTTTAGAACAATGGTTCTCAAATGGGGGCATATCCCCCTCCCTACTGCCCACTCCCTGAAACATGTGTCATCAGTATTTGGGGCACTTGGGACTATAAGTGGCGGCGGAGGGGACACTACTGGTCACGCTACCTGGTAGGGAGAGGCCAGGGGTCCCGCTGTACACCCTGCAATGCACAGGGCAGCCATCACCTCAAAGAATGATCTGGCTCAACATTTCAATAGCAATGCTCTTAACAGCCTTGCCTTAAAGATAACTCAGAGAGAGACAAAGTATCAGAGACTTAAAAATATTTCACGTTCCCACTGATTTTCTTTTTTTATTAACTTTTTTAACATTTACTTATTTTTGAGAAACAGAGAGAGACAGACTATGATGGGGGGAGGGGCAGAGAGAAGGAGACGCAGAACCCAAAGCAGGCTCCGAGCTGTCAGCACAGAGCCTGATGCGGGGCTCGAACCCATGAGCCATGAGATCACGACCTGAGCCAAAGTCAGACGCTTAACCAACTGAGCCACCCAGGCGCCCTATCCCCCCCTCCCCCAACTGATTTTTAAAGAAGAGGAAAGACCTAAAAGGACCAGTGGTTGAAGTGTAGCCAGAGGATGGTGTGGGAACTGCATCCAGGGCTTGTGACTGTGAGCAGTGCCTGGCAGTTATGGAAAACACACTCAGCAGCTGCTGCCGAAACGCTGTCAAACACCCACATATCAGGAGTAGAATCCCCATTGCCAAACCAAACATGTTAGTAAGCGAGTCAGGCCTCCTTGACAATGTGTATCCATAACCGCAAGGAGCGCTCAAAACATGTCACTTAGTGCAAGTTAAAAGGTTGGCCAGTACATTCTGGATACTGTAAAAGGCACAGAAAGGAGCCTGGGAAGAAGCAACAAACGGCTCAACATGGTTGTTTCTGAAAGATGAGATTACTTAGGCTGCTATGTGCTTTTCTGAATTTTCCGCCATTTCTAATTAGTCTGTATTTTCTTAACTTTTTGCTTTTAATGTCATTTCAAAAGAACAGCAAAGTTACAGGAATAGTAGACGAACCTTCCAGAAGCCCCATACCCAAATTGACCCAATGATCCGTTTGACCCCATTTGCTCTTTCATTCCCACACCCCCCCCCCTTACACACTCCCATTTGAGCACAAACGGGGGCCCTCAAACCTCTTTACTCCCAAATATGTGAGTGACATGCTTATCAAAATAAGGAAATGCGTTTGTAGTTCCTTTTAATCTGCAAGACAGATTAGCCTTTCTTGTGTTGCTTGACCTTGACATATTTGAAGATTATATGCCAGTTATTTTTTTTTGCTGAATATCCCTCAATTTGCATTTGTCTGACTTTTTCTCTCGATTAATTCAGGTTGTACGTTGTTGCCAAGAGTACCAGGTAAGTGATATCGTGTCCATCTAAACATGCATTATTTTTGAAATGAAAAGGAAAACACTATGAAAAGAAAGTGGCTTCATACATGAATAGAGCCCCCATTCTTACTAGGCCCCACCCCCTACCTCCTTCAAGGGCAGGAGCCACCTCCGTGTCTCACTCATCTTGACATTCTTTAGTGTGAATCTTCTGTATATTTCATTTCATTCATTTGTCAAACATTTCTGGGGCTCCTATTACCCTGTGCTCATTTTTACAATTTTTATTTCATCTCCTCACTTGCCAAATCTTTCCAGGACACAGCTCTGTGCCTGGACCCTGCCCCAAGTAAGGTAGGCAATATATATTTCCTGGATTCAATTCCACTTTCCTGCCTCCTCCTTGTAGATTTGTGATTTATCCAAGGTGCTTTTCCCTCAGTAATGATCACGTGGCTATTTTTCCCTACCTCTATCTCAACGCTGACGACACCCAATCAAAAGTATCTGTTTATCTCTGAGCTTGTCTCTGAGATGCTTGAGGAGAGAAACCCTGTCACATCCATCTCTAGCTCCTGGGAGCCTAGGCCAGTGCACCCAGTGAGTGCTTCATACGTGTTTCCAGAATAAATGGTATTTACATAGCCACCCTGTATGGATAGGTGACTTTTCACTTTGAGAGAATTGACTAAGAGTGTTCATTCTGTTTAACTAACGATCTTTAGATTATACTTATAACGAAGCCAACAGCCACCCAAACATACCAGAAACTCAAAATAGCTACATACACACACACACACACACACACACACACAGTCACAGCTCACCTGGGGAGATCTGGAGTTACTATCAGTTCAGAAAGAGTATTTCTCTAATCAAAATGGCCCATTGTGGGGGAGCCTGGGTGGGTCAGTTGGTTTAACAGCCAACTCTTAATTTTGGCTCAGGTCACCATCTCGCAGTTTGTAGGATCAAGACCCATGTCAGGCTCTGTGCTGACAGCACGGAGCCTGCTTGTGGTCTCTCTCTCTCTCTCTCTCTC
Organism: Proteles cristata cristata; assembly: GCA_017311185.1. NCBI lineage: Eukaryota > Metazoa > Chordata > Mammalia > Carnivora > Hyaenidae > Proteles > Proteles cristata. The sequence goes on along the minus strand of JAESUZ010002526.1, from coordinate 600,859 downwards.
TCTCTGTTCCTCTCATACTCGCAGTCTGTCTGTTTCTCTCTCAAAATAAATAAATAAACTTAAAAAAAAACAAAATCCCAAATGGCTCATTGTGCCCCTAACTGCCTAATTCTGCGCTGCAGGTGTCTGGGAAATCAAGCATCATGTGTTATTACGGCCAAGTCATATGAGAGTAGCAGCTCCAAGCTGCCGCCAGCTTGCGGGGCCTCACATCTTCATCTCACAACTACTAGTTGTCCCGGTAACTTCCTTCGCTTTGAACTCCAAATCCATGAAAAGTAAATGGGAATGAACCACTTTAAATTAAATATGAGAAACAATTACGTTTTGACAGTTTAATTGCTTTCTTTCTCCCAGCCTAAGTTCCTAAACAAGATATTGCACTTATCAAGTACACCAATTGTATTCTTGGATTCTTTTGCAATTGAGAAAGCATCCCTAAAAGAGATAGAATAATTGGTGGACTAAATGGTTATTTCTTGAGGGAACTATAATAAGGAATGAATGCCGAGCCATTGCATTCATGGTAATTAGCTTTTAAACACTGCAGACGGACAGAGGCTCCTCCTTGAAACCACAGTCCTACACTTCATGCTCCTCCGTCTGCTCCCTTTTGCTGACTCAACTGAGGGTCCAGAAATGCCTTGGCGAGCCAGGATTGAGTGGGTTCATTACTCTGTCGTCTACGCACCCCAAGGTGTCCCCAGAGGGAGCCTCATTGGTACAATGACCCAGGGGGAAGAGTTACCAGCCTATTGGTGAAAATGCCTTCAGCCTCTGAGAGCTGGGATGCATGTGGAAGATGATATGGCTGCTGCTAAAATTCCAGAAACGGATTCAAAATATGCAGTGGGGGATG
>JAESUZ010002525.1:0-33196 GCA_017311185.1 Proteles cristata cristata | reverse complement strand
GTTAAACTTACTCCTAGGTATTTTATTCTTTTTGATTCATTGGAAATGGAATTTTCTTAATTCCTCTGATAGTTATTAGTGTAGAGAAATGCAACAGATTTCCATATATTAATTTTATATCATGCAACTTTAATTTATTGATTTTTTTAGTGGCATCTTTAGGATTTTCTATCATGTCATCTGCAAATAGTGACAGTTTTGTTTTACTTCTTCCTTACCAATTTGGATACCTTTGTAGGCCTCACTATTCTGGCAAGAATTTCAGTACTATGTTGAAGAAAAGTGGTAACAGCTGACATCCTCCTTGTCTTGCTGCTGATCTTAGAGGGAAAGCTATCAGCTTTTCACCACTATGGTAAGAGCTGTGGCTGTCATATAGACTTTATTATGTTGACATATGTCTTTATACTCACTTTCTTGACATTTTTTATCACAAACAGATGCCGAATTGTGTCAAATGCTTTTTCTATGCTCTATTAAGATGATCTTATGATTTTTATCCTTCATTTTGTTAATGGAGTGCATAACACTGATTGATCTGTGGTGGGTGAACCATCCTTGCATCCCTGGAATGAATCCCATGTGATCCCTGTGTATAATCCTTTTAATGTATTTTGAATTCAGTTTAATAGTTTGATGAGGGTTTTGGTATCTATGTTCATCAGGGACATTGACCTGTAATTTTCTTTTCTTATAGTGTCTTTGGTTGTGGTATCAGAGTAATGCTGGCCTTAGAGAATTAATCTCAAAGTATCCCTTATTCTTCAATTTTTGAAATAGTTTGAGAATAGGTATTAACTTTTCTTTAAATGTGAGGTAGAATTCACCTATGAAGCCACCTGGTCCCAGATTTTCATTTGTTAGGGGTTTTTTGATTACTGATTCAATTTCATTACTAGTAATAGGTCTGTTCAGATTTTCTAGTTTTTCCTCATTCAGTCTTGGATGATTGCATGTTTCTAGAATTTATCTTTTTCTACTAGGTTATCCAGTTATTGGCATATAATTATCTATAAGAGTCTCTCATAATCCCTTGTAATTTCATAGTATCAGTTGTAGCTTCTCTTTCATATCAGATTTTATTTGGGCTCTTTTTCTTGAGTCTAGCTAAAGATTGATCCTTTTTTTAAAAAAGATGTCCAAAAACCCAGCTGTTTTTTTTTTCTCTTTCAATTATTTCTGTTCTGATCCTTATTCCTTTCACTAACTTTGTGCTTGTTCCTTTTCTAGTTCCTTTAGGTGTAGGTTAGATTAAGATTTTCCTTGTTCCTGAGGTTGGCTTATGTTGCTATAAATTTCCCTCTTAGAACCGCATTTACTGCAACTTTGGAATGTTGTGTTTCTGTTTTCATTTGTCTCAAAGTATTTTTTTAATTTTGTCTTTGTTATCTATAGGGACTCAGTAATTGTTCAGTAGCATGTTGGTTAGCCTCCACATGTTTGTCTATTACAGTTCTTTTTCTCTGTAACTGATTTCTAATTTTGTACTACTGTGGTCAGAAAAGATGCTTGATACAACTTCACTCTTCCTACCTTTACTGAGATTTGTTTTGTGACCTAACACATGATCTGTCCTGGAGAATGTCGTAGAAAATATTCCACATGCAAAAAAAAAAAAAAGAAAGAAAATATTCCACATGCACCTTAAAAGAACACATATTCTGCTGGTTTGGGATGGAATGTTCTGTACATGTCTGTTAAGTCCATTTGGCTAGTGTGTCATTAAAGGCCACTGTCTCTTTATTGATTCTCTGTCTAAACAATTTATCCATTGATGTAAGTGGGGTGTTAAAGTATATCCCCTAGTATTATTCTACTACTGTCCATTTCTCCCATTGTCTGTAAATATTTGCTTCACGTATTTAGGTGCTCGTATACTGAGTGCACAGATATTTTCAACTGCTATGTGCCCTTACTGAATTGATATCTTTATCATTATGCAATTAGCCTGTCTCTTGGTACAGTCTTTGTTTTTAAAACTACTGTGTCTCAATTGGATCAAGAAGATGTGGTTTATCTATACCATGGAATACTACATGGCAATGAGAAGAAATGAAATCTGGCCATGTGTGGCAACAAGGATGGACCTTGAGGGTGTTATGCTGAGCGAAATAAGTCGGGCAGAGAAGGACAAGTACCATATGTTTGCACATAGAGGAGGATTAGGAGGAACTTAACGGTTCCTCCTAAGGACCTAAGGACCCAGGGGGAGAAGAAGGGGGGAAATAGTGGGGGAGAGGGAAAGAGGCAAACCATGAGAGACTCTTGAATACTGAGAACTGAGGATTGATGGGTGTGGAGGGGGAGGAGGGAGATGAGCATGGAGGAGGGCACTTGGGATGAGCACTGGGTTTTATATGGAAACGAACTTGACAATAAACTATTTGTAAAAGAAATAATAAAAAATAAAAAATAAAGTAAATTAAAAAAAACTACTGTGTCTCACATAAAAAAGTTGAAACAAAAAGTAAAAATTTTTAAAAATATAATTTCAAAAAGAAAAGGTCTATTTTGCCCCAAATAGGTACTGCTACCCTGGCTTTTTTTCTTCTTCTTCATTTTCATTTCCAGAGTATCTTTCCTTTCACTTTCAGTCTGTATGTCTTTTTTGTCTTCTGGTCTGACGTGAGTCATTACAGGCAGCATATTAATGAGTCTTATTTAGGTTTTTAATCCATTCACCCTTTGTCTTTTGATTTGAGCATTTCGTCCATTTACATTTAATTATTATTGCTAGATGTTCCTTGTTTCCTAGCTGTGCTTCAGTTCTTCTGGTTCTTTTCCTTTTCTCTTGTTCTCCTCCCTTGTGAATTAATGACTTTCTTTAGTATTATATTTGGGTTCCTTTGTTTTTACTTTTTGTGTACAGGGTTTTGAATTGTGGTTACCATGAGATCGTACATAAGACTCTATATATATAGCATTCTATTTTAAATTGATGGTTACTGGAGCGCCTGGGTGGCTCAGTTAAGTGTCCAACTTCGGCTCAGGTCATGATCTCACAGTTCATGGGTTCGAGCCCCGTGTCAGGCTCTGTGCTGACAGCTAGCTCAGAGCCTGGAGCCTGTTTCAGATTCTGTGTCTTGCTCTCTCTCTGACCTTCCCCTTCTCACGTGGTCTCTCTCTCTCTCTCAGAAATAAATAAAATGTTTAAAAAAAAAAAAAAAAAGGAAGAGGAGAGGAGGGGGACTTCAAATGACTAACTCCCACAACAGGAAAACAATCACTTTGCATTAACAAAAGGATGGAGCAGAAACTCTAACCAAACTGTCAAAATGAACATAACTGGTAATGGCATCAATTACTACCATGAGGCTGTAAGGAGGGTACGGCATCAGTTTTGGGTGTTTCTACCAAGAGCACCACTGAATCTCATCATGAAAAACCTTAGACAAGCCCACACATGAGAACTAAGAAAGGCTAAAGAGCTACCCATGTGAAAGAAAGCTAAGGCACTGTGACAGTTAAATACTACTCATGGTCCTAGACTAAATTCTGTATCAGGAAAAATACAGCTATAGAAGAAATGAATGGGAAAATTGAAAAATCTACATATGGATTGTAGATTAGAGAAAAATATCTGTTTTATTTTTCCTGATTTTTGATATTGATAACCATGGTTGTATAAAATAATGTCCTCACTCTTAAGAAATACACATTGCAACATTTAGGCATAAATATCCATGACATTTGCAGCTTACTCACAAAGGGCTCAGCAAAAAATGTCATGTATAAACACACACTCATATTATAACACACTCATGCAACAATAAAGCAGAGGGGACAAGCCTTACTTGTGGAACCTCGGTAAAGAGTATACAGGAGTTCCTTTCATTACTACTGCAACTGTCCTGAAAGTATGATAGCATTTCAAATAAAACAGTACTAACAATAGTGGTTGTCTTTAAGTTTATGGATTTTCTTTTGTTATTTAATTTTGCCTACTCTGTTTTTCCCTCTCTTCTAATTATCCAATGTACACATATTTATGAATAGCTAAACCCTTTGCTTAAAAGAATAACAGTATCAGGGTGGATTGGTGGCTCAGTCAGTTAAGTGTCTAACTTCTGATTTCAATTCAGGTCATGATCTCGTGGTTGTGAGCATCGGCTCTGTGCGGGGCATGGAACCTGTTTAAGATTCCCTCCCCCACCCCACCATTCACATGCCTGTGTGTACACGTAGTCTCTTTTAAAACAATTTAAAAAATAATCATGTATGTTCCCTCATAATTTTTTAAAAAACAGAAATCTTTTTAATGGGCTCACTGACAGAAATAAATTCTAAAAAACAAAAAGTACCAACAAGGTGTTTGCTACTAGATATATTCATTTTTTTAAACTAAGTCTATGTTTTTTAATGATCTACTCAAATACAGCAATCTTTATATGTGAATTTTAAAAGCCTAAGTAACCTACAAACATTAACAAGCATATTTTTTTATCTCTAAATAAGCCTATTATTGCTAACATTTACAGAAAAATCTTCGAAAATTAGGACTCTTCTTGAACTCTGAATATGCATCAAGGTGTGAGAAAAACCAGACTCAGTGAACAAAATGTGTCACACAACTTTCACTTAATGTTTCCAAACCAACAATCCTTAAGTTGAATAATAAAATGGTTTACATAGAGAAGATTTTACAAATTAACACTTAATTCACTTAATTTTTCATGACAATTTTAAAATTTTAGCAATATTTCAGTGTCTTTCTCCAGTCTGAATCTTTCTTTTTTGCTCCACCTAATATCAGTGTCCATGTTCATTCTGCTTCAAGGAAATCTGTCTCCCTGAACTCGAATTACTACTTTTCTTGACAGTCACACTTGCCTGGTCCAATCATTTTTTCCCTTTGAATCTTTTCCCAAACCTATTTGTACTATGGCAATTCTTCTTAACTGGCTAACATTAGTGCTTCATCAATTTGGAAAACCAATAAAAATTAACAAAATCTAAAATTACTATTAAATTTTCATAGTTTTAATCCCTACTTATTTAACTATTTATTTGCAAGGCAGTGTGTTAGGATTTATTAGGAATTCAAGATATTAAATATAGACTTTTTGCCTTTGAATATTTTATAAATCTTGGTTGTATAGACGTGAATAAAATGAAAAACAGTTTAACATCTTAACTATATTTATGTCCCAATTACACGGACTAAATTGGAAATATTAACAAAATATCAAACATTTTGAATATGTTAGACTCAAATTACAGAAGTTGCAAAAATACAAATAGTCCTACTAAATTTATTATATTACCATTTTGTTTAAGATATACATCACAATTCTAAACCTTACCTGATAAGGCTGATGTTTTCAGATATCCATCAAGGCTGGGTAAAATGTCTTTATAATACGGCTGAATTACATGTTTGCAGATGTAAACTGACCATTCTTCCAGGGCATTCAGACCTACTTCTGCCAATGGGGTATAGCTCAGGCCCAGTTTAAAAGCCATCTATATGTTAATACAAACAAGGTCAACTGAAATACAGAAAATTTAACATTTAAAGAAAAAATACCAATTAGTTGTGGTTTCTAATGAGTAAGCCATTCCACTGACAGATACTGCTAGAGATATTAGGTGCATCCAAGGTCATTCCTGGGAAAATAAGCACCACCAGTCTATGCAACTGGTGTTATAATGCAAACTTTGAACACATGGTAAGTTTAATCTTCACATCCACCTGTCAGGGAAGCTCTGAGAGGCCAGGCCAAGGGTCTCAAGTCCCCAGGCTACTAAGTGGCAAAAGGAGGACTTGAGCCAGGGTGTCTGATGCGTAAGTACCTGCTATAACTGCAGAGGCAAGACCTTAAGAGTTCCCGTGTTTTCTAGAACACAAAACATTATGTGGAAAAAAAAAATACATCTGCTTGAAATAACGTATCTACCTGCAGTGCAGGAACGTAGGCTCTAATATCAAGTTCAATGATGTCATGTGGCAGGGACAGAATAAAGCCCAAACAGGAGACCAAAAGTTCATCTTTGTATTGCTTCATTTTAACCGAAACCTTAACAAAAAAGGAAAAGAAAAAGACAGTGCTGTGCTCTGAACAGAGTCTATAATCTGAGAATCAACTAAAAAATAGTTATCCTTCTTCTCAAATACAAAAAGTGATCACACAGCATTTATATGACATGGCTACTATCATTTACAAAGTAAGTACTGATCTCCAGGAAAAACTCATCTGCTCAAGTACTTAATTCTCATTATATGGATACCTAAAGAATCCATTAGTTTTGAGTTGACATCATTTAAACTATTTAATGAAAACTCAAGGGACTTTTGAAGGCCACCAATTTCCTCTCTTAGTACTTCCTAATCCCCAATCCCTATCTCAATTAAGCAAACCAATTTTTAAATCATTAGGTAATTTATGATTACTAAGATTTTTTTATCAACATACTTTTATTTTTAAATAGCCCATGAAAACACTGGATAAATCCTTTAAAAATTACCTCTTTACCAAATTTTGCAAACAAAGCAAAGCAAGAATAGTTTTCTGGGTCCTCAGGAGACTGTGTCTGACTCTTTGGATCAACTCCCTGTTGAATAAAGCAGTAAATTAGTAAAGTGAACAATATTATGTAATTCTGTGACCTAATCTGGCAATTCCCAGTCTTATTTTTTTTTTAATTTTTAATGTTTACTTATTTTGGAGAGAGACAGAAAGAGAGAGAGCGCAAGCCGGAGAGGGGCAGAGAGAAAGAGGGACACACAGGATTCAAAGCAGGCTCCAGGCTCTGAGCTGTCAGCACAGAGCTTGACATAGGGCTTGAACTCACGAACCGCGAGATGAACCGTGACCTGAACCAAAGTCGAACACCCAGCCACTGAGCCACCCAGGAGCCCCCTCAGTCTTACTTAAGGGGTAAATCTATTTTCCATCTTCATTTTGCCAAGGTCTTAAGCAGAGGGGGAAAAAATCACTTTAGGCAGAGGCCAGTGAGAAACAAAACCTAAGGTAAAAGGCGAATGACTATTCAAAAGTCAGAGGCCTGGCTAAGTCCATTACCCCTTTCCTGTCTTCTAATACATATACCTATGAATTGAGAGACCTGCTCACCCTGTAATTAACTGGCTGGACCACTCGTGATAAACTGGAGCATTAGGCACCCTAATCTAGATACTCTCCAGTGTCACTAGTCACCAGATCACCTGGGTAGCCTATTAGCATGGACTGTTCAGCCTGGCCCCAGAGTTTCTGATGAGCAAGGTCTGGAGGGGACACAGATTTCTCAGGCAATGCTGAGGCTGCTGGTCCCAAGACTACACTTTGAGAACCTTTGTTAACCTCTGTTAATCTCACCTTATTGGTCAAGTACTTGTAAATCAGAACAGAAAATGCTACTAACGTTTTTACACTGTCAACCAACTGCAACTCACACTCCTTGTAAAAGCAGAGAAAATAAAATAAGACTTTAATTTTATAAAATAAGACTCCAATATAATATTTTATAATGCATTTATACATACTCACGCAACCTAAAAACTCAGGAAGATTCAGTGTCCGTACAAAAAACCACTCACCTCAAAATATTTTATTTTCTTGGCATTTCTCACAGCAACAGAAAGCAATTTGTAAAAACCACTGATGAGAGGCACCCGTGTAGACTGCAAAATTAACTCAAATGCAAATGAATAGACCCATGGCTCAAAATATTCTACATGTTTCTCAGGAAGAATCTCTCTGTAAAAACAAATTAAAAGCTTAAGGCAGACGTTTTTATCATATTTTTATTCTGCTTCAAAATTATAAGGGATATTATTAAAAAGGCGTATGATTACATTATATAACATTTTTATATTCCTTTTCTCTGGAAGATATATTTTTTTAAGTTTATTTATTTATTTTGAGAGAGACTGAGTAAGCATGTGCATAAGCACAGAGAAGGGTCAGCCAGAGAGGGATAGAGAACCCGAGGCAGGCTCCACACTTTTAGTGCACAGCCCAGCATGGGGTTCGATCCCAGGAATCATGAGAACATGACATGAGCCAAAACGAAATGTCAGATGCTTAACTGACTGAGCCACCCAGATACCCCTCCCTACCTGAGGGTCTTTTAAACAGAAAACAATGATAATTCCAAGCTGGTACATATAGATATATTTTAAAGATTCATAGAAGCAATTTTAGATTTTAAGTCTTTTACTGTTTCATCTCATATATCCAGAGAAGTCTTTTTCTTATAGCCAATAGCTGGTGATTTCCACCCTTAAACAATTAGAATTTTTTTAATACCTGCAAATTTCCACCAGGTTAATGAAAGCTGAAAAATCTTTGGGTTTAGCAGGGTGCAAGTTAGCCGCTGGATCAGAGGTCGGGATCACCAAAACACCAGCTGCTTCATTTTCATCCTTAAAAGTAGATGTACCCAAACAAACACTTTATCAAAGTGAGAAAAGTATATATGAGTCCTCAATTACAGGTAATACAATTTAATAAAGCTTACAATTTATTAAGATGACAGAGCTCGAAAACATTAAAGAAAATAACACAAAGGAAGTGAGAAAGTGAAGGGATTAAAGAATGGTACAAATACAAAAATATGAAGGGGTAGGGCTATAACTTCTTGAAGGAATTAGCAATGCTGCTTTGACAGAGGTAGAAGTTCAGAACATCAGAATGTGTCCATAAGGACTCGGAGGTTTCAAACCGAGAAACAGGAATAGTTAACAGTATTAAGCGACAGTACTCACTATGAGCAGACTATGCCTATGTTATCAATTTCAGGTGGAAATGTTAAACAAGTAGTTAGAAATACAGACTGGAAGCTGTAGAGGAGGATAAGGGCAGATGCCAGGTTTACTGGAGAAATGGTCGCAAGAGGTGACCACTGCCCTCCTGGAAGTAAAGTGAAAGGCAGGAAACAGACGAGAGAAAACAAGAAGAGAAAGAAAGTGCAAGGAAGCCACTGAAGACAACAAAAGTGACAAGGACATGTGTCCTAAAAAGCAGGTTTGTTGGCTGACAGAGTTCCAGGAAGTCCCTGTTGGCAAGTTTTTAATGAAATTATTTTAGACGTACGCAAAACATGAAAACTACTGCTGTTTCCGTCAACCAGCATAAAAAAGTCGGACAATACAAATGCAGTACAGTTACTGCTTCCTTTATCCTCTGCATAATCCCTCCATTATCTTTTGTCTAACTTCACAGTATTACAGTGGAAGTGCTATGTACTATGTCCTAACGAGCATAATCTAGTCCAAAAAAAAATCCCCGAGCTGAAAAGCAAATTAGATGTTTCCCATTGGAACTTAAGTCCTTTGACACTAGGGTCACTCCCATCGTGCTTTCCTACAACACGTCCTCAGAGAAGAGCACAGTGGCTTCTGGCTGGCAGGCTTAAACCATGACTATCTCTCACACAGGACAGGAAATCTGGATACAGGAAAAAAGGAGGGTGTATTCTTCCTTTCCTCCCTATTGCCTATATTCTACTTTCTCAAGAACACATTGAACGTTCTGCACCCAAAGTCTGGAGTTTCCTCAGCTATAAACAAAAGGAATCCCAGGGTTCCCTATCCTACTACAATAAGTCACCTTTATACAAAGGAATACTTGACTCTTTACTATTCCTAAGAAATGAGTAACAAGCATAATAAACAACTTTTAAAAAATAAATGGTTTTCAAATATTAAACATAGAAATTACTTTTTGAACAATCTAGAGATAACATTTTCTACACACTGAGCTATTTAAAGAGCCAAGTATCAATGACACACATGAATGCTGCAGAGATCAATTTCCTCTAATATTCAATAAATGTGCTATTTCCCCCTGGATGCTTACATCCAAAGAGAGCTGCTATAAAAATGAGGCAAAATTATTATTGACAAAAACTTCTAACCTCATGTCCCCCAGCGTTCTGTTTCTCTAGTGTAAGATCCAATTTCTCAAGAATCTTCAAAACTGATTTGACAAATTCATCATATATCAAACGATTCAGACTTTGAAGGGAGGGATTCACAAAGAGAAATGCTTCATCTGCTAAAAAAGAATCCTTTAAAATAAAGAAAAGTATTCAACTTGAAAATTTTATACAAAAAGTATCAATATCCATATTAAATTATGATGCATCTATGTACTTGTATATTTGGATATTAGAGCAACTTCTGTGTAAACTGTAGGAGATTTACCTGGAGGTTTTCAAGCTGCAAAATAGAGACACTTTACAAAATTATTAGGACAATATCATTTAAGTCAGATAGGACTTACCTATACGTACGTTAACAGATACTTACTAAGTACAAAGTAGCAAATGAGAAGATTTAGGCCAATCCTCATCAAAGCATTTATCCCACTTAATGTGTGTGTGTAAAAACACTTATGTATACTATACACACACACATTATATACATGTTTATACAAATACACGTGCATATATGTTTCTATATAACCATGCTTACATACATATAAACATACATACGTGTGAATCAATGCTCACCTATCCTCAAACTGAACTTAAAGGTATAATTTACCATTTCTTTATTTTTAAAAAATTGTTTAAATGTTTTATTTATTTCTGAGAGAGAGAGAGAGACACTGTGAGCAGGGGAGAATCAGAGAGAGAGGGAGACACAGAATCTGAAGCAGGCTCCAGGCTCTGAGCTAGCTGTCAACACAGAACCTGGTGCGGGACTCAAACCCACAAACAATGAGATCATGACCTGAGCCAAAGTCAGACACTTAACTGATTGAGCCACCCAAGTGCCCCATAATTGACCATTTCTTTATAAGTAAAACTACTCTGGTGCACCTGGGTACTCAGTCAGTTAAACATTGACTTGGTTTCGGCTCAAGTCACGATCTCATGATTCATGAGTTCAAGCCCCATGTCGGCTCTGCACTGGAAGCACAAAGCCTGCCTGGGATTCTCTCTCTCTATGTCTCTTTGCCCCTTCCCTGCTTGCTCTCTTTGTCTCTCTCTCAAAATAAATCAACATTTTAAGTGAAACTATTCAACTATTCCAAAAATACAAGCCAATGGCTCTGCCTTTACTCAGTCAAATATTCTATGGAACTTAACCTCAAAATAGAGGAATACCTAACACCATATACACTAAAGAAATATTGTAGGTAAAATTACAAACACTGCCATACTATTTTATTTCAGAAAAACAACTTTTAAGAAAACAACTAAAAACTCCTAAGACAGAACAGAAATCATCTACGGACATAACCTGTTTTTCCTAGGGTATAATGCTTTGCCAAAGTTTATGCTGAAATGGTAGCCAGAACTTGGCTTAAAGCAGACATTAGAGAAACATCTATCAGAAACATTAAGCAGGAGGCATTATTCTCATCATAAATGACATAAAAAACCATGCACCCATCTTCTTCACACTACTGAGTTAGATCTTCAGCTTTTTTTTAATCTTCATTTTTAACAAATAAAAAAAGAATAGCTCTTCCATGGTGATAATATTGTTGTACTTTTGTTACATAAGAGGGTGGATCTGTTAGGAAGAATAACTTAGCATCAAACATACTACCACTGGCTACTCACAGATGAAATGAGGACTTAGCTATAGCAATTATTAAGTATACATGAGTTCTATGATTTTGTTCCTACAGTACAGCATTTAAATTTTTTACTACAGGAAGTACTTTGAAAATAAAACAACTGAATAGTTAGTAAAATAGAACTCTGAAATTTTTAAGTCTTAAGGGTAAAACTATGGAGACTAATAAAGAGGAACTAGGGTACTTTCGTGGCTTTAAAATAGTCATTTTACCATCATCTGGTCACAACTCAGGAGACTTCTAAAAAGATCCAAATAGTCTTTATATGTGGGCACTTTCCATCTGCCAGTTCTAACTTCCCCTGATGCACGGTAGTCTTCAGATTCAGACTCTGCACCCTGGGCAGGAAGACAACACACCAATACTTACTGGTGGATTCACAAAATAATCATGGCTGCCAGAATGTTTTGATTTTCAGAATTTTCTAAGCTAAAACATTCTCTCATCAGATACCAATTTGATTGAGGAAGATAGTACAGCATGATAGGAATATACGCAAGCAAGCTAAAAAAAAAAATCATAATTTTTCTAACTGGGGCTATAATAGTGATGAATTAAAAAATCTTTTAAAACAGGGGCGCCTGGGTGGCTCAGTCAGTTAAGCTCCCGACTTCGGCTCAGGTCATGATCTCATGGTTTGTGGGTTCGAGCCCCGCGTCGGGCTCTGTGCTGATAGCTCAGAGCCTGGAGCCTGTTTCAGATTCTGTGTCTCCCTCTCTGACCTTCCCCTGCTCATGCTCTCTCTCTCTCTCAGAAATCAATAAAACATTAAAAAATTTAAAAAATTTTTTTAAAAAATTTAAACAATGCCCAAGGAACCTGTTAAGGTCACTTACCTCACTGTCCTATGCAGGTCCATCTCCCACCTCATACTACTTCCTACAACTTCAAGTAACTAACATATGCCTCCCATGATGCGCCTAAGTATTCTGTCTCAGAGTTCCAAAAGAGAAGCCACTCCCTTCTTGTAAAAATGTGTAAATAACAGTAAGTTACATTGAAGAATGTCCCATAACTGGGGCGCCTGGGTGGCTTAGTCGGTTAAGCGTCCGACTTTCGCTTGGGTCAGGATCTCACGGCTCGTGGGTTCGAGCCCCGCGTCGGGCTCTGTGCTGACTGCCAGCTCAGAGCCTGGAGCCTATTTCAGAGTCTGGGTCTCCCTCTCTCTCTGACCCTCCCCTGCTCACGCTGTCTCCCTCTCTTTCTCCTAGAAATAAATAAAAATATTTAAAAAAATAAAAATAAATTAAAAAAAAAGAATGTCCCATAACTGAGGAATTTATTCACCTGAAAAAATAGAGGCATTATGTCCTATAGTTTTCAAACTACGAGGCATGGCTAATAACTCAAAAGGCCATTTTTGTATACTTACAGACTAAAGATCCCATCATCACTTCTAACTTTCAGTGACAAAAGAGTAATTTTCAAAACAGATTCAGAATTTACCTTTTGAAGGATCAGGGGCTTAGAACAGATTCTGATTAAACCCTGATGCACTGAAAAAATAAAATGAAAACAGAAATGAAGGCAACATCACAAAGTACAACCAAACACTCAACAAAAATGAAAGCCACTATTTACGAAACATAACAACACCTCCCAAGCTTTCCCTTAAAATCTATCAATACCTTCCATGTAAAATTTTAGACTATTAAGATTCAGGAGCAAAAGGGAGAAAAAAGATTTTAAAAAAAGGATGAAAAAGGAGATTCTGATCCACCAACACATTAGTTCCCCAAGAGGCATCAAAAGATACAAAAAATATCTGTATCAAACAACATGCTAAGTATTCATCATCATAGAAACAAGAGTGAGTTCCAAACTTACCCACAGTACTGATGCAATTCCAGAGAATGGGTCCTTTCCCCCGCAACGCCAGGAAAACTTTTACTATGGCTTTACAACACACTGACTGCATTTTTGGAGTATATTGTGGGAAACTGTCTATCTGCGCCACAAGGAGATGTTCCAGAACAGGAGTATACACCTCTGGAACCTACCAGAAATGGACAGCAAACTAAAAGTTACAGGAGGAAATAAAGGAATAATATAAATATCTAAAATAATTACAACTCAAGAAGACACACATTAGATAAATGAAAAACCGGCCTTATACCTAATCTACTAAGAAGGTTAATAGTGTGATTGCCTAAAAAAGAGTAAAACTGTCTGATACTGAAGGTGCAATTCTACCCCAAGCAACAATCTTAATCTTTTTAGAAAAACAGAACAAGTAACAAATTAATTTTCCTGTTTTGGATAACTAAAAGTCAACCTTCATGACAATAATTAACACAAAATACTAATTAAAAATGTCACCCTTGATCACAACGGTGCCTATACTGAATACATATAATTCCTATGACTTTGTCAAATTATCTGAAGAACTGAATTTAAATATTAAAATAGTGCTCAGCTTAACTGACTGTTTCACTTACTGTATCAAGGTAAAGCAAGACACTTGCAATAGACTGGAGGAACTTGGCATGTGGTAAATGTGGTCATCAACAGTGTCTGTCTGGGTGAGGAAGAGCTGTTTGCAGCGCTGAATAAGTTCTACATACATGAAGTCAACATCTTTCGCATTTATAACCTTGCAAGGCTTTCAGAAGGTAAACAAAAGTATCAATCTCGTCAATGTCAAAATAATAAGATTTAAAGTGTCATGTTAAGCCATATGATTATAAGCTGAATATGAACAAGCTTTTGAATGGAGATGAGACAGTTATAAAATATAGCATATCTCATAAAGATGCTTCTTAAAATACTCTGTAATTATATTTTAAGTATTTATACACAAAACATCTAGTGATTGTCATAACTATTCTAGATACTGCTTAGATGGTAACTATCAGAGACCAATTAGATGCAGTCTCTGCACCATGAGGCTAACCCCGGGAAGGAGAAACAGAAGTGAACTCAAAGCCGGAATACGCTACTACACCACACCACACTGCACAGTACACCCAGAGCTACCTGCATCACTCATAAATCTGATACTACTACTATCCAGCTTCAGATTTTACAAAGGCTTCTTTGCACTTCAGATCTATTCTAGCTTCCCTGAGGATCTGACTAGTTAATCTTTTTAGAGTCCTCTCTCTTTATTCTTGACTATCACACTCCAGCTACACTGTGAACATATCTAACCAGTAAACAAGTTGAAGTAGGTTAGACTGCTGTGTATAAAGTTAAAAATTCCATGTTCTCAGGGAGCCTGGGTGGCTCAATCGGGGTTGAGCATCTAACTCTTGATTTTGGCTCATGTCATTATCCCACAGTGGTAGGATCAAGCCTTGAGTCAGGCTCTGCACCAGGCATAAAACTTACTTCATATTTTCTCTCTTTATTCCTCTTCCCCTCCCCTGCTCACACATGTGTACACGTGCAAACTCTCTTAAAAAAAAATTCCAAGTTTTCATTGACATCTGAGCCTTCTCACATATAGGTTCTTCTGCCCTAAATATATTTAAAGGACCCAATAAAGACTAATAGAAATCAAGATTTTAAAAAAGCAAGAGGTAGAATGATCATTTGGGAGCAAATAAGGAAATTCTCAGATGGAATGAGTAGTAAGAGTAGAAAGGTGGGAAGAGGGACCTTCCTTCCCTGAAAAAGGGAGTAGATACTCATGGGCAGATCTGTAGAGAGAAAGGTAGCAATCCATGTTCTCTATAAAGTAGAAGTCACAGAGATCTACTAAGAGGGAAATAACTATCATTCCTATCAGTATTCTTAAATACACTCCTGTCATAAGAATCTCTCTTTCCAAATTACTGTGTGACACCAACTAAAATTCTACTTCATAAATAATGGGCAGTATACTGTCAATGAGTTGACTTCATAAATAATGGGCAGTATACTGTAAATGAGTTGCCTTTATATCATGGCTCCGTCAATTACTGTGTCCTTTGACAAGTTACTCAATTTCTCTGGGTTTGTTTCCTCATTTGTAAAGTGGAATGAGAGCTTGTAGGAGAGTTATGAGAATCTGAGGTAATATATGTACAAAATCCTAGTACATAGTTGGCACTGAAAAAACAAGTTAACAGCAAAGCAAGTAACAATAATATTGTCACAAGTGTGAGATGCTGTTCAAAAACAACACATCATATTCCTTTAAACGTTCAAACGAAAATAAAAAAGATCAGAGTAAATTAATGAGCCACATACTCCTGCAAAAAGTCCGTATCCACGAATTGCAATAGATAAGTCCTTGCTGTTTGAATCCATGTTCCGGATAATTCCGTAGAATTGCTCCATAAAGTACTGCAGCTTATTCTTATGCATTTCTGCATCTTTTGCCACCATAGAAGAGATCTGCAATTGCATAATGTTTGTTTTTTAGAAATATTTAATACCAAAACAAAGGACTAAGAATCTAGACAAATGTAAAAAGGCTAGATTGGTTAATTGGATATTATCAATATGTTGTTATAATTCCACACAATTGCTTTTACTGACAAAGAACTGCTGCTCTCATTTGCTCAGTCTGCACCATGTTCAGAAAAAACACTCGCAAACAAGCCTTTATTATACAGGATACATTTCTCCTACAAAAAGGGACTGAAGATGAGAATGCGTAAAAACCAGGTTTTGCATTTAGGCTCCCCAGTGTAGCAGGAAGCCTGGTTAGAGCCCATCTGTATCTCACAGTGTGTTGTGGAGTCCTGCACACCCAATGACCAGCGAGTTCAGAAGTCAACTGACTCAGTGTCTAAGTAGGGTAACACAGAACAAGAGCTCAGAACTCACAGTCAGAAAGAAAGATGAAGCATCTCATCTGTCAAAAGAATAAGCTACAAACTCTAAAGTTTGAATTAGGTGAGGCAAGGGGAAAAAGGACTTTGAGAATCCGGTAGATCTCTATCTACCAAACTAAGGGACAGTAACCTAAATGTAAGAACTAACACAAGTGTTCAAGAAAGCATTCCTAATTTCAACACAAAGCCTGTCCAAGACAAGAATAGAATCATAATTATCAAAAGCAGAAAATAGGTATCAACCCTTCTATTGACAAACTACCAACACACACCCTAATCCCACACAAAACCCCAGTTATTTTAGAAGAATGGGGTATCATACTTACTGCCTCAGAATTTCCTTCTTCACAAGCATATCAAGAACATGTTCGTCTGATCTCACGGTTCATGAGTTCGAGCCCCGCATCAGGCTCTGTGCAGACAGCTCAGAGCCTGGAGCCTACTTCCAATTCTGTGTCTCCCTTTCTATGTCCCTCCCCAACTCATGCTCCGTCTCTATCAAAAATAAATAAACATTAAAATAAAAAGTTTTTTTTAAAGAACATGTTCCTCAAGAAGTAAACAAACACCATCAACTTAATCACAGAATACTTTTTCTCTTTATGAACATAGTATAATGTTCTCACATTTATAAACGGTTTCTACAAAAACAAAGATGAACTTCATCTTTGACTTCATCAAGACAAAAAAGCTTCTGCACAGAGAAGGAAACAAACAGCAAAAGTAAAAGGCATCCGACGGAATGGGAGACAATCTTTGCAAATGACAGATAAACGGTTAGTATACAAAATCTATAGAGAAATTATCGAACTAAACACCCAAAAAACAAATAATCCAGTGAAGAAATGGGCAAAAGATGTGAGAAGACACTTCTCCAAAGAAGACATCCAGATGGCTAACCGACACATGAAAAGATGCTCAATAGCATTCATCATCAGAAAAATACAAATGAAAACCACACCGAGATACCACCTCACACGTGACAAAATGGCAAACATTAACAACTCAGGCAACAGATGTTAGCAAGGATGTGGAGAAAGAGGGTCTCTTTTCCACTTCTAGTGGGAAGGGAAACTGGTGCAGCCACTCCAGAAAACAGTATGGAGGTTTCTCAAAAAATAAAAAGTACCCTATGACCCAGCAACTGAACTACTAGGTATTTATCCACGAGATAAAAGTGTGCTGTTTTGAAGAGGCACATGCACCCCAACATTTATATATCGACAATAGCTAAAATATGGAAAGAGCCCAAATGTCCATTGACAGATGAATGGATAAAGAAGATGTGGTATATGTATATATATAACAGAGTATTACTCAGCAATCAAAAACAATGAAATCTTGCCATTTGCAACTATCTGGATGGAACTGGAGGGTATTATGCTAAGCAAAATTAGTCAGAAAAAGATGATACCATATAACCACTCATGAGTAATTTTTTAATTTTTTTTTTCTTTTAATTTCTGAGAGAAAGAGACAGGATGAACAGGGGAGGGTCAGAGAGAGAGGGAGACACAGAATCTGAAACAGGCTCCAGGCTCTGAGCTAGCTGTCAGCACAGAGCCCGACTCAGGGCTTGAACTCACAAACTGTGAGATCATGACCTGAGTCAAAGTTGTATGCTTAACCAACTGTAACACCCAGGTGCCCCTCATATGAGGAATTTAAGATACAAAACAGAGGAACATAAAGGAGGGGAAGCAAAAATAATATAAAAACAAGGATGGGGACAAAACATAAGAGACTCTTAAATATAGAGGGTTGCTGGAGGCGTTGTGGGAGGGAGTGATGGGCTAAATGGGTAAAGGGTATTAAGAAATCTATTCCTTAAATCATTGTTGCACTCACTATACGTTAATTAACTTGGATGTAAATTTGAAAAATTAAAAATTTTAAAAGTATGGCTAATAACTAGAGGAAAAAAAGATTATTATCAACAGTCACCATGGAAATTCAAATTTATAAGCACCGCAAGATAGTATCATACACCCATGAGAACAGCTAAAATTGAAAAGACCAACAATCCCTTGTGCTGATTGGGATATGGGCTGACAGAAACTCCTATGACTTGCTGTTGAGAATGTAAGATGGTGCAACCAGTTTGAAAAGAATCTAGTAGTTTCTTATAGTTTCCTATATATCTACCACATGACCCAGCAATTCTGCTTCTAGGTTTTTACTCAAGAGAAGTGAAAGCATATGTCCACAAAAACACTTGGTCACAAATGTTCTCAACTGTCTTATTTATTTATTTTAATTTTTTCTTTAATGTTTATTTATTTTTGAGAAAGAGAGAGACAGAGTGTGAACAGGGGAGGGGCAAAAAGAGAGGGAGACACAGAATCCGAAGCAGGCTCCAGGCTCTGAACTGTCAGCACGAAGCCTGACATGGGGCTTGAACTCAGGGACCACAAGATCATAACCTAAGCCAAAGTTGGATGCTTAACCAACTGAGCTACCCAGGCGCCCAATCAACTGTTTCATTTAAAAAAACAAACAAAAAATCGAAATGGGAACAACCCGACTGTCCATAAACAGACTGTCATATTCCTACAATGGGATACTGTCTGTGCCACATTTCAGGTAGGTCTTCAGGGCCTAGCTTGTAAATTTAACTACCATTTATAACACTGCTCCAAACAAAACTTTTGGTGCATCTGCAGAGTTTCCCATCAGAGCCAACCCAAAGAGTCTAATTCTGTAACACCTGGCCTAAACACCTGGTATTTCTAGACACCTCTGGATGCTGAGAGCCATAGCACATTCTCCGTAGCCAACAGGTTTCCAAATTTTCAGCCTCAATTCTATAATCACATCCTACCTAGACAGAAAATACAAAAGGGCAAATGGACTCTCCTTATTCTTGAAGTCATGGGAAACAAACACAACCTTCTTAACACTGACAGCTTGGCCGGACCTCTCGGGAAATAGGTTTCTATTCTACCCCGACCACCCCGACCTGGCTGCTCCTGGCTCAGAGGACACACGACCTCCCAGTCTTCTTCCTTCTACCTCCTTATGGCCGCTTTCATGTCTAGCAGACCCCCAGTCTTGCCTCTGGGGCTGTGATCAGATCTGGGATATTCCTATATTTCTTTCAGTCCTGCTGCCACCAATGCAGCTGACTGATAAGCAAACTTTTTTAGTTAAATACTGCAGAAGTTAAAAAAAATAACCTGTTTTCATTTTTCAAATGTGCACGCACAAGACTGGAATTTAATTTTTTGCAGGGAAAAAATATTTTAAAATAAAAGTTGAGTTCATACCTGTTTCAGAAAAGATTCCAGAGATGAATGTGCAGCTTTCTTCACTTCTACATTCGTATGGCTACACCATTTTGACACTACTTCAAACAAAGAGACATAGTTGTGCATGAGGCAGGTGCTAAACTGAGATGCATGCATGGTAAATAAGCATAAGCCAGCTGCAATCGAAAAAACCATTATATTTAAAACAGAATAACAAAAGGCAGAACAAAAAAACTAAGAAAGCTTCAGTCAAAACTAAGACTGTTCATCATCCAGATGGCCAACAGACACATGAAACGATGCTCAGCATCCCGCCTCATCAGGGAAATACAAATCAAAACCACACTGAGATACCACCTCACGCCAGTCAGAGTGGCTAAAATGAGCCAATCAGAGAACTCTAGATGCTGGTGAGGATGTGGAGAAACGGGCACCCTTCTACACTGTTGGTGGGAATGTAAACTGGTACAGCCCCTCTGGAAAACAGTGTGAAGGTTCCTCAGGAAACGAACAATAGAACTCCCCTAGGACCCAGCAATAGCACTGCTAGGAATTTACCCAAGGGATACAGAAATGCTGAGGCATAGCAGCACATGTACCCCAATGTTCATAGCAGCACTCTCCACAATAGCTAAAACACGGAAAGAGGCTAAGTGTCCATCAACAAATGAATGGATCAAGAAGATGTGGTTTATCTATACCATGGATTACTACATGGCAATGAGAAACAATGAAATCTGGCCATGTGTAGCAACATGGATGGACCTTGAGGGTGTTATGCTGAGTGAAAGAAGTCAGGCAGAGAAGGACAAATGTCATATGTTTGCACGAATAGGAGGATTAGGAGGAACTTGACGGAGGAACAAGGGGGAGAAGAAGGGCGAAAATGGTGGGGGAAAGGGAGAGAGGCAAACCATGAGAGACTCTTGAATGCTGACAAAAACTGAGGACTGATGGATGTGGGGGGGAGGGGGGAAGGGCATGGAGAAGGACACTTGTGGGGATGAGCACTGAGTGTTATGTGGAAACTAATTTGACAATAAACTATTTGTAAAAAAAAAAAAAACAAAACTAAGACTGTTCATGAAGATCCACTATCTTTATAATAACTTACAGATCCTGTTACAAATCCCAACAGTATTATCTGACAAACCTCGCAAATGCTTTTCAACCAACATGATTAAGGAATCATGTCTGCTATCATTCATTTCAGCTGGTGAGCTGCAAGCTACGACTGCTACACTTATTACTGTAGTGAAAAAAGAAGAAAATGTGAACTAACAAAATGGGTTTCAATTCCAACTCATCACCTACAAGCTCTGTTAAGTAATCTCTCAGAGCCTCAGTCTTCTTATCTATAAAAAGGGACACTAAACAGCTTCTCTGAGAGTCGTTTGGAAGATTACATAAGCCTAAACACATGACCATCCTCCTGGGACTTCCAGGCATTCCTTCAGCACACGGTATATGCCACAGTACACATTACAAATATGAATAAAATATGATCTTTGACCTTAGTAAACTTATCACCCTAAAGAGAAAATTAAACAGGCGCACAAGTATAACCCAAGGCTCGTATCCTGACCTGATGGACATTACATCCATCTCCCACAAGGAGATTCACCTCAGCTGTCCAGACACCAGGCTTTACTTATCATTAAGCTCTCTGCCTTTGTAACAGTGACTTCCAAACCAGACAGGCTCAAAAATTGTTTGCTTTGATGGACGGGACTAATACATTTGAAAGCAGAGACCAAATGTGACAGAAAATAGAGGGAGAAGGAGTCAGAGAGGACTTAAGAGGACAAGAAACATAGAGATAGTTAAAAAGCTCCTCTGGGGCGCCTGGGTGGCTTAGTCGGTTAAGCGTCCGACTTTCGCTTAGGGCGTGATCTCGCGGTTCATGGGTTCGAGCCCCAGGTCGGGCTCTGTGCTGACTGCCAGCTCAGAGCCTGGAGCCTGTTTCAGTCTGTGACTCCCTCTCTCTCTGACCCTCCCCTGCTCACGCTGTCTCTCTCTCTCTCTCCCAGAAAAAAAAGAAAACATTAAAAAAAAAAAGCTCCTCTGGAATTTCATACATGGAGAGATTTCTTCTGGCTGTGAATATTCAAGACAGGATTTGCAGACAAGGCAGCACTTGAGCTGGGCCTAAAAGAATGGAAACTAACTGTAAAAAAGGTCATTCTAATACCAAGTAACTATGTAAACGGAGGAGTGCAGACTCAAGGGTACCAGGCACGTGTCAGCGCACAGCTGGTCTAGAATGTGTAGACTCAGTTGAACACAGTGTGAGGCACAGGGATGGAAGGGCCTTAGCTCTGAGTGGTGGGAAGGGATACCACCTCCAGGGTCTGCCTCTCGCTGTCCATTCTTCTGTGTCCACCTCTGATTTTAAGTTTATTTATTTATTTTGAGAGGGAGCAACTGAGTACAGAGGAAGGGCAGAGAGGGAGAGAGAGAATCCCAAGCAAGCTCCATGCTGTTAGCGCAGAGTCTGACTCGGGGCTTGAACTCAAACCATTCAGATCATGACCTGAGCAGGTATCAAGAGTCAGACACTCAACTGACTGACCTATCCAAGCGCTCTTCCACCTCTGCTTTCTAGTGGACCACTCCCTCTACAAGGATGCTCTTGTATTTACTTTTCTGTTGCAGTAAAATATATGTAACAGTATTTACCATGCTAACTATATGTAAGTGTACAATTCCGTGGCATTAAATACATTCACATTGTTGTATACTCACCACCATTATCTACAGCCAAAACGTTTTCATCATCCCCTACAGAGGGATGTATCCATTAAACACTGACACCGTCCCCACCCCCTAGGAACCTCAATTCTACTTCATGAACGTCCCTGTTCCTGCTGCCTCATATTTATACCTTTGTAACTGGTTTACCTCACTTAGTATAATGTCAAGTCCACATGTTGTAGCAAGGGGACAGTATTTCCTTCTTTTTTAAAGGCTGAGTGATATTCTGTTGTGTGTCTATACCATATTTATTTATTCATTCATCTGTTGATAGACACTTGTGTTGTTTCTCCTTTTTTGGCTAGGAATATAAGTGTATGAACTCTAGTTATCTATTTGTAAAAATCCTCTCTGACCACCATGTCTCCATCAGCTATACTATATTTCTTTGGTCTCTTCTGTGAAGATTTCTCTAACGGGTTTTATGCAGATAGCCTCCACTTCCTCCCTTCCATTCCGACCTTGTCTTCACCGTAACCCTCAAACTGCTCTGTCTAGCCTATCCTGACACTCAACTGAAGCTGCCCTTGTTGAGCTGGGCTAACTCTACAGCTCTGGTAGCTTTGCATTCGAACTCCTCCCAGGGCAAAGCCCCTTACATCCGTGACCTGCACCTACTCCTTAGGTAATCTGGCCCACACTCACTGCTTCACATATTACCTCTATGCTGAAGACTTTCAAATTTATATCCTGATGTCTAATTTCTCCTACAAGATTCAGTCTTACAGATACAATGCACACTTAACATCTGAGATGTTCCATAACATGGTAAACATGTCCAAAACAAAAGCCAGATTTTTGCCTGAAACCTATCCTCCCCCATCCCATCCTGCTTAATCACGACTGCAACACTTCAGTTGCTCACAGCCATCCTCAAGAGCAAAGTCTTTTAATACTATACTAAAACAAATCTCACATCCAATGGCAGCAGTCAAGGAGACCTTTCTAAAACATCAACTACTCATACCTATTCATTAGAGAAAAGACATGGCTTCCCATCCCATCTGGAATGAAATTCCAGCTCAGGAGCCCCTCATGCACTGATCCCACATCTTGTGCCATCTCTCCCCCAAGTACTCTGTGTGCGCCACTGAGCTACAGACATGCCAACTTTCCTGAACCCCTCTGACCCTTGTGCGCTGGCCAGGCTTGAGGCCTGAGTACTTGCCGTTCCCTCTGCCTGGAGGGCTCTTTTGAGCTCTCTCCCAGCTGGCTCCTTGACATCCTATTGGCCTTAGCTTCTGACTGTCTCCTCAAAAAGAACCAGCAAGCTGGATATACCTTCCACCCTCTCCACACTCTTGATATTCCTATTCACTGTACCAAACCTGTTTGCATTATTGAACCTCGAAATCTGTAATAGCTTGTTCATGTCTATTAGTCCGTTTCCTCTACTAGACTGAGTTCATGATGGTAGGAACTTGGTAAATCTGATCACTATATCCAATAAACCTAATTACTCTTTAGATAGAAGGCACCCAGGAAACACATACCATAGGAATGAAAACATTAGTATTATCATTTTGTTCTTGAAGTCACATGATCATTATACAACAGAAAAACAATAAATTACAGCCTCAGACAGAGGCTTAAATCCCAGTGCTCTTACCAGTTACATACTCTCCTACTGCTGCTATAACAAACTATCACAAAGTGAGTGGTTTTATTGTCAAATTAGTTTCCACATAACACCCAGCGCGCATCCCCACAAGTGCCCTCTTGAATGGAAAAATCGGTATCATAAAGTATTAATTCTAAATTTTTAGATCTGAAAAAAGTAAAAATAAAATTATTTTTGACAAAAATAAAAATATTTTTGTCATATATGACTTCACTAAAAAAAAAAACCAAAAACAAAAGTGAGTGGTTTTAAAAAGTACAAATTGGTTACTGATCAGTTCTGGAGATGAGAAGTCTGAAATGGGTCTCCCTGAGGTAAAATCAGGGTGTCAGCAGGGCTGTGTTCTTTGGGGGCTTCAGGAGATCAGAATGAAGACATTTTGGGGAGCCATTACTCAGTTACCGCTTCAGTTATGTGACTTCAGGCAAGTAACTTGTCTTATTAGGTCTAACTTCCTAATTTAGGAAACAGAACATTATTACCTATCTTAGAGAGTTATTACTGGAATTTTCCTTGCAACTATTCTAGAATAGCCTTTAGCACATGGTAAATGAGCAATAGGTGCTGTTATTTTTCTTAAAGTGTATGTTTTCACTGAATATCAATTAATATACCAATCAAGTATACTGACAATTCAGCAACATTACCTGCCCACAGCATCAAGTGGCAAATATAAACATATGACCTGATAAATTAAAAATACTTCATAGGAAATGCTATAGTAGGAGAATACAGGGGCGCCTGGGTTAAGCATCTAACTTCAGCTCAGGTCATCATCTCATGGCTCACAAGTTTGAGCCCCATATCAGGCTCTGTGCTGACAGATCAGAGCCTGGAGCCTGCTTCAGATTCTGTGTTTCCCTCTCTGTCTGCTCCTCCCCTGCTTGTACACATGCGCTTTCTCTCTCTCTCTCTCTCTCTCAAAAATAAATAAAAACATTTAAAAATTTATTTTTAAATAGGAGAATACAGGGGCGCCTGGGTGGCTCAGTCGGTTAAGTGTCCGACTTCGGCTCAGGTCATGATCTCACAGTGCTGACAACCAGCTCAGAGCTTGGCGCCTGTTTCAGATTGTGTTTCCTTCTCTCTCTGACCCTCCCCTGCTCACACTGTCTCCCTCTCTCCCAAAAGTAAATAAAAAAAAATTCTTTTTCATTTTTTAAAAAATCAATAAATAGGAGAATATAGAAGCCAGAGGAAGCAACTCATCTCAAGGGCATCATAAGGGCTTCAAATGGGTGACTTGTGAGCAAGAACCTGATGAAGTTGGAAGGTGACGACAGGATATGGGACAAATGAGAGAGAAAATAAAGGAAGAGAAATCTCATAGAGCTACTAAAACATCCTTGGTAAGAAACAAAAAAAGGCTGAGTAAAAATATTAAGTTAAAACATGAGATCACTATTTTTGTAGGTCAAAAATCATTAGATATTGAAATATAAAAACACTGGATATTGGAATTTCATGTTTGCAACCTAATAAAAGCAATTCTTCACAGGAGAAAGAAGAATTTGATAACTGTTATTAGGGTTAAAAGTTTTACAGGGCACCTGGGTGGCTCAGTCAGTTGGGCATCTAACTTCAGCTCAGGTCATGATTCACGGTTCCTGGGTTCGAGCCCTGCATCAGGCTTTGTGCAGACAGCTAGCTCAAAGCCTGGAGCCTGTTTCAGATTCTGTGTCTCCCTCTCTTTCTGACCCCCTTCTCACGTTATCTCTCTCTATCTCAAAAGTAAATAAAATGTTAAAATAAATAAATAAATAAAATTTAAAGTTTTATTTGCCTTTTAAAAAGAATCAAATTTCATATTGCACATAATGCTGTCCAACCTAGATTATCCTCCAAATCTTTAAATAATATTTAAAATGTTATTGATAGCTATAAAAACAAGTATATTAAACAGACTTTAAACTTGATAGGGAAGTATCTGCATCCCAAGAATGACAATGCTGAAGGAAGAAATTAAAGACCTAAATAAATGGAGAGAGAAATTATGTTCATGGATTGGAAAATTCAACACAGCAAAGATGTCAATTCTTTCTAGATTAATAAACAGATTTAAAGAAATGAACATCAAAATCCAAGCAAGGACTGTGACACACACTTATTCCAGAATTTACATGGAAGGACTCAGCACTTACTAAAATGATTTTGAAAAAGAAGAATAAAATGGGAGGACTTTAGATTAAGGCTTTACATGAAGGCTACACAGTCAAAAAGACAGTGTGGGGGTGTCTGGGTGGCTCCGTTGGTTGCATGGAAAATTTCGGCTCAGGTCTTAATCCCATGGTTTGTGAGACTGAATCCCATGTCAGACTGCTCTGACAGCACAGAGCCTCCTTGGGATTCTCTCTGTCTCCTCTCTTGCTGCTCTCACCCCCATGCCACACTATGAATGAATGAATGAATGAATGAATGAATGACAGTGCGATTTGGGCAGGGAGATAGATAACACAGACCAATGGCACAGACTCATCTGAGCCCAAGGACTTTTATGAAGGCACAAAAACAAGTCAACAGTGAATCTGGCAATGATTTCATGGACATGGTAAAAGCACAAGCAACAAAATAAAAACAGAGAAACTGGACTTCATCAAAATAATAAACTTTTACATATCAAAGGACACAAAGGCAACCCATAAAATGGGAGAAAACACTTGAAAATCACATATTTGGTAAGGAACTGATACACAGAATACATAAAGAATTTCTACAATTCAACAAAAGTCAAATGAGTCAATTAAAAAATGAGCAAAGAAGTTAAACACATATCTCTCCAAAGAAAATATATAGTCAAGAAGGACATGAAAAGCCATTCACCATTACCAATCATAAGGGAAATGCAAATGAAAACCACAATGATATCACCTCACACCCATTGTGAAGGCTATTATCAAAAACAGAAAATATCAAGTACTGGCAAAAATAGGAAGTAACTAGAAGCCTGGTGGGAATATAAAATAGTTGCAGCTGCTGTGAAAAACCATATGACAAAAAATTAAACAGAATTACAATGATTCAGAAATTCCAAAAAAAAAAAATGAAAGTAGGGACTCCAACAGATAGTGGCATACCCATTTTCCAGCAGCATTAATCACAACAGTCAAAAAGTAGTGGTTTTGGCGTGGAGATGGGGAAGAGAGGTAGCTATGGCTACGAAAGGGTAGCAGGTAGGCTTCTTGCTGACAGCCTGTTCAGTACCTTCAATGTGATGGTACATACACAAATGTACACGATAAAACTGCCTAGAACAAAATACACACACGGAAAGATATGCACCTAACTAAAACTAGCGAAATGTGAGTAAGGTTGTTAGACTTATCAATGTCAATATCCTGTGCTAATTTGTACTAGTTACAAAAGTAGAGAGTGGGTAAAGGACAAATGAATCTGTATTATTTCTCACAGCTGCCTGTGAATCCACAATTGGTTTAAAGTTCCAAAAAAAAAAACAGGGAAACCATTTCAGAATTTTAATTTTTGAACTAAGAAAGGAAAATCAAGTGAAGTTAAACAATACCTTCCTCCATGGATTTAGTAAAGTTGCACATGAGTGAAGACAATCCCTTCAGACACCCTGCCAGAACCGGCAGCTTGGGCTCTCTTACTGCTGATGTCATCTAGAAGGAGAATTTTTAAAAAGATACCATTAAAAGAGAAAAACACAATCCAATCTATGGAATCAGAATAGCATAAGGTTTGTCACACCTGGGTCTTAAGTTCACCCAAAAAAGCCCGGAACAGGTTTTCTGAATTATTTATCATCTCACTAGGATGAACTTCACCTAATACGCCTAGGAGCTCATATATTTTTTCTAAAACTGAAAAATAAATTTTAGATAAAGACCTAAAATTACACTTACATAAATTAAAACAAAAATGTATGAATAACAAAATGAGAAGATATTTAGTTCAAAAATAATTTCATAATAAGACATAAAAAAAATAGTTTTATGTACTGGAATCTTCCCTGATACATTTTATGCCAACCTACTATTTTAAGTGACACTTGACATGTGTTGTCAGTGTTTAATGAAATTAAAGAAATTATTTCATGGGGCACCTGGCTGGCTCAGTCAGTACAGCATGAAACTCTTAATCTCCAGGTCACGAATTCAAGCCCCAAATTGGGTGTGGAATCTACTTAAGAAAGAAATCATTTGGTAAAGATTCAACTTTTATAAGCATAAGTCTTCATGTGTTTCTGTTTGTTACCATTTGGGTTTGTTTGGGCCAAAAGGATTCATCTGTGAAACATATAAATGCTTTCGTTGAGAAACCCTAATTTTTACATTAATTTTTTAACATTAATTTATCAAAACATTTAAAAATAAAATTTATACGCATCTCACCTGTATCCTGTATTCTTGTTTTTGATGCAAGTTCTCCATAGAATTTGCTAAATAATTCTCCAATTCCAAATTCATCCATGAGTCTCGAACTTCTTAAAGTCCGAAGTAACTAAAATCATACAAATTAGCACTGTCTAAATAGGAAAATAATGGCAAGGTTTCCTCTACTGCACTGTTTCTACACAACAAAGCTCCAAAATCATGTGTGTCTGGGGACTTTCTTGGCCTCTCAGGACACCTATCTAGCCTGACTACTTGGGAAGAGGTGGGTGATAGAAGAACACAAGGGTTACAAAGAGGAAGAGGGTGTAGACTTAATTTGATCTTCCCAAGAAACCAATAATATGGTTAGAACCATTCTCTCAGAGGCACTTAAGGACTAACAAGACCTAAATTCTAAAATAGAGATTGCAAAAAAAGAGATACATTTGAGAGGAAATAGATGAGACTGACACCCAAGAGGTACTTCAATATGATGTATAGGCTCACTTTCATGGTAAGGTTTAGGAAAGAACTCAGAACAACTAATGATGCAAAGCCTAGCAACTTTTTGTAGCATTAGATTTTAAGAGTCAGTTCATAGCAGCACTCTCCACAATAGCTAAAACACGGAAAGAGCCTAAGTGTCCATCAACAGATGAATGAATCAAGAAGATGTGCTTTATCTATACCATGGAATATTACATGGCAATGAGAAACAATGAAATCTGGCCATGTGTAGCAACATGGATGGACCTTGAGGGCGTTATGCTGAGCAAAATAAGTCAGGCAGAGAAGGACAAATATCATATGTGTGCACGTATAGGAGGATTAGGAGGAACTTAACAGAAGACCAAGGGGAAGAAGAAGGGCGGAAATGGTGGGGGAAAGGGAGAGAGGCAAACCATGAGACACTCTTGAATGCTGACAAAAACTGAGGACTGGTGGATGTGGGGGGGAGGAGGGGTGGGCACGGAGGAGGACACTTGTGGGGATGAGCACTGGGTGTTATGTGGAAACTAATTTGACAATAAACTATTTGTAGAAAAAAAAAAAGAAAAGAAAAGAAAAAAAAAGATTTTAAGAGTCAGAGTAACGAGAGTTAACAGAATAGCAATAAATTCCTTGCTTACTTTTCCTCTTAATTTCCCTCACAACTGAAATCCTTCCTCTGCTTTCCAGAAGAGTCTGAGAGCAAAGGGCCAAGGAATTACCAGATGATAGTTGGAGAATCTTGTCCATACATCAATGTCACCAAAGCCTAGCCTCCAACATCTCTCACCCAAACACAATTTAAACCTCCAATTTTCTGCCTTAGAAGTTATATATACACATAATATGAAACACACATACTTAGAAATAATATAATTACCTTAATAAGAAGATCCAGGGCTGAGATTCTACATTTAGCAGCTTTATCTTTTGTGTAAACACTAGTGCAAGTATTCTAGGTTTTAAAAAGAAACATACCAAAATCATCGATAGCATCCTAGTTCTTAGAAAACTTCACAAGAGCTAAAACTACACTTCTGAGAGGAGCAGTACCAACATACAACATACTATAATTTGGCAGTTATTTAAAATATAATATTAGATTGGGGGGCCTGGGTGGCTCAGTCGGTTAAGCATCCAACTTTGGCTCAGGTCATGATCTCACAGTTGGGAGTGTCTAAGCCCCACGTTAGGCTCTGTGCTGACAGCTCAGAGACTGAAGCCTGCTTCAGATTCTGTGTCTCCCTCTCTCTCTGCCCCCTTCCCCCTGCTCACACTCTGTCTCTCTCTCTCTCTCTGTCTCTCTCTCTCAAAAATAAACATTAAAAAAATTTTAATATAATATTAGAGTATATAAACATACAGGTTAAAAATTACTAAAGATATTTATGCAGTTTGCTATGGTAACGATGTCAACAATAATAACAAAAACACAAAGTAAATGGACACCTCTGCAGATTAAAAAAAAAGTTACACTTCCTTGCATACCTCCCATAACACTTGTCATGTCAAGAAAGCAAGCATGAAAAACTTAAGTTAACTAATGCAGTCCAGATAATGGTTCGGACTCCACAAAATGACAACTCAGCCTCACAAAACCAGGAGGCACTCTGGTCAGAGGGTGACTTTCTTAACTTCCAAGTCTCATTTATAAGCTAGAGTGATTAAAAGTACCTAACTCAGTTGTGGTAAAATTAAGTAAGACAAACTGTACATTAAGGAACTTTGTAAACTATGAAGCAACGCTGCATGTTAGTTATTTCTATTACTGAGGCAATTTTTCAAAACACAGTGACTCTTGAACAGCACAGGCTTGATTTTCTTTGATAAATACGGTATGGTAAATTTATTTTCTCTTATGATTTTCTTAATAGTATTTTTTCTCTCTTACTCAATTTTAAGAATGCAATATACAAGACACGGAGCAGACAAAATATGTGTCAATCAACTATTTATGTTTATTGGTAAAGCTTCCAGTCAACAGCAGGCTTATGGTAGTTAAGTTTTGGGGAAGTCAAAAGTCAAATACATGGATTTTCAACTGCATGAAGCAGGCTGGGGGAGGAGTCAATGCCTGGAAGCCTCCGTTATTCAAGGGTCAACTGTGTTAGGATTCTAAACCACAAAGACTAGAAATCTATTAAAAAAAAAAAAGACTGATTATTACTTTATATATTAGAGGTAACTGTGATTAATTAAAAAACCCTCTTAGAAATTACCCCCAGATTGAATACATCAAATCTTAGAATATCCAAGAACTAGAAGCAATTCAGGACCAACTTACCTTGAGCTGTGGCACTTGGTGAAAGTATAAACAAGTCTGAGAAAGAACAACTTAATTTGTGATTGCTAGCTCCATAGCAACTTATAAGAAAACCTGAGGAAGGCAGGTTGGAAGAAAATGGGAGGCACAACAAAGGCAAACTTTTCAGACTAGGGCCAAAAGGAACACATGAACTACATGAAATATGAATCTTACCCAGCAGGAAAATTCTGTAAAATTGTTTCTTAAAGTGTTTTGAAATCTACCCACACTTCAAAAAACCAAATTTACTATGTATGACTTTTTATGAGACGTTATTTATCCTATATGCAGCAAAGCAGTTTTTGATATAGGCCTTAGCTTATTAAATCTAAAAAGAAAAACCCACTTCATTTCTAACACAATTAAGCACAATAAGTAAACTCCTCGATGAAAAAGGCAAGAATAAAACACAAATGCAAGTTTAACTTACACCATAAATTACAATCGATGCAGGTATATGTTTTTTCTCCTTACCTTAATATCAAGAGAATAAGGTGTGATCTTCTGGCCAATTTTTTCTAAGAAAACATATAAAAATTTTAAGACTTCTTCTCTACAATCACGAAACTGTAACAAAACTACAGTAAATATGGGTAAGAAAGAGAGTCACTCAACATTTAGGAATATACAAGAAAAGGAAAATAAAACTCTTCAACTTACTTCATCAATGTTAAGTGATTTCCGAACAAAGAGAAGCAAACCGAGATCTTTGGAAAAAACTAAGGAAGTCTGTAATGCTGGACAAAATAAATAAATAAGGTAAGAGAATTGGCAAAAACCACTCCATAAACCCACCCTAAATGGGTTGCATATTTCTCAATTCAGCCTTATAAGCAACTAAACATTAACTTAAGGCTGCTGTACTTAAACAAGGAAAATAGGAAATTCTAGATGATATTCCGTTGAGATGACACAGGCAGAATTATGGCTCCAAAGATACTTGAGTCCTAATCCCGATGTCACACCTGTGAATATAGTAACTTTATGTGGCTAAAGGAAATTAAGATTGCAAATGGAATTTAAGGTGCTCATGGTTGACTTTAAAGGGGAGAAAGTATTCTGGATTACCCATGGGCCCAATATAATCACATGGGTCCTTAACAGTGTTGGAGAAAGGAAGAAGAGAGTTGGAAAGGGGGGAGCAGGAGAAAAGAAAGATTTCAAGCACAGGAGTTACTGGACCCATGGTTGCTGGCTTTGAAGATAGAAGCCAGGATCCAAGAACTGTGGGTGGTTTCTACAAACCAGGAACATCAGTAAGGAAAAAGGGACTTAGTCCTGTAATTGCAAGAACAGGATTCCGCCAACTAGAATGAAAAAGGAAATGAATTCTCACACATGACCCTTTGGAAAGGAAAAGTGACTCCGCCTGATGACTTGGTTTTACTTTGCTGAGACCCATGTTAGGCTTCTAACTACAGAACTGTAAGATTAACAAACCTAAACCACTAAGCTTGTAGTTGTTACTACAACAACAACAGAAAACTAACACACTCCTCTGTAATCTCTCACGCGAAAGGACAAATACTAAATATTCAGAATAAACTTGGAACTGCTTTACCTAAAGGAATGAAAAGGAATTCTAACTTAGAAACGCTGAGACTAGAAAACATTTACATGTTGGTTTTATAAATTTATCTTCCCATTAATAATATACCCTTGACGATAGGTACTAGATAGCAGCATAAGTCTTGAGGCAATTTTTAAAAGTGCTGCAAAAAAGCAATTTTACTACAAAGGAACAAAAAGCGCTCCTTCAGTGATTGCTAAAAAGTTAAGACAACTGCATGACTTTCCGGTTACATTTCTGCAATGCTTCTGAAAAGTAGGAATCTTTTGAGGTTTCACACTTGAAGGTTTGAAAAAGGTACTGAAGGGGCGCCTGGGTGGCTCAGTCGGTTAAGCGTCCGACTTCGGCTCAGGTCATGATCTCGCGGTTCGTGGGTACGAGCCCCACGTCGGGTTCTGTGCTGCCAGCTCAGAGCCTGGAGCCTGTTTCAGAGTCTGTGACTCTCTCTCTGACCCTCCCCTGCTCACGCTGTCTCTCTCGCTCTCTGCTAAAAATAAATAAAACATTAACAAATTAAAAAAAAAAAGATATCAGCAGGTCAACGAATGTGTTACACACAATACACCTAGGATGCATAC
>JAESUZ010002524.1:0-79332 GCA_017311185.1 Proteles cristata cristata | reverse complement strand
AACGTTGACATTAATTCAGGGAAGAAGATAGAAGAAAAGTCAGGAGAGAATGGGTGGCTTATTTTTTATTATTATTTTTTAATAGCTGCAAACAAGCAGTGGTATAGAAAGCCACTGTAGAGTTTGGGGACTTGAACTTTGTGTAGTGGCACTCATTAAAACGGGTGAGAAAAGCAGAAGTCAAGAAGAGGTTCAGCATTCTTATGACATACTCTTCAAAAGGATGACATTGCTACATAATACTAATATTAGACAACGCTATATTTCTATAGTGCTTACTTTGTTGCAGATACAAGTCAACATATTTCTGTGTTTTCACTCTTTCAAACCTTATAACAGGTTATGGGGCAAGTACTATTATTATCACTTGCACTTTTAGATAAAGAAACTATGCCACAGAGAAGTTAGGTGACTTGCTCAGGGTCACACATATATTATGTGACACGGCCTAGATTCAATTTAGGATGTCTGCTTCCAGAATATGTGCTGTTGCCATTGTGCTTCACTGACTCTTAGGCTTGAGTAAAACCTCTCAGGAGGAAGGAAGATGATATATCTCTGTTTTGTAGTACTTTTAATCCTTGAGAAGATCCAAGTCTCCTCCATCACATTTTGAATAAAATTTATAATTTAAGAACTTCAGACTGTTATTAACTAACTTTTCTTGGCTGTTCCTTCTTCCTCCTCTCCCTCCCTATAACCCTAGTTATGCTAGTAGACTTGAAGTTTATACTCTCTCTTAGGGAATTTCTATAACCTAGACTCTTTAAATGCAACAGTAATTACCAATAACAGGTACACAGCATTTCCATACCCATTTTCTCATGTGGGCCTCAACAGTTTTGTGGAGTAGGTTTGGCATGGATTATTGTCACCATTTATAGATAGGAAATTTGAGGCCCAGAGAAAGTAAGTGACTTGCCCAAGATTACATAATAAGTTAAGAGCAGAATCTCTCTCAGGTCAGTTAGTCTACATATACTTATTGAACATATAGTAGATACTAAGCATTGTTCTAGGCACGATTCTAAAACTTTCTGACTCTATCTCTGGTGCTCTAGCAAATATATCACTCTTTTCTTTCATGGAAACTATGCAGAATGCTTACCTAGGTTCCATGAATAGGGGAGAGAATAATAATTTGTTGAATACATGCCCTAGGGTAAGAATTTTATTTGTTTTGGTATTACTGAATCCTTCTTCCAACACTGGAAGTTTGGGACTTGTAACTACATTTTTTAAAATTGTAAGTACATTTAGGGGCGCCTGGGTGGCTTAGTCGGTTAAGCGTCCGACTTTCGCTTAGGTCATGATCTCGTGGTTTGTGGGTTCAAGCCCCGCCTCGGGCTCTGTGCTGACTGCCAGCTCAGAGCCTGGAGCCTGTTTCAGTCTGTGACTCCCTCTCTCTCTGACCCTCCCCTGCTCATGCTGTGTCTCTCTCTGTCTCTCCTAGAAATAAAAAAAAAAAAACATTAAAAAATTGTAAGTACATTTAGAATGAAAAAGCAGAGGAGTGAGACAAACACAATTTGAGTTGGATTCCTTTTTCCTCTCTAGAGTTCCATGTCAGTCTTGGGCTGCAGCATTGGAATGTTCTTCTGGCATACTTTATTGAAAGCATTTCCAGGAATGCTGAACCCAACATGAACAAATCTTTTCATTTAATTAATTAGTTAATTAATTAACTAATTACTTAATTAATTTGCTGCTTCCCTGGGTCTCTCCATAGTACCATAAATAAACAAGTGGAAAGCAGTGAGGCTAATGAGGAAGAAAGGAAATACAGTATAGATTTTGGATTATATTTGAGTTCCTAATCCCACTAATGCCCAGTGTGTTTTCCAATTCCAGGTCATAGATGGATAGAAAGGGTCTCTTGCAACAGTCCTCTGAGACATGACCTAGTTCTTATGCTTATGTTCTGCTGGTTACTCCAGCTGCTGATTATCATTCCTCAGACCCTGCATCATTCAGAAAATGAACAGTTGAGAAAGACAAAAGGGTGTGGGAGAGGAAGCTTGCTCATAACTAGACCATGAAGCTAAAGGGAGGAATTTAGTTCATTTCTGTTGAGATTGTGTCTCCTGTTACCATTTGGGGAAGGCCTGAGGATCAGTGTTTTGCTGAAATTTTCTTTGGTGGTGGCCAAGACTAAGTTAATGACATATATAGTATTTAGGAAATGACATGTCTCAAGTCAGCCTCTTACTTGCCTTAACTCAAAAGCAAAAGGACTTCTCACTCTGGGCCATCTTTTTTTTTTTAATGTTTTATTTATTTCTAGGAGAGAGAGTGAGAGAGACAGGGTGAGCAGGGGAGGGTCAGAGAGAGAGGGAGTCAAAGACTCTGAAACAAGCTCCAGGCTCTGAGCTGGCAGTCATCACAGAGCCCGACGCGGGGCTCGAACCCACGAACCACAAGATCATGACCTAAGGGAAAGTCGGATGGCTTAACCGACTAAGCCACCCAGGCGCCCCTCACTCTGGGCCATCTTACCTCTCAGTCCTGGGCTTTAGTATCCAAGGACTTTAGTGATTTGAGGAGAATTTTGGAAATGTTGAGTCATTTGGCAAGAAAAGGATGCTAGAGTCGTTTATTTGTTCATAAAGATTCTTTGGGAAAGAGATTCCACAACAATCTCGGATTAATCCAATTAAATTAGACAACAACAACAACAAAATAAATGGGATTCAGCTTGGTAAGGAAGAAGTGATACTTTATTTGCAGATGACATGATGTGATATATCACACACACACACAGACACACACAGACACACACAGACACACACACACATATATATATATATAGTGATATATATATATATATAGTGATATATATATCACTAACAATCCCACCAAAAAACCTGCTAGAACCGATAAATTAATTCTGTAAAGTCACAGGATACAAAACCAATATGCCCAAATCTATTGCATTTCTATACACTAATAATGAAGAAGTATAAAGAGAAATTAATAAAACCCCATTTACAATTGCACCCAAAATAATAAGATGCCTGAGAATAAACCTAACTAAAGAGGTAGAAGACCTGTACTCTGAAAACTATAAAACTCTGATGATATAACTGAAGAAGACACAAAGAAATGGAAAGGCATTCTATGCTAATAGACTGAACAAATAAATATTTTAAAAATGTCTATACTACCCAAAGCAATATACACATTTAATGCAATCCTTATCAAAATACCAACAGCATATTTCACAGACTAGAACAAACCATCTTGAAATTTGTATGGAACTACAAAAGACTTTGAATAGCCAATGCAATCTTGAAAAAGAAAACCAAAGCTGGGGGCATCAAAATTCAAGATGTCAAGCTACGTTGCAAAGCTGTAGTCATCAAGACAGTATGGTTACTGGCACAAAAATAGACACATGCATCAATGCAACAGAATAGAAAACCCAGAAATTAACCCACAACAATATGATCAATTAATCTTTGATAAAGGAGGAAAGAATATCCAATGGGGAAAAAGGTAGGAAAGAACATCCAACGGGAAAAAGGAAGTCTCTGTGGTGTTGGGAAAACTGGACAGTAACATTCAAAAGAATGAAACAGCACTACTTTCTTA
This sequence comes from Proteles cristata cristata, assembly GCA_017311185.1. NCBI lineage: Eukaryota > Metazoa > Chordata > Mammalia > Carnivora > Hyaenidae > Proteles > Proteles cristata. The sequence continues at coordinate 75,741 of JAESUZ010002524.1, read as the reverse complement.
CACCATACACAATAATAAATTCAAAATGGATTAAAGACCTAAATGTGAGACCTGAAACCATAAAAAAATATTAGAAGAGAGCACAGACATTGGCTTTAGCAACATTTTTTCTATATATATTTTTTCTGAGGTAAGGAAAATTAAAGCAAAATAAACTATCGGTATTATGTAAAAATAAAAAACTTCTGCACAGTGAAGAGAACTATCAACAAAACTCTCAGAAACAAATAATATAATTTTTTAAATGTGCAGAAGAACTGAACAGAAATTTCTCCAAAGAAATCCAGAAGACCAACAGACATATGAAAAGATGCTCAACATCACTCATCATAATGGAAATGCCAACATCCAGACTTCGGATACCTTTCTTGCTTGTGTCTTCATTTCTCCTACCATCATTTAGTGTCATCTCTTTTTTAGGATCATAGAAAATTAGAACACTTTCTAGAGTTGTTAGTATAAATTGGAAGCTTTGCCACAAAGTACTACACAGATGTAAATGATTACTATTGCCATGTTGTCCAGCCTCCACAAATCGAATAATGAGCCAACTGAAATCCTTTGGGCTAAAGTAACTTACCAAAATTACACAGCTTATAAGTGACAGCAGCAGATCTTAAACCCAGGTTTTCTGAACCAATTGATTACTGTGTACTTTACACCTTCTTTACTGCATTTTCTCATGTCCCAGTTAATTTGGTGAAGGGCATATCACTACTTTCTGGATATTTATACTGATGTGCTATTATAGTGTCACTCCTTGACCTATTCCTCAGTGTAAATCAATGGATTAAAAGTATTTTTTTAATCCCACAGACTTCTTTCCAATTTTCAGTTTTCCAACTTTCTGAGGAGGAGCTACATTCTTCAGTACATAAAGATGCACATCGGGTTAGCCTAAGGATGACGTGTGTGTGTGTGTGTGTGTGTATGTTTCTCTTCCTAAGCACAATACAGTGGTGCAGAGAAAAGCTGGAGTTGTTATTTCTCCCCAGGGACCAGGATTCCACCATACTAAAATTCCTGTTTGAACTGATTTGAATAAGCAGAATAAGCCATGTCTGGGAGGTAGTAATAATAGCTACCATTTATGAATCCTTAAAATGTATGAGTAACTATGTTATGTGCTTTATGAACATTACTAATAAATCCTTAAAATGAACTGAGAGGAAGTTATTAGGACCATTTCATAGGGACGCCTGGGTTGCTCAGTTGGTTGAGCGTCTGACTTCGGCTCAGGTCATGATCTTACTGTGTGAGTTCGATCCCCACATCGAGCTCTGTGCTGACCGCTCAGAACCTGGAGCCTACTTCGGATTCTGTGTGTGTCTCTCTCTATGCCCCTCGCCTGCTCTCTCTCTCTCCCTCAAAAATAAACATTAAAAAATTAAGTACAAAAGACCCCGAATAGCCAAAGTAATACTGAAAAATAAAACCAAAATGGGAGGTATCACCATCCTAGACTTTAGCCTCTACTACAAAGCTGTCATCATCAAGACAGTATGGAATTGGCACAAAAATAGACACATAGACCAATGGAATAGAATTGAGAACTCGGAGCTCGGCCCAAAGGTATACAGCCAGGTAATCTTTGACACAGCAGGAAAGAATATCCAATGGAAAAAAGACAGCCTCTTTAACAGATGGTGTTGGGAGAACTGGACAGCAACATGCAGACGAATGAAAATAGATCATTTTCTCACACCATACAAAAAAATAAATATAGAACAATTTCATAAATGAAAAAACATGGACACAGCATTTGAACTTGTGTCTCTTTGATCTAATGCCTTGATGGTTTCCACTATGATAGGCTGCTTCCTGAGTAATGTGGTTTGAAAGGTATCAGAAATATACCCCACTCATCATCTAAAAGGATTTCTCATACCATGGTACATGAGAATTCAAAATTAAACTCATTATTTTTTAGTGAAAATTACACTTCACATAGGAGTTAGAAATCCTGGTATTTAGCACCAGTTTTATCGCTTAGTTACTGTGTGAACTTAGGCAAATTCCTTGTTTATTTGGTGCCTCAATTTCCCTAAGTCTACTGTGGAAAAGATAATTCTGAAGCCTCTTTATTCTCTGAAATCTTACAGTTCTCTGAACATGATGAACCACTTCTTCCGGGCTGTCTACTTCTGATAATAGATGGCAGATCGGGGTATAAAGAATTTCTTTCAGGTAGTAGTTAAGCCAAGTTCCAGTTTTCATGATGAGCTCATCTTAAAGATGGTCCTTCCACAGTCCTACTTTAACTTTTTAAAATGTAACTAGGATCAACATTTGGTCTCATCCTTATTGCCTCATATAATTCTGAATAGAATAAAGATTGGCAATGAGAACTGAGTATTCATATGATGCTAGGAGTAACATGCCTCCGTTGCCCAAAATGGCGCAAGAATCTGCCCATTTAACAAGTACCCTTGGGGCGCCTGGGTGGTTCAGTCAGTTAAGAGTCCGAGTTCAGCTCAGGTCAGGATCTCACGGTTCATGGGTTCAAGCCCCGCGTCAGGCTCTGTGCTGAAAGCTAGCTCAGAGCGTGGAGCCTGCTTCACATTGTGTGTCTCCCTCTCTCTCTGACCCTCCCCTGCTCGTGCTCTCTCTCGTTCTCTCTCTCTCTCTCTTTCAGAAATAAATGAAAAAAAAAACATTTAAAGTAAAAAATAAACAAGTACCCTCAAGTGCTCAGATCCCCCCATGAAGTCTGGGACTCACTGTTAAAATATAATGTTTGTTAATTTTATTAAGGAGTGAATATAAAGATAAAATGAAGGTCTATTATTATTCCATGTATGTATGCGTGTATGTATGTATTATACTCTATCCTGTAAGAAATATTTACTGACACATCTATGCTAAGCTCTTTTTTTTTTTAAATGCATTGTATCCTCAAAGTTTTTCTTTTTTTTTTAATTTTTTAAAATTTATTTCTAGGAGAGAGAGAGACAGCATGAGCAGGGGAGGGTCAGAGAAAGAGGGAGACACAGACTCTGAAATAAGCTCCAGGCTCTGAGCTGGCAGTCAGCACAGATCCCGACTCGGGGCTCGAACCCACAAACCGCGAGATCATGACCTAAGTGAAAGTCCGACGCTTAACCGACTAAGCCACCCAGGCGCCCCATATGCTAAACTCTTTAAAATAAGACATATTCATTATTCATGAGAAAATTAAGATCTAGTGGATGAGCAAATCAAACCAACAATGTCAAGACATAAGGATTAGTGCTAAAATAGAAATATGTACAAAGACTAGAGGGACCGGAGCACCTGGGTGGCTCTGTCGGTTGAGTGTCTGACTTCAGCTTAGGTCATGATCTCACAGTTCGTGAGTTCGAGCCCCACATTGGGCTCTGTGCTGACAACTCCAAGCCTGGAGCCTGCTTCAGATTCTATGTCTCCCTCTCTCTCTGCCCCTCCCCCACTCATGCTCTCTCTCCCTCTCTCTTAAAAATAAGTAAACATTAAACAAATTAAAAAATAAAAAATCCTAGAGAGGCCCTGACCAGTATAGGTAAGATTAAGAAAGCCTGAATGGAAGAGGTGGTGCCTAAGACAAATGGTATAGCACGAATAGGAGTTAGACAAGACAAGGAGCTGTTCCAGGCAAATGGTTCAGCTTTAAGATTCTAGAAAAATGTGATTTCTTCTGATCAAATAGTACTGTTCTTAGTGCATTAAAAACAACTGATAGCTACTATTCTTATTGTATTATTCTATGCTTCTATGAGATCTGCTAGCAAAAGGGGTCATCCAGGAGACCCTAAGACTTGAGAAATCAGCAAGTTCAGGCATAAAGCTTAGTAGAAAAGAGGGTATTCCACCATTCTACACTATTACCAACACCTACAGTTTAATCAGCACAAGGATGACCATAAAATCTCTTATCTTTTTTGAATTTTTTAAATGTTTATTTAATTTTGAGAGAGAGAGTCAGAGCACAAGTGGGGGAGTAGCAGAGATAGAGGGAGACACAGAATGCAAAGCAAGCTCCAGGCTCTGAGCTGTCAGCACAGAACCCAACATGGGGTTCGAACTCCTGAAGCATGTGATCATGACCTGAGCCGAACTTGGCTACTTAACCGACTGAGCCACTCAGGAGACCTTATAAAATCTCATATCTTAAAGATAATTTGATTTCTGTGAATAGATTTTGTATCCTACAACTTTACTGAATTTGTGTATCAGTTCTAGCAATTTTTCAGTGTAGTCCTTTGGGTTTTCTATATAGATTATCATGTCATCTGCAAATAGTTTTACTTCTTCCTTGTTAACTTGGATGCATTTTATTTATTTTTGTTGTCTGAATGCTGTGGCTAAATAGTCCAGAAGAGGTAACTGAAGGACTGTTTTTTTAAAAATATAGTTTATTGTCAAGTTGGTTTCCATATAACACCCAGTGCTCATCGCAACATGTGCCCTCCTCCATGCCCATCACCCATTTTCCCATCTCACCTACCCCCTCATGTGAAACCCTTGAGTTCCATCCACGTTGCTAAAAATGGACAGATTTCAATCTTTTTCACTGCCTTATAGTATTAAATTGTGTATATGAACCACATCTTTTTGTTTGTTTATTGTCAAGGTAGTTTCCATATAACAACTAGTGCTCATCCCAACAAGTGCCTTCCTCTATGCCCATCACTCCTTTTTCCCTCTCCCCCACCCCCATCAACCCTCAGTTTTTCCTCAGTATTTAAGAGTCTCTTCTGGTTTGCCTCTCTCTCTCATTGCTACAAATGGCCAGATTTCATTCTTTCTCAATACTATGTAATATTCCATTGTATAGATAAACCATATCTTCTTGATCCTAAGAATTGTCTTGACAAAATTGTCAGTTGATGAACATTTAGGATCTTTCCATGATCCTAATAAACAATATTTGGCTATTGTTGAAATTACTGCTATGAACATTGGGGTCCAAGTGCCCCTATGAATCAGCACTCCTGTATCCCTTGGATAAATTCCTAACAGTGCTACTGCTGGGTCATAGGGGAGTTCTAGTGTTAATTTTTTGAGGAATCTCCACACTGTTTTCCAGAGGGGCTGCACCAGTTTCCATTCCCACCAACAATGTAGGAGGGTGTCCGTTTCTCCACATTCTCACCAGTCTCCTGATTTGTTCATTTTAGCCACTCTGACTGACATGAGGTGGTATCTCAGTGTGGTTTTGATTTGTATTTTTCCTGATGAGGTGGGAAGCTGAGCATCGTTCCATGTGTCTGTTGGTCATCTGGATGTCCTCTTTGGAGAAGTGTCTGTTCATATCTTCTGCCCGTTTCTTCACTGGATTATTTGTTTTTAGGGTGTGGAATTTGGTGAGTTCCTTATAGATTTTGGATACTAGCCCTTAATCTGATATGTCATTAGCAACTATCTTTTCCCATTCCGTCAGTTGCCTATTGGTTTTATGGATTGTTTTCTTTGCCGTGCAGAAGCTTTTGATCTTGATGAGGTTCCAATAGTTCATTTTTGTTCTTGATTCCCTTGCCTTTGGGGATGTGTCAAGTAAGAAATTGTTGCAGTTGAGGTCAAGGAGTTTTTTTCCTGCTTTCTTCTCTAGGATTTTGATGTTTCCTGTCTTACGTTCAGGTCCTTTATCCATTTTGAGTTTATTTTTATGTATGTTGTGAGAAAACGATCTTCTATGTTCAACAACAATGAGAGTGGACATCCCTGTCATGTTCCTGATCTCGGTGGGAAAGCTCTCAATTTTTCTCCACTTAGGATGATATTAGCTGTTGGCTTTTTATAAATGGGTTTTATGATGTTTAAGTAAGTTCTTTCTATCTTAACTTTCTCAAGGGTTTTCTTAAGAAAGGATGCTGTGTTTTGTCAAATGATTTTCTGCATCTATTGTCAAGATCATATGTTTCTTATTTTTTCTTTTGTTAATGTAATTTATCACATTGATTGATTTGTGAATGGTGAACTAGCCCTTCAACCCATGAGTGAATCCCATTTGATCATGGTGAATAATCTTTTTATATGCTGTTGAATTTTATTTGCTAGTATATTTTTGAGAAATTTTCATCCATATTCGTCAGGGATATTTGTCTGTAGTTCTCTTTTTTTCTGGTTCTCTGTCTGGTTTGGCAATTAGCGTGATGCTGGCTTCCTAGAATGATTCTGGAAGTATTTCTTCCATTTCCCATTTTTAGAACAGCTTGAGAATAATGGGTATTAACTCTGCAGAATTCCCCAGGGAACCCATCTGGTCCAGGGCTTTAACTTTTTGGGAGCTTTTTCATAACTGGATCGATTTTGTCACCAGTTATGGGTATGTTCAGAGTTTCTATTTCTCCCTGTTTGAATTTTGGTAGTGTGTGGGTGTTTAGGAATTTGTCCATTTATCAATTTTATTTTTTTTTTTCAAAAAACCAACTCTTGGTTTCATTGATCTATTCAAGTGGTATTTGGATTCTATATTGTTTATTTCTTCCTTGATCTGTATTATTTCTATTCTTCTGCTGCGTTTGGGATGTCTTTGCTTTTCTATTTCTAGTTCCTTTAGTTGGTGCTGTTGGATTTTGTATTGGGCTTTTTCTAGTTTCTTGAGGTAGGCCTGGATTACAATGTATTTTCCTCTTAGAATTCCCTTTGCTGCATCCCAAAGAGTTTGGATTGTTGTATTTTCATTTTCATTTGTTTCCATATATTTTAAAATTTCTTTTCTAATTGCCTGGTTGAAACATTCATTCTTTAGTAATGTGTTCTTTAACCTCCATGCTTTGGGGTGTTTTCCAGACTTTATCCCGTGGTTGATTTCAAGTTTTATAGTATTGCAATCTGAAAGTGTATATGGTATGATCTCAATTCTTTTACATTTATTGAGGGCTGCTTTCTGACCCAGTATGTGATCTCTCTTAGAGAACATGCCATGTACACTCGAGAAGAAAGTGAATTCCATAGCTTTAGGATACAGAGTTCTAAATATGTCTGTCAAATCCATATGTTCCAATGTGTCATTCAGGGCCATTGTTTCATGATTTTCTGTCTAGTTGATTTATCGATTTCTGTAAGTGGAGTATTAATGTTCCCTGCAATTAGCACATTTTTATCAATAAAATTTCTTATGTTTATGATTAATTGTTTTATATATTTGGGTATTTCTGAATTTGGTGCTTAGACATTTATAATTGTTAGCTCTTTGTGCTGGATAGATCCCATAATTATTATATAATGCCCTTCTTCAACTTTGTTACTGCCTTAACTTTAAAGTCCAGTTTGTCCTATATAAATATGGCTACTACAGCTTTCTTTTGACTTCCGGTTGCATGAAAAATACTTCTCCATCCCTTCACTTTTAATCTAAAAGTGTCCTCAGGTCTAAAATGGGTCTTTTGTAGAGAGCAAGTAGATGGTTCTTGGTTTTTGTTGTTGTTGTTGTTGTGGTTGTTTGTTTGTTTTTGTCTGTTTTTGTTTTTAATCCATTCTGATACGCTATGTTTTTTGATTGGAGCATTTAGTCCATTTACATTCAGAGTTTTTATTGAAAAATATGGGGTTAGAGTTATTATATTCTCTGCACAATTCATACTTGTAATAATGTCTCTGGTACATTGTGTTCTTTGAACATTTCCCTCATAGAGTCCCTCTCAGGATCACTTGTAAGGCTGGTTTAGTGGTGATGAATACCTTCAGTTTTTGTTTGGGAAAACCTTTATCTCTTCTTCTGTTCTGAATGACAGGCTTGCCGGATAAAGCATTCTTGGCTGCATATTTTTCCTGTTCATCACATTGAAGATTTCCTGCCATGCTTTTCTGGCCTGCCAAGTTTCAGTAGATAGGTCTGTAACCACTCTGATAGGTTCCGCTTTGTATGTTAGGGCCCGTTTATCCCTAGCTGCTTTCAGAATTCTCTCTTTATCCTTGTATTTTGCCAGTTTAACTATGATATGTCATGCAGAAGATAGATTCAAGTTACGCCTGGGGGAAGTTCTCTGTGCCTGTTGGATTTCAATGTTTGTTTCCTTCCCCAGATCCGGGAAGTTCTCAGCTATGATTTGTTTAGTACCCCTTCAGCCCCTTTCTCTCTCTTATTCTTCTTTTGGAATTCCTATGACACAAATTTTGTTCCATTCGACTGCGTCACTCCATTCTCGAATTCTCATTTCATTCTCCTGGATCAATTTATCTCCTTTTCTCGGCTTCCTCTTTTTCCATAATTTTATCTTCTAATTCACTTATTCTTCCCTCTGCCTCTTCAATCCGCGCAGTGGCCACCTCCTTTTTATTTTGCACCTCATTTATAGCATTTTTAAATTCATCATAATTATTTTTAAGATCCATGATCTTGACAGCAATGGAGTCTCTGCTGTCTTCTATACGTTTTTCAAGACCAGCGATTAATTTCGTAACTATTATTCTGAATACTTATTCAGTCATGTTGCTTATATCTGCTTTGATCAATTCCTTAGCTGTCACTTCTTCCTGGAATTTCTTTTGAGGATAACTCTTCTGTTTCATCATTTTGGCTAGCTTTCTGTCTCTAGTAAGTTTTAAAACCTTGTTATGCGCTCTGCACCTGCAAGTACTGCTATATTAAAGGAGGCTCATACACTGTCCAGGACCTGGCCATTCACGAAGTGTTTTTTGAAAGGTGTCACTCAGTGTCTTTTGTCGTGACTTTGGTTATTTTATTTCCCTACTCACAGTGATGTTTTGGACTCTCCACCATGTGTGCTTTGATTTGTTCCTTGAAGTAGCCCTGGAAAGGAAAACAGATAGACAAACAAACAGGGAACAAGAACATCCAAACACACAAACAAATAAAACAAACAAGCAAACAGACAAAAAAAGAAAAGAAAAGAAAACAAAGGACAGTATAAAGGCATAAAACCAGAAATCCCAGCTACAAATAAAGAGCAGGGTGGAGGCAGTGCTGATTGAAGAGCATAAACAAAGAGAGAAATGACAGGGGTGGGAGAAAGAGAAAATGAACATTGACCAGGCAGAGAGACTGAAAGGCTTAATCCACAGAGAGAATACAGAAGGAGGCAAGGGGAAGGAAACAAAGATAATGTTACCCAGAGAACCTATATAGTCTAATTATTCCAGAGAGAGAAAGGACAGTAAAGAAGGAGGTGTAGAACATGCATCAATAGGATGGATTAAATATGTCTGTGTAAGCAAACCAATAACCAGAGTAACCAGCCTAAGGAAGGAAGAGATAAGAAGGAGAAAAGGGAGAATTATTCTGAAAAACAAGAATTGACCTAGAGTTAATCCAGGCAATGCAGCAGTGCTGATCTGGAGGAGGGAGCAGTCTCTTTAGGCAGCATCTATCCAGCTTCTGGAGATAAGCACCTACCCCACTCAGATAGGTGTGGTTTGGTAAGGCGGGTCCTGCCTCCATTGTGGACCCCTCAGACCAGTCCCTTCTCCTTGGACCAAATGTCCCAAATCACTCCTTTGTGGTTTTTTTTGTTTTTTTTTTGTTTTTAAATATTTTTATTTATTTCTAGGAGAGAGAGAGAGAGAGAGAGAGAGAGAAACAGCGTGCGCAGGGGAAGGGTCAGAGAGAGGGAGACACAGAATCTGAAACAGGCTCCAGGCTCTGAGTTGGTAGTCAACACAGAGCCCGACGCGGGGCTCGAACCCACGAACCGCGAGATCACGACCTAAGCGAAAGTCGGATGCTTAACTGACTAAGCCACCCAGGCGCCCCCGAAATCACTCCTTTGGATCCATCCTCACCATGCTGCTGGTGCAGACGAGGTCGGCTGTCTCCTATGCCCCACGGCCAGCTGCGCTCCAAGCTCTCACCCCGTGCGCATTAATGATGCTGCTTGAAATGTAATCTTGTGAGCCACAGCACTTCAGGGTAGGGGACCGTTTCCTCTTGATGCTGACTGTGTACCATTGAACCTGGACGGGACTCCCCCTCATCCCCAGGCATGGGAACAGGGCAACTAGCACCAGTCCAAAGAAAACCCTGCATTTAGACAGGGGATCTCTCTTCGAAAGCCCTGCAATTAGAGAAGGGAAGACAGGATCCTTCTCCATCCTGGTCCGAGGTTTTTCTCTTGTCAGGATACAGTCCTAGGTTTTCCCATCCGTTCTTTCTCTTTGTCTCTCTGCAGAAGGAGATCCCTCTCCTCCTCACCACCATGTCCTGGCCTGTTTGTATTTCATCCAGGTCGCAATCATGCACCTATGAGGCTGTCTCCCTAGTAGACTCAGTTTCCTTTCCTTACAGACTCTTGGGCTTCAGAGTCCTTTGGCTTCAGCCTTTCTTTGTTTGAGAGATGCAGTCAGGATCTACAGAGTCCCATATTTCTCTGCCATGTTGAAACCCTGTGTCGTGGGTGATTGTTAAATAGGTGATTGGGGTTAATGAGTGTACTTGATGTAATGAGAATTATTTTAATATGAAATTGTTGAATCACTATATTGTATACCTGAAACAAATATTATACTGTATGTTAACTAACTGGAAATTAAATGGAAACTTAAAGAAAGTCATCTGAGCAATCTCCCAATGGAGTTACCCTCATTCTCAAAGTACATGAAATTAAATAGAAACTTAAAGAAAGTCATCCTCATTCTCAAAGTACATGAAAAGGTTCTATGTATTTATGTTCCATTTATGGCTTATTCTCAAAAATTTTGATCTTTCAGTTTTTTTGGTTTTGTTCTTTGATGCTGATATGGAAATTGGAGCTTCATGGCCTTTACAGAATATCTATTCCAATTTTCATAGTTTATAGATAAAAAGACAAAAATTGACCTCTTGTTGACTGATTTCAAACTGTCTGGCCATCTCTGTTAACCCAAGAACTTTCCTGTTTTTCTGTGGTAGTTTATTAAATTTAGGTCCTACCATTTGCTTGGAGACCCAAACAACTGGGCATAATGACAGAGTGTATATAGTCCAGCAGACTAAATCAAAACCAGCTAAGTAGATCATTGTATGCTTTGTTCTTTAAGATCTTCAAAAAAATGGTACTTTTTTTTTACTATTCTTGATAGGCTATTCTAATATTTCTTCCTCCTTGTGATCTAGTGCCTAATAGGGTACATAGAATATGATGGATGTGCAATAAATTTTTAAAAGACTTTTTATTTGTAAGTAATCTCTATATGGAATATGGGGCTCAAACTTACAACCCTGAGATTAAGAGTCACATCCTCCACTGACTGAGCTAGGCACTCTAGTGAATATTTGTTAATTAAATTTTTGGAAAGAGTTCTTTTATTTGCAAATTTAGCATAATTTATCATTACAATAATATAAGAATTATTTGAATTGAGTAAATAGGGTAAAGAAAAAAATTTACCCACAGTCCCAGTACCCTAACATTAACATTACTGGGATTTTGACATAGGTTTTGAGACACATTGGTATGTGTAGATTTAAGAAATGAAAACAAAACAAAACAGAACTTTGCATATAACTGTCTTATTGTCTCACTTAGCAATATCTCATAGCATATTTCTGTTTCATGTACTCTTCATAACTACCATTTTATGGTTGCATCATATTATTATTTTTGTTTTATTTAGGAGCAATGCCATGGCATTTATATACACTATGTGTCACTGCATTGTCATCTTCCAATCTCACAAACAAGCACCAACAAACACCATGCCACCAGAATTTTTTTGACTGTAGCAACTTCTCCCTTTCAAACTTTTTATGACTATGTTCATATTGTAGAATATTAGTGGAACCTATGTTTTCCTCCTGCTTTAAAGATTCACATGTATGAACACAGCAAGTTCCTACTGTTGGTCTATTATGACTAGCATACATATTAGATATCTCTCCTTACAGTATAAATGAAAATAGCTCTAATATACTTAAAATTCTAACATGAAGAAAATTCCTGAATAAGAAAGTGTTTACATTATGAGCAATCAGAATAAGCACATTTTATAGGTGGTGGTGGTGGTGTGTGTGTGTATGTGTGTGTGTGTGTGTGTGTGTGTGTGTGTGTGTGTGTGTGTTGGGGGCTATATAATGAATGGAAGTCTGAGAAGTAAAGCAAATCTCCATTGACTTCAAGGCAGGGCAAGATAAAGGAAAGTTTACTGGACAGTTTGGAAATACTTCCTGGAAATGTTAGCACCGTCCACCATCGTATATTATTTTTGGCCTCAGACATGTAGCACTGGGTAATAAGATGTGTGTGAGAATGAGCTTTTCTCATATTTGATATGGTTTTGAAATATGGTAAGGTAATTGAAAGAGGCCAAAATTATTTCCAGAGGTGTTCTAAGAGACATTGTGTCATGGAACTATGTGACTTTGATTATATAGCACCTAGAATGTCTGAGTCAGTGTGGGGCCAACAGGGGCTCTGAAAGTTGAGGACACAGAGATGCAAATCAGAGATAAGCTGTAGACATGATTGATGAAGTGGTAAGGTCTGATTGCAGGAAAAGATTAAAGGAGCTATGTTTTACCAGACATACTTGATGATAAGACACAAAGAATAGATCACATAGTTCTCTACAAATATCTGGAAGGCATTAACCCTAATGGAAGGAAGATAACTTATGGGGTTGGGAAATCTAAGAAAGCTAGGATTTATAGATGGAGATAAATGAAGATATTTAAAAACTCGGTTACTTTGAGGATGTCTAAAAGCAATATTAAAAATATTAACAACCTATATAGCAAAGACAATGAACTATCAGAATTGACACTGGAGCAATATCCTAGAGGCCCTCTCCTGTGTTAGGCGATACTTGATGGTGAAAAGAGCCAAAAGAGGTATTTAAAAAGTCAGGGCAGTGGGGAGTAGATTTGAGACATATGAGATGGTTATTTACAACTAGTAGTAAGGTGCTTTGACATTTTAAAAATTCATATAGATATACTACAGTGGTTCTAAACTGAGCGTAATTTTGTTCTCCAAGGACTATTTGGCCATCTTTAGAGACATATTTTGATTGTTTGACTGAGGAAGTGCTATTGGCATCTGGTGAGTACAGGTCAGTGTTGCTGCTAAATAACCTACAATGTACAGGACTGCCCTCTCCTCATTCACACTGTAAAGAGTTATCTGGCTCAAAATGCTAATGTTGCCAAAGTTGAGATATCCTGGTCATACAGATACAGAACAGATGAATTTTAGCCTTGAAGTTGCCTCCATTTTTGAGGAAGCTATGTTGGTATGAGGATTTCACAATGGAAATTACTGATTCTTATCTCTCTCTCTGACTCCTCTAGCACCATTGTCTCTCCAGGATGCTCAATTAGAAACTTTCCGTCTTCTTTACTCTCCCTTTTATCTCCCTCTCCACATTCAATAGTTCATTAGGCCCATTGAATTTAATATCCTTGCTCTCTATCTAATCCAGATTCTCTTCTCCATCCTAATTTTACTACCTTAATTTAGGCCTTTATCATCATCTCTTTTTTACCCAGTATCTCATTCTAGGACTATTTCAATAATCTCTGAGTTTTTCAGACTTCATTCTTTCCCATTTCTTCTCCATTCTCTGTACTGCCTATGTTACTTACCATTGTAAGCCTGTGCCTAGTGGACACTGCCATACTCAAAGTAGGCAAAATGAAATCTTTTACATCCTTACTTCAAAGTTTCCAATGGCTCCTGGATGCCTACAGAATAATTACAAAAATCCCATCGCCTGGCATGTGAGATCACTGAAAATTTTATATCAAATTCTCTTTCCAATTTAATTAATTTAATTAATTTCCAATTAAATTATCTCCAGTGTATCTCCTTCTCAGACTGATTTCACTCCACTGCCACAATTTATACTCTAAAAGAATGAATGTCTCTCCATTTACCACAAATATCATATCTTTTCCTGTTTATGTGTTTTTCAAACATGCTGTTGTGAACTGCTGCTGGTCTCAAGTCATCTTTGGCATCTTCTCTCCTTTGTTCTCAGTGATGATGGGAGTGGTGGGACTCATTCAAAAACTTTTCAAAATAAAAACTCTCAGATCCCACTGTATATCTACTGAATCAAATCTGGAAGAGGCGGGTGGACAGATGTCTATTTTACCATCATAATATGAAAAAAATCAATTGGCCTTATATAAATGGGTCTATTTTTGGACTGTGTTCTATTTATTCATCTATACATTTATTCTTTCACTAGTGCCACCTTGTTAATTTTACTAATGTTTTCAATGAACTCACTTTTGGTTTCATTAGTTCTCTGTAACTTTAAGTTTGCTGATTCTTATCTCAATTCTGCAATTGATTTCATGTAGTATTTTTTCAATTTTTTTGTTCAATTACAAAATTTCCATCTATTCTTATCTGTATTTTCTATTTGTTCACTGGGCCTTCATTTATTTTCATTCCTTTCAAGAGTGTTTACCTTTACTTCTTAGAACACTCAATGTTGTATTTAGTTGCTTTAGAGTTTTTGTCTGAAAACTCCAACAGTCATGTCAGTATTGATGTTTGCTAATTATTTTTTTATGAGCTGAATTTCCCCTGTTTTATTTAGTGTCAAAGAATTTTTTACTGATTTTGGAAATTTGAATATTATGTCATAAAACCATGAGGGAATTTTTTCCATTCTAAAGAGAACATTGATTTACATTTCACTATCTTTTTTATCAGGCAATGCACTGTGTTATGTTAGGCTACAAATTCCAACCTACATTCTGTGTCATATCACTTCAATGTCAGCTCAGTTTGAAAAGTTTTTAAAGTTGTATTTGAATAAGTCCAGTATGAGTTGTGGCCTACTCTGTAGCTCAGGTTTCGAAGCCTGAGATATACTACCAAGATGCATTCATGCATAGTTGGTAGGTGAGTTCTAGAGTTCATATACAGATGTATGCGATTGGTCTTTTTAGCTCCTTCCTCTGAGTGATTTCTTTTAGATTCAAGCCCTCCTTGCATTCTTCCTGGTACTGTTTTTGCAGTCAGATCCCGGCAAAAGGAACTTAAGATCAGCTCCTCTGATCAGAAAGAATTATTTTAAATAAAACAGATAGACAGATATATGGGAAGGAAGGAAGGAAGGAAGGAAGGAAGGAAGGAAGGAAGGAAGGAAGGAAGGAAGGAAGAAAGGAAGAAAGTAAGAAAGAAAGAAAGAAAGAAAGAAAGAAAGAAAGAAAAAGAAGGAAGGAAGGAAGAGATTATCTTTTCTAAGAGTTCTAAGTACTTGCTTAGCCACCATTGCTTGTCAATGTGCCAATGTAGCTGCTCCTGTACTGTTACATGGAGGCCTGAGGTTGGACAGAAGATATCAAAGGTGGGGGTGGGGGAGAAAAATATCCTGATCATTTTTCCTACTCTCTTTTATACTTAGTATAGTAAGGGAAAACTTCAGTTGAAACCTTTTCTGTCTGCACCTGGCACACACATTTGGATTCTGGGATGCTTTTGAATACGGGTATGTTAATACCAATTGAAAAAAAAAAAAGATAAACTCATTACTATCTCAGTGGTATTTCTTGTTTCCTTCTACAATCTGTCTGTTGCCATTAGTCTTTTTATGTCCTCAGATCCTCTATGCATTCCTGTAAGATTTGTAAGATTTATAGTTGCATTCAGTGAATGAAAACATACTCCTGTGACACAGTCCCATGTGATACTTTTTTAAATTAATTTTTAAAGTTTTTATTTCAATTCAAGTAGGTTAACCTATAATGTAATATTAGATTCTGCTGTACGATACAGTGATTCAACGCTTCAATACAAGACCTGGTGTTCATCGCAACACGTGCACTCATTAATTCCCATCACTTATTTCACCATCCCCCCACCTTCCCTCTGGTAACCATCAGTGTATTCTCTATAGTTAAGAGTCTGTTTCTTAGTTTGCCTCTCCATTTCAGTTTTTTACCATTTGTTCATTTGTTTTGTTTCTTAAATTCCACCCATGAGTGACATCATATGGTATTTGCCTTTCTGTGACTGACTTATTTAGCTTAGCATAATACTCTCATTTCTATACATGTCATTGCAAATGTCAAGATTTCATTCTTTTTTATATTGATGAGTAATATTCCACTGTATATGTATACCAAATCATTTTTTCCACAGATACTTTCCCAAAATTTTATTTAAATTCTTAACATATAGTGTAATATTGGTTTCAGGAGAATAATTTAGTGATTCTTCACTTGCATATAACACCCAGTACTCATCATAACAAGTGCCCTACCCATGTGATTCTTTCTAACGGTGTCTATAACTCTGTTAAATTATCTATCTATTCATACTTATAACCGTACCTTTCCACTAGATTCCTTTAACATTTGTTATTTTCAAATTCCTTTCTGATTGCCCCAACGTATTGATCATTTCTGTGTCTGGTTCTGTTGGTTGCATTTTATCTTGACAAATTTCCTTGCTTTTTATGTATTTCAAAAACTTTGATCGAACACTGTACAGAATAAGTAGAAGAATAGAAGACAATGATATGATATAAGTATTATTTATGTCTGAAAGTGGGCATGTCTCTGCTACTGTCATCTTGTGTGTGTATTGAGTATTCAAGACTTGATCTGGGTTTTTAGGTTTTGTTTTGTTTTGTTTTGTTTTGTTTTGTTTTGCTGCTTCCAATACTCTCGGTGTAATAAAGGCTTCAAATTCTTCTAGAAGTGGGATGTTATTATTATCATGTACTTAAGGAAGGGTCTGGGTGCTGAATGATATTTCTCAGTTACTGCTTTCATCATATATTTTAACCATCCCTGTATGCTTGTGCCACAGGGATTTTTCTCCCTGATCTTTTTCCTTAACTAATAGTACACTGTTATTGCTTGTCAATGGGTACTAGGCTTGTTGTAGAGGCAGAGAAGCTCTCTTTGGTCCTGGCGTAATCTTAGTCTTGCCTGGGTATATGCAGTGGGTAGCCACCAATATCCCTGTCCATCCTTCCTGTGGGAAACACTGCTTAGTGTCCGTTATTGATCTCAGGTGTTGGTTACTTGCCCCTTTCCCAGTAGTAGCAGCCACCTGCTAGTTATTAATTTAGTATCCTGGGCCCAACACATTTTTTTTCTTCTCCCATAGGAGTATAGAACTTTTCCTCCTAGATCTCTGCCAACATAGATAGATTTTTTTTTTCCTATGTACTTTGGGAAAGAGCATTTTCTACTCCTTCCAAGAGACATAAATGTTTTGCTTGTTATATTCCTGATGAAGTAGTGGATCTCTCCAACTCTCCTGGGGACAGGAGTAAATTCTGTTTCTCCTCTCAAGACTTAAGGCTTTTGGATTGCAGAAGAAAATGATATGAAGAAGCAAATACAGTTTTGTACCTGATCTCTGCAGAAGAAGGGATATGAGGAAGTAAATACAGTTTTGTATCTGATCTCTGTAGGTAGCTGATCACCTTCTCCATGACTTTACCACTGTGGGGGATTTGCTTCATTGGTGCCCCCAGTCTTTCTCATGAACGTATTGGAGAACCATGAAAAAGAGTTTATAAAAATTCCCCTTGTTCTATGGCATACCAGACTGGCATGCATGCCCACATATGGCTTTTAAGGTTTATTAAAATTTTAGTTGATATTTTTGTTACCTGCTTTTATTATGGCCACCTTCTGTGCTCTAGTGTCAAGGTTATGCTGGTTTAATTTGGGTTGTCATTTTTTTAAGCTACTCCCTAGTAAATTGCGAAGTTTTACCAAGTTTTTAAATTTGTTGGTGTAAAGTTATTCATGATATTTTCTTATTTTAAAAAAAGGCTTTGGGGTGCTTGGGTGGCTCATTCAGTTGAGCGTCCAGCTTTGGCTAAGGTCATGGGCTCACGGCTCATGAGTTCATGTGCCGCATTGGGCTCTGTGCTGACAGTTCAGAGTCTGGAGACTGCTTCACATTCTGTGTCTCCTTCACTCTATGCCCCTCCCCTACTCGCATTCTCTCTCTCCCTCTCTCTCTCAGGTAAATAAACATTAAAAAGTTGAAAAAGTCTTTACAAAAGGCTGGCAACAACTATTGGAAGCTGTGCAGCCCAGTTGTGCTCCAGGCAAGAGGTGGGCAAGCAAACTTGATTGCCCCCAGAACAAAGCCAGCACCAAGCAGAGGAGGATTAATTCATAGTCAAGACTGAATGTAGCTCCCAGCCTTTCATAACCAGAAAGCCTGTTTGGTAAATTGAGAGCTGCCTTGAGTGGCCCTTCTTCCAGCCTTCCAAGTAAGGGTGTGAGACAAAGCCTTACTCAATGTGAAGAGTGTCTTCCAGTCCCACCTCATCAGAAGAGTTGGTGATAACTACTGGATCCTGTGTGGCCCTGTGGTGCTGAAGCCTAGAGAAGGCAGGCGGAGCAAACTGTTTGCAACACAAAGCAAGTGGACCTATTTGGCCAAGGAACTTGGGGTGTGGGATTGTTTGAGTTAAAACCAATTTAAGAAACAAAGCAAAAGAGGGGCGCCTGGGTGACTTAGTCAGTTAAGCGTCCGACTTTCACTTAGGTCATGATCTTGCGGTTCGTGGGTTCGAGCCCCGCGTCGGGCTCTGTGCTGACTGCCAGCTCAGAGCCTGGAGCCTGCTTCAGATTCTGTGTCTCCCTCTCTCTCTGACCCTCCCCTGCTTGCGCTGTCTCTCTCTCTCCTAGAAATAAATAAAAAACATTTAAAAATTAAAAAAATAGAAACAAAGCAAAAGAACAAAAGGGAAAAAAGAGACAAATCAAGAAACAGAATCTTAACTAGTAACAAAACAGATGGTTACTAGATAGAAAGTAGGAGGGTGGAGGAAGGATGAAATAGGTGAAGAGGATTAAAAGTACACTTATCTTGGGGTGTCTGGGTGGCTTAGTAAGTTCAGCACCTGACTCTTGATTTTGGCTCAGGTCATGATTTTGCACTTTGGAGGTTTGAGCCTCACATCACACTATGTGCTGACAGTGTGGAGCCTGCTTGGGATACTTTCCCTCTCTCTCTTCCCTCCCCCCACTGGTGTGCTCTCTCTCTCTCTCTCTCTCTCTCTCTCAAAATAAATAAAAAGATAATTTTTTTCTAATTTTTTAAATGTTTTTAAAATTTATTTCTGAGAGAGAGACAGACAGACAGACAGCGTGAGCAGGGGAGGGTAAGAGAGAGAGGGAGATACAGAATTTGAAACAATGAAGTCTGGCCATATGTAGCAACATGGATGGAACTTGAGGGTGTTATGCTGAGAGAAATAAGTCAGGCAGAGAAGGACAGTTACCATATGTTTGCACATATAGGTGGATTAAGAGGAAGCTAATGGAGGACCATCGGGGAGAAGAAGGGGAAAAAGAGTTGGGGAGGGGAGGGAGGCAAACCATGAGAGACTTTCGAATTTTGAGAACAAACTGAGTGCTGATGGGGGTGCGGGAGAGGGGAATGGGGGTGATGGGTATGGGGAAGGGCACTTGTTGGGATGAATACTGGCTGTTATATGTAAACCAACTTGACAGTAAACTATTTAAGAAAAAAAAACCCTACATAGTGAATTAAGCAGTTTTCTGTACAGTGCCATGTAGCACAGACCACAGTTTCCCTGTCTGGATAGCAAAACTGGGAATTGAGTGCACACTTCAGTCAGATTTATATTCCAAAACAATAAGCTCTGCAAACCCTGGGTCCCTTTATGCTGTCCTGCCATATCAGGAAAGCTACTTCATAGCCCTTTTACTACTTCATATAGTACCCAGTTCCAACCATCTAGTAAGAATGACCAAAGAATCCAAGAAACCATATAGTCTATCCTAAAGCTTCATTTGGGTAAGGAATAAACTGAGTAGTTCTATTCAACTGTTCTCTGCCAGCATTACATACCCATCCTTGTCCTCAGAGTCCAAACAGTTAATTTGCCCCAAAATAAACAAAAATAGAGTTCTAATCTGCTCAAGGACATTACCAGCAGAAACACAGAGCAACCTAAATTGAGTTGACTTGTGAAAAATGTTCTCGTGAAAAGAAAACCTATAAATCTGGATGAGGAGGCAATGTTAGATACCAGTGTAAGGAATTAAGAATCACACACACACACACACACACACACACACACACACACACACGCACACGTGTGCACGCGTGCCCACGTATAACTTAACCAAAATAAACTAATAAAGCTCAAATAATAGATTCTAAAGAAATGGAAATCAGTGAACTGACAAATATTTCAAAATAATTCTCTCAAGAAGTTTAGTGGACTAATAGAAAACACAGAAAGACTACTAAATAAAATTAGGAAAACAATGTATAAAAATTAAGAAGTTTGAAAAGAAAATAAAAAATCATCAACAATCTTCCCAGAAATCTTAGAATTACTGAACTGAAGAATTGAGTTGGGAATTTCAAAAATAGATCATGCAGAAGAAAGACTCAATGGCCTGAAGGATAAGACATTAAAAGTTACACAGTCAAGGAGAAAAACAAAAACAAAAATGAAAAAGTGAAGAAATCCTATAAGAATTTTGGGAAGAAATGAAAAGCAATGATATTAAAATTTGAGAATACTAGAAATAACAGGAAAAAAAGGACAAAATATACATTTAAAGCATTAATAGCTAATAATTCCCTTGCCTTTGGTGATGTGTCGAGTAAAAAATTGCTGCAGCTGATGTCAAACAGGTTGTTGTCTGCTTTCTCCTCTAGGGTTTTGATGGTTTCCTGTCTCACATTTAGGCCTTTCATCCATTTTGAGTTTATTTTTGTGTCTGGTGTAAAAAAGTGTTGCTTCTTTCTTCTGTCCAGTTCTCCCAGCACCATCTGCTAAAGAGACTGTCATTTTTTACACCTCTTTTCTGCTTTGTAAATGATTAGTTGGCCATATATTTGTGGGTACAATTATGGGTTCCCTATTCAATTACACTGGCCTATGGGTCTATTGAGACCTCCTACAGATAAAAAGCTTCTGCACTGCAAAGGAAACAACCAAGAAAACGAAAAGGAAACTGACGAAATGGGAAAAGAGAGCTGCAAATGACATATTGGATAAAGGGCTAGTATCCAAAATCTATAAAGAACTCATCAAACTCCACACGTGAAAAACAAATAATCCAGTGAACAGATGGGAAGCAGATATGGAAAGACAGTTTTTTATAATTTAAACCCAAGCTTTCACTTTTTAATTGGACTGTTTAGCTCCTTTACATCAAACGTGGGTACAGATATGTGACCTTTCTATTCTTTGTTTCTTTCCCCCTTCTTTCTTGGTTTCTTTCTTTCTTGGTTTCTTTCTTTCTTGGTTTCTTTCTTTCTTGGTTTCTTTCTTTCTTTCTTTCTTTCTTTCTTTCTTTCTTTCTTTCTTTCTTTCTTTCTTTCTTTCTTTCATTTATTTTTTTACAAATAGTTTATTTTCAAGTTGGTTTCCATATAATACCCAGTGCTCATCCCCACAAGTGCCCTCCTCCATGCCCATCTTCCCCCTCCCCCCCACACCCATGAGTTCTCAGTTTGTTCTCAGCATTCAAGAGTCTCTCATGGTTTGCCTCTCTCCCTTTCCCCCACCATTTCTCCCCTTCTTCTCCCCCATGGTCCTCTGTTAAGTTTCTCCTAATCCTCCTATATATGCAAACATATGATATTTGTCCTTCTCTGCCTGACTGATTTCGCTCAGCATAACACCCTCAAGGTCCATCCATGTTGCTACACATGGCCAGATTTCATTCTTTCTCATTGCCATGTAGTATTCCATGGTATAGATAAACCACATCTTCTTGATCCATTCATCCGTTGATGGACACTTAGGCTCTTTCCATGTTTTACCTATTGTTGAGAGTGCTGCTATGAACATTGGGGTACGTGGGCTCCTATGCATCAGCATTTCTGTATCTCTTGAGTAAATTCCTAACAGTGCTATTGCTTGGTCATAGGGGAGTTCTATTGTTAGTTTCCGGAGGAAACTCCACACTGTTTTCCAGAGGGGCTGTACCACTTTACATTCTCACCAACAGTGTAGGAGGGTGCCCGTTTCTCCACATCCTCGCCAACATTTAGAGTTCCTTGACTTGCTCATTTTAGCCATTCTGACTGGCGTGAGGTGATATCTCAGTGTGGTTTTGATGTGTATTTCCCTGATGAGGAGGGAAGCTGAGCATCGTCCCATGTGTCTGTTGGCCATCTGGATGTCCTCTTTGGAGAAGTGTCTGTTCATATCTTCTGCCCATTTCTTCACTGGGTTGTTTGTTTTTTGGGTGTGGAGTTTGGTGAGCTCCTTATAGATTTTGGATATTAACCCTTTATCTGATATGTCATTTGCAACTCTCTTTTCCCGTTCCGTTGGTTGCCTATTAGTTTTAGGGGTTGTTTCCTTTGCCGTGCAGAAGCTTTTAATCTTGATGAGGTCCCAATCATTTATTTTTGCTCTTGATTCTCTTGCTTTTGGGGATGTGTCAAGTAGGAAGTTGCTGCGGTGGAGGTCAAGGAGGTTGTTTCCTGCTTTCTCCTCTAGGGTGTTGATAGTTTCCTGTCTCACGTTCAGGTCCTTTATCCATTTTGAGTTGATTTTTGTGCATGGTGTGAGAAAATGATCTAGTTTCATTCTTCTGCATGTTGCTGTCCAGTTCTCCCAACACCATCTGTTAAAGAGGCTGTCATTTTTCCATTGGATATTCTTTCCTGCTTTGTCAAAGATTAGTTGGCTGTATACCTTGGGGTCGAGCTCTGCGTTTTCAATTCTATTCCATTGGTCTATGCGTCTATTTTTGTGTCAATACCATACTGTCTTAATGATGACAGCTTTGTAGTAGAGGCTAAAGTCTTTGATGGTGATACTTCCCATTTTGGTTTTGTTTTTCAGTATTACTTTGGCTATTCGGGGTCTTTTGTGGTTCCATACAAATTTAGGGTAGTTTGTTCTAGTTTTGAGAAGTATGCTGGTGCAATTTTGATTGGGATTGCATTGAATGTGTAGATTGCTTTGTAGTAATGACATTTTAACTATATTTATTCTTCCTATCTATGAGCATGGAATGTTTTTCCATTTCTTTGTGGGAAAGATACTTTTCTAAAGAAGACATCCAGATGGCCAACAGAAACATGAAAAGATTCTCAATGTCACTCATCATCAGGGAAATACAAATGAAAGCCCCAGTGAGATACCACCTCATGCCGGTCAGAGTAACTGAAATGAACAAATCAGGACAGTACAGATGCAGGCAAGGATGTGAAGAAATGGGAAGCCTCTTGTACTGTTGGTGGGAATGCAAACTGGTGCAGCTGCTCTGGAAAACAGTGTGGAGGTTCTTCAAAAAGTTAACAATAGAACTCCCCTATGACCCAGAAATAGCACTGCAAGGAATTTACCCAAGGGTTACAGGAGTGCTGATGCATAGGAGCACATGTACCCCAGTGTTCATAGCAGCACTGTCAACAATTGCCAAAACATGGAAAGAGCCTAAGTGTCCATCAACGGACGAATGGATCAAGAAGATGTGGTTTATCTATATGATGGAATACTACATGGCAATGAGAAAGAATGAAAGCTGGCCATGTGTAGCAACATGGATAGGCCTTGAGGGTGTTATGCTGAGCAAAATTAAGTTAGGTAGAGAAAGACAAATACCATATGTTTGCACATATAGGAGGATTACGAGGAAATTAAGGAGACCAAGGGGGAGAGGAAGGGGGAAATTGGGGGGAGAGGAAGAGAGGCAAACCATGAAAGACTCTTGAATACTGAGAACAAACTGACGACTGATGGGAGTGGGTGGGAAGGGCGAGATGGGCATGGAGGAGGGCACTTGTGGGGATGAGCACTGGGTGTTATATGGATACCAACTTGACAATAAACTATTTGTAAAAAAAATGAATCCTGCTGATTTTGGCATTACAGACAATAAATGTTTGTTGTTTTAATCCACTTATTTTGTGGCAATTTGTGGCATCCTTCCTAGAAACTCAATACACATTGTTTCTAGTTTGGGAATATTATGAACATTTGTGTACAGGATTTTATGTGGACATATTTTTTTTATTTGGGGGGATTAAATGAAAAAAAGTTCAGGATAAAGTCACTTGCTCTAAAATACTAGATCAGGGCTCCTGGGTGGCTCAGTTGGTTGAACAGCCAATTTTGGCTCAGGTCGTGATCTCCTGGTTTGTGGGTTCGAGCCCCACGTCGGGCTCTTTGCTGACAGCTGGCTCAGTGCCTGGAGCCTGCTTCTGATTATGTATCTCCCTCTCTCTCTGACTCTCCCATGCTCAAGCTATGTGTGTCTCTCTCAGAAGTAAAACATTTAAAAAAATTAAATGCTAGGTCACTTTACACTGATAATATATTTTTGATTACGTTGTCCCTCTCCAAACACAGAAACTTCCGTGTTTCCTTTGTCACTAACATAGAAGGACTGTCTTACCTCTGGTCAAATATAATAATCATCGCTGTAGACATATAACTCAGCCTCTCTAGTGATGGTAAGACTTCACACAATTAGGCCAAGCAATTTGGCCCCTTAAGTACCTCAACTGCTCTACTCTAGAACATTATGTGACTTTTATCTATACATATTTAACAAAGACCCAAGGGGGGGGCACCTGGGTGGCTCAGTCGGTTAAACAGGTGACTCTTCATTTTGGCTCAGGTCATGATCTCATGGTTCATGAGTTCTAGCCTCACATAGGGTTCTGTGTTGATGGCGTGAGGCCTGCTTGGGATTCTTTCTCTCCTTCTCTCTCTCTGCTTCTACCCCATTTTCTCTCTCTCTCTCTCTCTCAATAAATAAATAAATAAATAAATAAATAAATAAATAAATAAATAAACAAACACAAAAAACCCCTACAAAGATCCATGGTAAACAAACAAACATGGTGCTGAATAATTGTAACTTGGGTATATATAAAATTTTGTGAGATAATACTGATGCTCAAAAAATAAAAAATAAAGTATAACAAAGAACTAAAGAAGGCATTGTGAATCTTGACCTTAACTTCACATCTGACACACACACAAAAAAAGTAAAATGGGGCATATATTTAAATATAAGCCAATAATATTTTAGAATAAAATATAAAAGAAAACCTTTAGACTCAGAAGACTGAGTTTAAATTCTGCTCCTTGCCAGCTGAGTGATCTACTGTCAAATACATCATCAATAGCAAACCTTTATTTTAATCTGTCAAATGGGCTAGTTAATAACATTTCTTATGAAGTCTCAAGTATTAGACATGTTTACAAGGTAACAAATGTAAAAATGTATCTTGTACAGGGGTTGGCATATAGTGAGCATTCAGTAAATTTTCAAATGTTCCATACTTTCCCTTGTATTTTGTACTAAAATCTGCCTTTCTATGATTTCCACTCACTGGACCAATTTATATCATTAAGGGCTTCTCTGGACAAAGACAATGCTTCTTGCATGTAATAAAATATACTGTGAATCTAAAAGCACTGTCACATGGGGCAACCTAAAGTATGCCCATGGAATGAGGTGGGTGGTTTTGTTGGGTCTTTAAAATTTCAAGTCTCTAAAACCTTTAGGTAGTGAATATTGTGGAAGCAGGGAGGAGGAAAGCCATAGGCATTTTGTGAGACCTGCTTAGAGCATGACTTCTGTGGGCTACCAGGATGTCAACCATGGCTGCTGGTTGACTCGTTGCTCTTTGAATTAAGAACCTTCTCTATATAGTAGATCTCCCCTCTTCTTAGTGCAGTGAAGTCATCCTAATCTTAAGGTTGAGAACAAGCAGGGTTGCCATGGAGGCAAACTATGTTTGCCAGAACACTCTGGACAAAACCAGATGTCTGGGGTTTGTTATGCTTGCAGAAGCACAGTCTATGCACCAAACTTGATGTCAAGAATTCTTGATGAGGTTTGTAGTAGAATATGCTATCAGGCAGCCCTGTGATGTGTGACAACCAGAAACAAGCCTTATGTATATCTCTCATCACTTAGGAGCCATAACTGGGACACTTGAAATACTTTAATCCAAGCTGTCTCTCTCTCTAGAAGTCTAGGTGACTTATATAAATCCTTTTACTTATATCGAAACTGCTACATGTTCTTCTACTTCTAAGACAATGGAATACTGAATATTGTTCAAAATGGAAGATCTTATTGAAAAAGTGCTCTAGACAATAGTATTCCCTAATTTTTCTCACATTACAAGCCTTACATTTCACTCCTGATTTTCGTGGAACTTTTTCCTTTTTAGTCATATTCCTTATCATTAGCTAAGACTTCTAGAGCTCTGGGCAGTTTCAACGTGCCGAGTAAAGTGTCTGAGGTTCTTAGGTGAATGGCCCATTTGTATGCCAACATTTCTTTAGAGGTAACAATTTCTTGATTTTGAGATAGGGTCATAAGTTTAGAGAGCATTAAGGACAGTGATGTCCATTATAAACACCTGGGCAGCATTTCAAAAATTAAGTCCCAGAGTCATACAGCAGGTCTCATATCAGAATCAGTATGGCTGAAGATTACACATGTCCTTTTAACATGTTTCTCCAGTAATTCTGAGGTACCATGAAGTCTAAAAACCATTGATTTAACCCACCTTTTTTCTCTCATTTTACATAAATTATAACTGAAGTCTAGAAAGAGCATGTAACTTCCTGAATTTCACAAATATAACTGAGGAAATGTTCGGAAGGAGAGCTATGGATATAACTGTAATTTCTAAAAGTTATTTCTGTATAAAATTAATTTTCAACATAGAAAAATTAGACTTGACTTAAGGTAGTCAGTTCACTTTGGTCAAACTTCAGCATTAAAGGATAGGGGGCTTTGCAAAAATGAACTATTGGGACCACATCAAGATTAAAAGCTTCTGCACAGCAAAGGAAACAGTCTCTAAAACTAATAGGCAACCGACGGAATGGGAAAAGGTAGCTGCAGATGACATATCCAATAAAGGGTTAGTATCCAAAATCCATAAGGAAAACACCAAACTCCACACCCGAAAAACAAATAATCCAGTGAAGAAATGGGCAGAAGATATGAACAGACACTTCTCCAAAGAGGACATCCAGATGGCCAACAGACACATGAAACGATGCTCAGCATCCCTCCTCATCAGGGAAATACAAATCAATACCACACTGAGATACCACCTCACGCCAGTCAGAGTGGCTAAAATGAGCCAATCAGAGAACTCTAGATGCTGGCGAGGATGTGGAGAAACGGGCACCCTCCTACACTGTTGGTGGGAATGGAAACTGGTACAACCCCTTTGGAAACCAGTGTGGAGGTTCCTCAAAAAATTAACACTAGAACTCCCCTATGACCCAGCAATAGCACTGCTAGGAATTTACCCAAGCGATACAGGAGTGCTGATGCACAAGGGCACATGGACCCCAATGTTCATAGCAGCACTCTCCACAATAGCTAAAACATGGAAAGAGCCTAAGTGTCCATCAATGGACGAATGGATCAAGAAGATGTGGTTTATCTATACAATGGAATACCACATGGCAATGAGAAAGAATGAAATCAGGCTATGTGTAGCAACATGGATGGACCTTGAGGGTGTTATGCTGAGTGACATAAGTCAGGCAGAGAAGGACAGATACCATATGTTTGCATGTATAGGAGTATTAGGAGGAACTTAACGGAGGACCGTGGGGGAGAGGAAGAGGGGAATGGTGGGGGAAAAGGAGGGAGGCAAACCATGAGAGAATCTTGAATGCTGAGAACAAACTGAGGGCTGATGGGTTGTAGGGGAGGGGAAGGGGGGTGATGGGCATGGAGGAGGGTACTTGTGGGGATGAGCACTGGGTGTTATATGGAAACCAACTTGACAATAAACAATTAAAAATAAATAAAAATAACAACAACTAAACGGGGTAAAAAAAGATAGAGCTTTTGACTGAGGAGGCCCAAAGCCCTTGAGCTTTTCTCCAGGCAAGCCCTGAAGCCACATCCCAGTTAATGGTTCTGTAACTTAATTGAGCTAAAAATAAAATACAAGTTGGGTTTCAGGTGCTTTCTCCCCCCTTTATATTTACATAGAATTTATTAAATGATATGTTTCTTGGAGGATGAGATTAGATCTGCGTGGGATTAGATGAAAATGGGCAAGAATTTTGCATTTTTCCTGTAGCTCTCCAGTTGCCTATATAGATGCCTTCTGTAGAATACATCTCACAGGGCTTGTGTCCTGAGTCCATGTTCTTTTGAAATTTCGAGTGGGTTCAGATATTTTTGAGATGCGTCCTTTCATCCATGTCAGAAGAACAGCTTGGTTTTTTGGTTCCACTCCAAGCTAAGGACAGATTCTGTGAGACCATATTAATTAGCTTATTCTGAAACTTCAATCAGTGGTTACAAAAGGTATTTTTTTTCTTTTTTTTAATAGTTTATTGTTAAGTGGTTTCCACAGACCACCCAGTGCTCATGGATAGAAGTGCGCTCCTCCATGCACATCACCCCCCTTCCTCTCACCCCACACCCATCAGTTTCTTCTCAACATTCAAGAGTCTCCCATGGTTTGCCTCTCTCCCTCTCTCCCACTATTTCCTCCCTTCTTCTCCCCCACAATTCTCCGTTAAGTTCCTCCTAATACTCCTATACGTGCAAACATATGGTACCTGTCTTACTCTGCCTGACTTATGTCACTCAGCATAACACCCTCAAGGTCCATCCATGTTGCTACACATGGCCTGATTTCATTCTTTCTCATTGCCATGTGGTATTCTATTGAGTAGATAAACCACATCTTCTTAATCCAGTTGTCAGTTGACTTAGGCTCTTTCCATGTTTTAGCTATTGTTGAGAGTGCTGCTATGAACATTGGGGTCCATGTGCCCCTATGAATCAGCACTCCAGTATCCCTTGAGTAAATTCCTAGCAGTGCTATTGCTGGGTCGTAGGGGAGTTCTAGTGTTAATTTTTTGTGGAACCTCCACACCTTTTTCCAGAGAGGCTGCACCAGTTTCCATTCCCACCAACAGTGTAGAAGGGTGTCCATTTCTCCACACCCTTGCCAGCATCTAGAGTCCTCTGATTTGCTCATTTTAGACACTTTGACTGGCATGGAGTGGTATCTCAGTGTGGTTTTGATTTGTATTTCCCTGATGAGGAGGGATGCTGAGCATCGTTTCCTGTGTCTGTTGGCCATCTGGATGTCCTCTTTGGAGACGTGTTTGTTCATATCTTCTGTCTATTTCTTCACTGCATTGTTTATCTTTCAGGTGTGGAGTTTGGTGAGTTCCTTATGGGTTTTGGATACGAGCCCTTTACCCGATATGTCATTTGCAACTATCTTTTCCCATTCCATCGGTTGCCTATTAGTTTTATGGATTGTTTCCTTTGCCACGCAGAAACTTTTAATCTTGATGAGGTCCCAATAGTTCATTTTTGCTCTTGGTTCCCTTGCCTTCGGGGATGTGTCAAGAAATTGTTGCAGTTGAGGTCAAGGAGGTTGTTTCCTGCTTTCTCCTCTAGGGTTTTGATTGTTTCCTGTCTCACGTTTAGGTCATTTATCCATTTTGAGTTTATTTCTGTGTATGGTGTGAGAAAATGATCTAGTTTAATTCTGCATGTTGCTGTCCAGTTCTGCCAACACCATCTGTTAAAGAGACTGTCTTTTGTCCATTGCATACTCTTTCCTACTTTGTCAAAGATTAGTTGGCTGTATACTTTTCGGTTCAATTCTGAGTTCTCAATTCTATTCCATTGGCTATGTGTCTGTTTTTTTGCCAATACTGTCTTGATGATGACAGCTTTGTAGTAGAGGCTAAAGTCTGGGATGATGATGCCTCCAGCTTTGGTATTCTTCTTCAATATTACTTTGGCTATTCGGGGTCTTTTGTGGTTCCATACATATTTTAGAATAGTTTGTTCTAGTTTTGAGAAGTATGCTGGTCCAATATTGATTGGAATTGCATTGAATGTGTAGATTGCTTTGGGTAGTAATGACATTTTAACTATATTTATTCTTCCAATCCAATGGTATGTTTTCCATTTCTTTGTCTCTTCTTCAATTTCCTTCATAAGTTTTCTATAGTTTTCATCAGAGGAATGTCTTATAACTTTGGTTATGTTTCTTCCTAGGTATTTTCTGTTTTTGTGTTTTTTTTTCTGTGAAATTGTGAATGGGATCAGTTTCTTGATTTCTCTTTCTGTTGTTTCATTTTTGGTGTATAAAAATGCAACCGATTTCTGTACATTGATTTTGTATCCTGCAACTTTTCTGAATTTGTGGATCACTTCTGGTAGGCTTCTGGTGTAGTCTGTCAGGTTTTCTATGTAGAGTATCATATCGTCTGCGAAAAGTGAAAGTTTGACTTCTTCTTTGCCAATTCTGATGCCTTTGATTTCTTTTGGTTGTCTGATGGCTGATGGTAGGACTTTCAGCAATGTGTTAACCCACAGTGGTGAGAGTGGATAACCCTGTCGTATTCCTGATCACAGGGAGAAGGCTCTGAGTTTTTCCCCGTTGAGGATGATGTTGGCTGACGGCTTCTCATAGATGGCTTTTATGATATTTAAGTAAGTTCCTTCTATCCTGACTTTCTCGAGGGTATTTAATAAGAAGGATCCTGTATTTTGTCAATTGCTTTTTCTACCTCTATTGACAGGGTCATATGGTTTTTATCTTTTCTTTTGTTAATGTGATGTATCACAATGATGATTTGGGAATTTTGAATCAGCCCTGTAACCCACAAACGAATTCCACTTGATCTTGGTGGATAATTCTTTTCATGTGCTGTTGAATTGATTAGCAAGTATCTTGTTGAGGATTTTTGCATTTGTATTCATCAAAGATATTGGCCTGTAGTTCTCTTTTTTGTTGGGTCTCTGTCTGGCTAGGGAATCAAAGTGATGCTGGCTTCATAAAATGAGCCCGGGAATTGTCCTTCTATTTCTATTTTTTTGAAAAGCTTGAGAAGAATCTGTTTTAATTCTGTGTTAAATGTGTGTTAGAATTTCCCAGGGAAGCCATCTGGGCCAAGGCTCTTATGTTTTGAGACATTTTTTATAACTAATTTGTTTTCCTCACTAGTTATTGGTCTGTTCAGACTTTCTACCTTTTCCCATATTAATTTTGGTAGTGAATCAGTGTTTAGAAATTTGTCCATTTCTTCTAAGTTGTCCAATTTTTGGCATGTAATTTTTCATAGTATTCCCTGATAATTGCTTGTATTTCTGAGGGATTGGTTGTAATAAGTACATTTTCATTCATGATTTTGTCATTTGAGTGCTCTCTCTTTTCTTTTTGAGAAGCATGGCTAGAGGTTTGTCAATTTTCTTTATATTTTCAAAAAACCAATTCTTGGTTTCATTGATCTGTTCAACTGTTTTTTGGTTTCTATATTGTTTATTTCTGCCCTGGCCTTTATTATTTCTCTTCTCCTACTGGGCTTAGGGTGCTCTTGTTGCTCCGCCTCTAGTTGCTTTAGGTGTGCTGTTAGATTTTGCACTTGCTCTTTTTCTAATTTGTTGAAACAGGCCTGGAGTGCAATGTACTTTCCTCTTTGGACTGCCTTTGCTACATCCCATAGAATTTGGACTGTTGTGTTTTCGTTTTCATTTGTTTCCATATATTTGTTAATTTCCTCTCTAATTTCCTGATTGACCCATTCGTTCTTTAGTAGGGTGTTCTTTTACCTCCGTGTTTTTGGAGGTTTTCCAGACTTCTTCCTGTGATTGTGATATGAAAGTGTGGATGGTATGACCTCAATTCTTTTATATTTATTGAGGGCTCCCTTATGTCCAATATGTGATCTGTCTTGGAGAATGTGCCATGCATACTTGAGAAGAAAGTGAATTCTATACCCTCAGGATGTCGAGTTCCTAATATATCTGTCAGATCCATCTGACCCAAATTGTCATTCGAGTCCATTGTGTCTTTAGTCATTTTCTGTCTGGTTGATCTTTCCAGTGTTGTAATTGGAGTATTAAAGTCCTATGAGCTATTTGCTATTAGCAGGTTCTTATAGATAAGAGGGTGTCTGTTTGTGATTAATTGTTTTATGTATTTAGGTGCTCCCATATTTGTTGCATAGACATTTATAATTGTTAGCTATTTCTGATCGATAGACCCCGTAATTATTATATAATACCCTTCTCCATCCCTTGTCATTATTTTTAATTTAAAGTCCAGTTTGTCTGATGTAAGTACCGCTACTCCAGCTTTCTTTTGACGTTGAGTGGAATGATAGATATTTCTCCATCCCCTTACTTTCAATCTGAAGTTGTCCTCTGGTCTAAAATGAGTTTCTTGTACACAGCAAATAGATGGATTTTGTTTTTGATCCATTCTGCTACCCTATGTCTTTTGATTGAGGCATTTAGTCCGTTTACATTCAGTGTTATTATTGAAAAAATATGGTTTTAGAGTAATCGTGTTCTTTGTGGGATTCATGCTTGTGGTGGTGTCTCTGATATCTTGCTTTCCTTAAACATTTCCCTCAGAGAGTCCCCCTCAGGATTTCTTGTAGAGCTGTTTTAGTGGTGACGAATTCTTTCAATTGTTGTTTATTTGGAAAGACTGTTATCTCTCCTTCTTTTCTGAATGACAGGCTTGCTGGCTTGAGGATTTTTGGCTGTATATCTTTTCTGTTCATCACA
The DNA here is from genome assembly GCA_017311185.1 of Proteles cristata cristata. NCBI lineage: Eukaryota > Metazoa > Chordata > Mammalia > Carnivora > Hyaenidae > Proteles > Proteles cristata. The sequence goes on along the minus strand of JAESUZ010002524.1, from coordinate 43,358 downwards.
TTGAAGATATTCTGCCATTCCTTTCTAGCCTGTCAAGTTTCAATAGATAGGTCTGTCACCACTCTGATAGGTTTCCCTTTGTATGTTAGGGCCCTTTTCTCCCTAGCTGCTTTCAGAATTATCTTTGTCCTTATATTTTGCCATTTTCACGATGATATGTCGTGCCGAAGATCAATTCAAGTTATGCTTATGGGAAATTCTTTTTGTCTCTTGGATTTCAATGTCCCTTTATTTCCCCAGATTGGAGAAATTCTCTGCTATAATTTGTTCAAAGACTTCTTCAAAGCCTTTCCCTCTCTCTTCCTCTTCTAGAATTCCTATGATATGGATATTATTCTGTTTGATTTATCACGGAGCTCTTAAACTCTCCTTTTGTGTTCCTGTATCAGTTTATCTCTTTTTCTCAGCTTCCTCTTTTTCTATAATTGTGTCTTCTAAATCACTTCTCCTTTCTGCCTCTTCAATCCATCCATTGTTCGCCTCCATTTTATTTGGTATCTCATTTGTAGCATTTTTTAATTCATCACAACTATTTTTAAGCTCCATAGTCTTTGTAGCATTGTTTTCCTGATGTCTTCAATGCCTTTTTCAAGCCCTGGGGTTAATTTTATGACTATTATTCTAAATTCTTGTTCAGTTATTTTACTTGTATCTGTTTTGAGCAGTTCTTTAGCTGTCAATTCTTCCTGGAATTTCTTTGGAGGAGAGCTCTTTCATTTCATCATTTTGGTTAACTTTCTATGTCTTGTTAGTTTTAAAAGCTTGTTATGCACCCTGCACCTCTGAGTGCTGCCGTACCAAAGAAGGCTCTTTGACTCTCCAGGGTCTTTCCATTCAGAAAATGTTCTTTGAATGGTATCTCTTTGTCTCTCTTGTTGAGTCCTTCGGTATTTTACTTTCCTACTCATAGTGGTATTTTGGACTCTCCACCATGTCTTCTTTGGCTTGTTTTTTGAGGTAGCCCTGTAAAAGAAAACAGACAGACAAACACACAGGGAACAAAGGCACACAAATGCACAGACAAATCCAACAAAAATGCAAACCGAAATGGAAAACGAAAATGAAAAAAGAAAAGAGGAAGGAGAGAAGGCGAATAATAAGAAATAAAAATACATAAAAAAGAAAACAATAAGAAAATAAAGGAAAAAAGAAGAAACCCAAAAGACAAAGGGCAGTCTAAAGCATATAACCAGATTTCCCAGCTACAAATAAATAGCCGAGTGTATGCAGTGCTGGTGGAAGAGCATAGAGAAAGAGAAATGACAGGGTGGGGATGAGGCGAAATTGGAAATGAAATGAGCAGGCAGAAGGAATAAGCGACTTTTTCCAAAGAGCGAAAGAGTGGAATATCGTTAGAGAAGAGGCAAATGAAATGATGATGATGCTATCCAGAGAAACTATATAGTCTGATTACTCCAGAGAGAAAGAGATGAAAAGGTATTGGTGGAAGTATAAAATTTACATCTAGATAATGGATTAAATGTGACTGTTTAAGCAAGCCAGTGACCGTAATTAGTCAGGGCAGTGCATCCGTATTGGTCTTGCCATAGCTCCGGTAAAAAAAAAAAAAAAAAATGCAGCTCACTATCAGGGATGGGCATGGTTTGGTCCAGTGTGTTCCACAGGGGTCCTGCCTTGGTGGTTGTGGGGAGAAAAGTGGTGGTGCCCTGGTCCCTTCTTGAACCAAGCGTTGCAGCTCACTCTTTTGGGTCTGATTTCCTTGTGCCGGGGGTGTAGCCAAGCTGGGCCGTACTCTATATCTCAAGCCAAGCCTCGTTTCCAGATCTCAGCTCGCAGGTGAGTCCCTCAGAGCAGTTTCAAGCCTCTTGCTTTCTCCTTTCCCTGGGGATCGAACCAGAAGCCGCTGCTCCCATCTCCTCCAGGTCAGGCTGGCTATTGAGGAGTAGTTTCATCCGGCGTCGCCTGGGACCAGTACGTCCCGCCTAGGGTCACCCAGACAGCAGGAAACCGGGTCCCTCTGTGTCTGTGCCCCCATCTTCTGAAATATAAACTCGCGGGCAAATCCCTCAGAGCAGTTTCAAGTCTCTTGCCTATCCCCTGGCGATCCAGCCAAGCCAGAAGCACAAAGACACATCCCCTCCAGGTCGAGCTGGTGAGCAGGGAGCAGTTTCCCCCGGGGTCTCCTGGGAGGAGTGCATCCCGCCTAGGGTCAGCTGGAGAGCAGGACACCAGATCCCTCTGTGTCCCCAGTGGAGGTTTTCCTCTTCTCCAGCGACAGGGACAGTGTCTTGAGCAGTTTCAGCCACTCTTTTCCCCCCTATACTCACTCTGGCTCCCCTCAGAGGGGGATCCCACCCTCCTTCTGTGTCTCCGGTTCCGGCCCGATTTTATCTTTCCCAGTTTGGACTCACGCTATAAGGTTTTCTCAGTGGGCTCTGTCTCCTTTTCCTCCCAAACTCCTGCATCCTGTAAGGGTTCCTATGGTTTCAGGCCTTCTCCGTGTGAGAGATGGGGGCGAGTGAGATGTATGGAGCTCCCTACTTCTCCACCATCTTGCCTCTCCAATCAAAAGATATTTTTCAATCAGTAGTGAGACATACACAGAAGTCCTATAGTTAAGATAAAATCTCTGGTAGTGTTGAACCCCAAACTTCAGTGATTTATTAGTGACTATCATTTTGTAACAAAAAGGGCATTAATGGATAAATGTCTGGGAATCTGTAGAGTAACAGACGGAAAGGAACGTGAAGAGAAAAAGCAAAGGAGGCAACAAAGATGATTCCTGGAATTTCAAGATTCAGCTACAAAGAGGCTACTCTTATTTTTCAAATTGACATTTTTTATAAAATTTTAAAAAGTCACTCATGATAAAATAAGGTCTTAAAAAAGGTGAAAATGTTCTTATCTCTCTTATTACAGTTGACACCAAATCTGTCCATTTGTTACAGTCTGGGTCTTCTTTTCTTGAAAAACTCCCTAGTCCTTACTGAATCTGGGTTGTGTTGTAGATGGAATCAGGAAGTATCTTGATTGCATATTATTCTGAGGATTCACTGGAGAGGTGATCCTGACCCACAATTTCTCAATTCCTCTGAAGAAGGAAAAGTTAAGATTACTCATTAGGTGCTTTGAAGAGCCTTGGAGAAAAAAAAAAATTCCAGGTGTCTTGGTCTGGTAAAAAAAAAAAAAAAAATCATTGCTTGCTGATGTTCATGAAATAGGCAAGACTATGGACCTTGCATTTTATTGGAAGGAGTTCTAGCTGTGAAGTCATGATCAAGTCTTAGATCTCTTATGGACCCATGGCAGAATATGTGCCTTTGGGCAATCTGTATGACCATTTCATGTTATTCTTCACCGAGTAATTGAGTACTAGGGTCTCATGCAAGTTAAATAACCTGTCATTCCAGGACTTCCAACAAGTAGATTCACCCAAGTGTCTGAATATTTCTCTACCAATCATCTGGCTCCATTATTTAAGCCTGCCTTGGACATGTTTTTCCTCTAGTTCTCACATTATTCTTCCTATTTGGAATCCTTACCCCCTTTCTTTCACCCCATCCAAACCTTCCACAGACCAAGTAAAAATCCCATTTCTTCAAAGGAATAGGTCTTTTGTGTCCTTCCAGGGTTCTTTCCCTTTCCTCTACTCTCACTGTGTACAACTCATTTGTTACTTTTCATCACTATGTTTATGTCTTGCTTCCTCAACTAAACTCTAAGTTTCTTGAGCGCATAAAGAGCATTCTACTCAATGAATTCAATAAATAGGTATAAAACCTCTTTATAAATTACTGATTTTGGCACTTACTCTATGTAAATTATTTTAAAAGGTGACTATGAAATAGTAAAAAGATTTGGAATAAGATTTGGGTGCTGTTTTTGGCCACTTCACGTTAGTAAGTGAAGATATATCACAGTCAATGTTGTCTTCCTTTAGGAAAATCATCACAGCTATTCAGCCTAGCCCTTCCATATGATGGTTTAAAACTTCTCTGTAATGTTTTCTCCAAATAGCTCCTCTGCTGCTGCTGTCACGTTTCCAGTCACAGGAAATGAGTTTCTGAGTACTCAGGTACTTCTCAGAGCAGATAGTTCCCTTTCGCAATATTAGTAGCTCTTATTTCCCTTAAACTGAAATCTATTTCCATATAGCCTCTATACCCTGCTTTTGTAATAACAGAGACTAATACAATATTGTTCATTCTTCAGAAGGAAGCTCTTTAAATATTTGAAGGCCTCCATGATATCTTTAATCCAATAATGTCTTTGAAAGTGAATGGGTATCTTCCTTCCAGTCCTTGGGGAAGAGTACACAAGGCCTCACATATTAGAAACAACCTCCACTTTGGAAAGTGTATATATTCAATTAAACAAATACTGTGCTTTGCTCTGGAGACCCACAGATGAACAACCTAGTGCCATCAAAAAGCTCTTTGTCCAATTGGAAAAGCAAGCATTAATTGAATAAATAACAATACAGAACGGTAACCACAAAGACAAGCACAGGTATATCCTTCATAAATATATCTATGCTGAGAGGAGAAGGCTTTAGGTAACGAAAAGATTTTCAGAGGAAATGAGATGTACACTAAAGTCTGGAAAATTTAACAAAGTCTAGGGGTTAGCAAGCAGACAATGGGGCTAAAAAAATTTTTAGAAAGAGTGCAGTGTTTACTAAGCTTCAGAAAAATAAAATAGTCAAGGATGACTTTAGTATTTCTAGCTAGAGTGGCTACATAAATGGTGACGTCATTAACCAAGATGGGAATACAGGAATAGAAGGTCTGACAGATGGTGACTGGACTTAAATGTATAATGAGTTCCACTTCAAACATTTTAAGTCTGAAGGGCACACAAAAATAAGGATCACTGTATATGAAAGACACATAAAATGTGTGTGTGTGTGTGTGTGTGTGTGTGTGTATGTGTGAGTAACTGCTGTCCAGCACCACATGATCTCCTTCCACAATGTGTGCTCAAAAAATTTCAGGATCTAGGCATTGAAGCCACAATTCCTAAAATGTAATCAGTGGATCATGTTAGTCAGAATCACTAAGTCATTTGTTAAAATAGAGCTCTGGGCACCAACATTATGAAATATTTTGAGAAACACTGCTTTAAATGGTAAGCTTATAATCACTTTTGGCGAGCCACTCCCATCCTCGACATTTTTGACACGTCGTTGTTACTAACAGAATTAACTCAGCATCAGAACTGCAATAAACCCTTTGGATTAGAGTAGCATAATCCTACAAGTTTCACTTTCTCTCTCTACATATGAACATAAATAAATTCTACATATATAAATATAAAGAGAAATACATATGTTTTACTCCATTTCAATATCAGAAATGTGTCTTGAATCTCCGTATATGTGTGTGTATGTGTGTGTTTACATTAAGCAATTACCATTTCTGCCACTCAGTTTACAAACACATACTACCTTGCACTGCACACACATTGTGAAACCAAGCTTCTTTACATGACCAAATCTGCACCCCACATTGGACACTGGCTCAAGTCAGAGATAGAATTTAATTCATTTGGTTGTTCCAACAATTGAATACTGCAACAGCTGACTAGAGCATTTCCAAAGTATATTTAAACTATGCTGATATGAATTTCAATAAAGAAACCTGAAAATTATCAAGTCTAGATATCTAACCGTGCTCATTTTCTCTCCTTACCCAGGAGAAATTACGGTGAGTCTAGTACTATTTGAATAATTACCCAACTTCAAAACAATCCAGAAAGGACAAAAAACAATCCTAAATATGTATGTAAAAACAATAGAGCTGCAAAATATGTGAAGCAAAATTTAATATAACTGAAAGGGGAAATAGATAAGTAAACATTATGGTTGGAGACTTCAATATTCTTTTCTTACCAATTAAAAATACAACTAAACAGAAAATCAGCAAATATAGAATTCAACCTTATCAACAGGTTGATCTAATCAGCATTTATAGAAATTCCAACTGGTTAACAACAGAATGCACATTCTTTACAAAACTCTAGAGAATGTATATCAAGATAGACCATATCCTGGGTCTAAAACAAACCTAAATAAGTTTAAATATCTTAAATCATACCAATTGTATTCTCTGATCACAATGGACTCAAACTAAAAATCAGTAAGAGAAAGATCACAGAAAACTCTCCAAACATTTAGCTATTAATAAACAAACTACTAAATAATATAAGACAGTCTTAAAGGAATTTAAATAATACACTGAAATTAATGATAATTAAAATACTATAGACTAAAACTTATGTGACACACCCAAAGCAGTGCTGAGAAAAAATTTTATTGTGCTAAATGTACTTATTGGAAAAGAAGAAAAGTCTCAAATCCATAACCAAAGCTCCCACCTCAATAATTTGTTAACAAAAGTGAAAAAAAGCATAAAACTCAAGTAAACAGAAGGTAGGAAATAATGAAGATAAGAGTAAAATTCATGATTGTAAGCACAAAAACAATAGAAAAATTAAATGAAACAAAGAGCTAGTTCTTTAAAAAGGTGAATAAAAAAATGACAAATCCCTGAAAGATAAATGAAGACACAAGTTACCAATATCAGGAATTTAAAATAGTATATAGGGCGGAGGGGGGGGGGGACCTTGGAGCGTCTTGGTGTGGAGGCTGAGCTCTCTGACCCAGAGCTTATCTGCAGGCGGGCTGCGCAACCAGTGAAAGCACCCCCTGGTGTCAGTTTCCTGGCGGCTCACAAGGCAAGATGGTGGAGAAGTAGGGAGCTCAGTACATTTTGCTCACACGCATCTCTCAAACAGAGAAGACCTGGAGCCATATTACACTGAACTGCAGGAGTCTGGGAGAAAAAGAGACAGAGCCCACTAAGAAGACAGCCTCATAGGTGTGTGATTGCGAACTGGGGAAAATAAAAGCTGGCCGGGGACCGGTGACATGGAGGGGAGGGAGAAGCTCCTTGGAGAGCCTCCGAGAGATGAGGGGAAGAGAAAGAGCGGGTGAAACTGCTCATAGAACTGTCCCTGGAGAAGAGAAAAACTTCAGCCTGGACAGAGAAGGATCCTATTTCTAGCTGTAGTGCTTTCTTTGGGCTGGGTGCCCTGGTGCCAGGCGGAACCAGGAGAAACTGCTCCGCTGCTTTCCTGGCTCGATCCCCAGCTGGGAAGCGGCCCAGCCTACAGGATTACATTTTGCGAAGCAACATTAAAGCTTGCGGACTAAGATCTGGAAACAGGGCGGGGCTTGGGGCATAGAACACGACCCACCTTGGCTACACCCACGGCACAGGGAGATCGGACCCAAAAGAGTGATTTGCAACACTTGGTTCCAGAAGGGATTGGGGTACCGCCATTTTTCGCCCCACAACCACCAAGGCAGGGTCTCCGGGAGCTTCTCTCAGGACCTACTTGTAGTGGTATTTGGGACTCTCCACCATGTGTACTTTGGCTTGTTTCTTGAGGTAGCCCTAGAAAAGAAAACAGACAGACAAACACACAGGGAACAAAGGCACGCAAAGGCACAGACAAATCCAACAAACAAGCAAACGGAAAGGGAAAAAGAAAAAGAAAAAAAAAAAGAAGAAAAAAAAACGAGAAATAAAAGAAGAAAAGAAAAAAGACCAAAAGACAAAGGACAGTCTAAAACATAAAACCAGAATTCCCAACTACAAATAAAGAGCAGGGTGTATGCAGTGCTGATGGATGAGCATATACAAAGAAAGAAATGACAGGGCAGGCATAAAGTAAAATTCCACAATGACCAGACAGAGAGACTAAAAGGCTTAATGCAGAGAGAGAAGAGGAGAATATGGTAGGAGGCAAGGAGAGAGAAACGAAGATAATGTTACTCAGACAAACTATATAGTCTGATTACTCCAGAGTGAGAGAGAGATAGAAAGGTAGTGATGGAGGTGTAGAATATACATCTAGAAAATGGATTAAATGTGACTGTTTAAAGAAACCAATGACCAGAGTGCCCCAGTCCAGTAGATGGGGAGGGATATGAATGAGACAAGGGAAAATATATCTGAATAGAAATAATTGATCTAGAATTAATCATGACAGTGCATCCATGTTGGTCTTGCCCTGGGCTCTGGTAAAAACAAAACAAAACAAAACAAAACAAAACAAAGCAGCGCTCTATCGGGGATGGGCATGGTTTGGTGTAGGCAGGTCTTAGCCTCCACTGTGTTCCATGGGTTGCTCCCTGAGGTACTGCCCTGGTGGTTGTGGGCAGAAAAATGGCAGCGCCCCAGTTCCTTCTCAAGCCAAGCTTTACAAATCACTCTTTTGGGTCCGATATCCCTGTTCCTCAGTGTAGCTAAGGTGGGCCGTGCTCTATGCCCCAAGTCTCACTTCATTCCCGGGTCTTATTCTGTGCCCTTTATTGATACCGCCTGAAATATAATTCCGCAGGCTGGGTTCTTCTCAGCCCGGGATCGAGCCAGGAGGGCAGTGGAGCAGTTTCTCCTGGCACCGTCTGGGACCAGGGCACCCAGCCCAAAGTCAGTACCACAGCTAGAACTATGATCATTCTCCGTCCCTAGCCGAGGTTTTTCTCTTTTCCATTGAGCAGTTTCAGTCACTCTTTATTTTCCTCTGGACTGAACACCGCTCCCTGCAAAGGGGATTCCCTCCCCTCCCTCCGTGTCTCAGGGTCCCATCCAGATTTTATCTTCCCGAGTTCACACTCACGCACCTATGAGGTTGTCTTCTCAGTGGACTCTGTCTCTTTTCCTCCCAAACTCCTGTGGTTCAGTGTCCTATGGCTTCAGGCTTTCTCCGTTTGAAAGATGGGGGCAGTGAAATGTACAGAGCTCCCTACTTCTTCATCATCTTGACTCTCAAGATAACGTTTTCAGTTCATGATGCTGGAAAAATTGGACATTAATAGCCCTAAGAAGAACCTTGACCAAAACCTCACATCTTATACAATTACTCCAAAAAGACCACAAACTTAAATGTAAAATCTAAAACTATAAAACTCTTGGAAGATAACACAGAAAAAAATCTTTGAGATTCAAGGCTTGTTGAAGTCATAGACATGACACAAAAGTATATTCCATAAATAAATTAAGAAAATAGGTGTCATCAAAATTTAAAAAATAACACATTTTTTCTTAGACCCCTATTAAGAGTATGAAGTCAAGGTACAGACTAAGAAAAAATATTTGTAAGCCAGTTTTTTGACAAAAGTCTCATATTTGGAATATATAAAGAATTTTCAAAACTCTAGAGTACCAAAACAAACAATCCAAATGGAAGATATGCATTGGACATGAACAAACATTTCACCAAAGATGTCAAATCCATGAAAATTTTTTCAACATCAATAGTCATTAGGGAAATGAAAATTAATATCACCATTAGATATCAATACAGATCTGTCAGAATGACTAAAAATAGTGACAACATTAAATACTGGTAAGGATACAGAAAAAGTGGATGACTCACATTGCTGGTGACAAGTTAAAATGGTAAAAACACAAATACCATATGGCCCAGCAATTGCACTCTTGGGCATTAATCTTAGAGAAATGAAAATTTATGCTCACAGAAAATTTGTACACAAATATTTATAGTAGCATTACTCAAAACAGTAAAAATGTATACAATCCAAATGCCCAAATCCAAATGTCTTGTAAATCCATAAACACATCCTGGTGCATCCATACCATAAAATACTACTCAGCAATACAAATGAATGAACTACTGATACATGCAACAACCTGGGTGAATCTTTAGAGAATTATGTTGGTTTAAGCCATTCTCTAAGGGTTACATAATGTATAATTTCATATATGTAACATTCTTGAAATCACAAAATTATAGAAATGGAGAACATGTTAGTGATAACCAGGTGTTAAGGAGGGTGTGGGAACTAGAGGGAAGTGGGTGTGTTTATAAAAGGGTAATATGAGTGATTCTTGTGGTAATGTTCTGTATCTTGACTATGTCAGGTCATTATCTTATTTGTGACATATTGGTTTTGCAAGGTGTTATTATTGAGGAAGCAAGATACAGAGTACACAGGATCTTTCTATATTATTTATTATAATTCCATGGGAATCTAAAACTATCTCGAAATAAAACATACATTATAAAGAAAAGATATAAGCATGTTATTTCCATTATCAAAACCCTTTGATAGTTGTCTAGTAGGTTTGTATACTACAAAGTTCTTCAAGGTCCACCACTTGTTCAATTATCTTTCTAGCCCCACTTCCCACCATTGCCTCCCCCTCTCCTTTTTCCTCCCCTCCTCAAAATCATTAAATGCTCAGAGAAGCCAACCTATATAGTGTTCTTGTAAAACTTTTTAAAAGGCATGACTTAGCATCATTGTGAAAATTAGATTAAAGTTGTTCTTACATCATTCAGTTAGACGCAGCCATATGTTGGGGATCACAGCTAGAGAGACAGAGAAAGAGCTATATTTTCATCAGTAATTAAGCATTCATTGATTATGGCAATACTTTCCTTACTGTTCTCAAATACTGGAAATTTTATCATCTGAATTTTGGTTCTCATCACCTTTCTTGACTGAGTGCCCATCCCTTCAACTATTATAATTGTCTTATTTTATGACAGTCTACTCCACTATATTAGAAGCTTCTGGTGGACATAAATGGGTCTATTTTATCAGTATGACCATGACACAACACAAGGCCTAACATAGAGTAGGTGCTCAGGGAGTGTTTAGTGAACTGAACAAAATTTGCTGAGCCCTTCAAGTAAGTCCTTCCCCTTCCCCCAGCTACCTTTGACTCCCAGAAGTAAAGGGCTTAAAGGTCACTCTATGGATCTAGTGAGTGTAAAACAACTTGTTCAACCCATAAAAGTGCTTAGATAATTATACTGTAGCCAAGCCAGTTGCTTATTAAGGTGCTCTGGATTTAAGACAGGCTAAGCAGGCAGAGCTATCACTCAGAGCTCTTGACACGAGGAAGACTGAGATAAAGCTATCGGTGTACTACCCCCCACCCCCACACTTTTGGTAACCACAATGAGCTGTGCTATATTCTGCTTTGGGTTTGAATTTCTATTCCTTCATTTGAGGAGCACTTTAATGTTTGGACCCTTATTTAATATTTGCTTCTTCTTTGATTTTTAGCAACATGTCTTCTGTCTTAAAAGCTTGAGAGCAGAAGTCCAAAAATGTATCATTAAAGATATTTAAGATAATGCACAGAAACCATAATAAATAAGAAAAAGAAGAAACGCAAAACTAGCCACCTCGTCTGTTGCACCTTTTTGCCAACAAATTTGAAACTGGTTTTGGGATTCTTTGGCATACAGGCATAGAGATCCTCCTATTTACAGAGTCTATGAGGGGCATTTGACGTAGGTGACAAAAGTGACTGCAGGCACACAGAAAGAATAATTCAATAACCAGTTGTATATTGTGGTCCTTAATGAGCTTCCTAGGCTCCCTACAAAAGTGAAGTAGTAATTTATTTTCCCATTGCTGGTAGTGACAGTGGAATATGATTCTCAGCTATCAACTTCCATCAGGAGTTCCCTCATTTGAAAAGAGATGTCTTGCTCAAGGTAATGCCCACTTTCCAGAGCAAATCCAGAGAGATATGCCTTCAGTCAATGATAAATATGGGGATATGAAGGTTGGAACAATTTGAGGCAACTCTGAAGGATTATTACAATTTCAGAATTCCCTGTAGGTTGACCTGAGGCCTCTTGATACTGCATTATGGATCAATGTCAGTTCTACTTACTATGCCCAATTATACTTACTTCCTTTCATTTCCATATATATTGATCTTAAGGGCACTCACAATATTTCTACTGCATGCTAATCTCTGTGTCTGATTTCCAGGGACAAAAATTCTGACGATTTTCTTCAGGGTTCCCAGAGGGTATCTTGAACATATTGGGCTCATCTGCTAGGCTGTGAGTTTCCCATGGGCAATGACTTTGGGGTCTTAGCCACGTATAGCCCATTGTCTGGCAGGTACATAACATATGTTCAGGAAATATTGGTACAATTTAACTTAATAGCCCTAATAAAGAAATAAATTACAGGGGAAAAGAGTTCTAAGAAATGTTGTGTTTCAGAAAATGGTAATCTTTCTCTCTCTCTCTCCCTCTCATTCTCTCTCAAAATAAATAAAACATTTAAAAAATTTAAAATGCAGAGCACAGAAAAAACTATAAAACATATGTGTAAAATGTAACCTGTTTGGTGAAAACTATAGAAAACTTATGAAGGAAATTGAAGAAGAACAAAGAAATGGAAAAACATTCCATGCTGATGGATCAGAAAAATAAATGTTGTTAAAATATCTTTACTACCCAAAGCAATCTATACATTCAATGCAATCCCAATCAAAATTGCACCAGCATTCTTCTCAAAGCTAGAACAAACTATCCTGAGCCAAAATAAAAAACCAGACACTTAACCTATTGAGACACCCAAGAACCCCTGTTTAAACAAATTTCTTTAAACAAGGTAAGGGGAATTTTGTTTCCATACATGTTTTAAAAAGAAAACAATGCAAAACAAAAACCTACTGGTGCAGCTTTTCCTTCATGCTACTCTGTACTGCTTGTTTTACTTTTTTCCTTCTAAAGTGAGAACGTACTTGAAAAATTCTTTTACAGTTACCAGTCCCCAGTTTACACTCACTATGAGACAGTGTATTTTCCTATCTCCACTCTCTGATTGTCTGATGGAGTATAATAAGAACTACAGTTCCAAGAATTATGTCACATCAGTGTTTTTTATTTGTTTTGTTTTTGTTTTTGTTTTTAACTATTTCCAGGTCTAGAGTTTTGTTTCTGGGAAACAAAGTGCTCAAAATACAATAAACTAGTCATCCTCATCACCACCTCATTAGTTGTACATTTATTCTCTGGAAGGCACTGTCTTTGATTTACTGTAGAAAAAGTGATAGATGAAGGATAATTGGTATTCTTTTGATTTCTGCATTTTTTGGTTAAAAGAAGTGTTTAACTTTCTATTATGTGGAAACATTTAAAATTCCTTTTCAAAAGTTTAAAGGCAATTAAGTTGATCATTTCACATGGTTCAACGTAATAGTTGTTATAAAAAATAGGTACCTGAGTCACAAAATGAAAGTAGGTGAAAACTGAGGCATGCCCATAAGGTAATTCCTAAGTAGATTATTCTTGTGCTTTTAAACGTTTGTCTGTCTGTATGTATGTATGGTTGTCGGTTTGTTTGTTTATTTGTTTAGAGAGATCATGAGCAGGGGAGGGACAAGGAGAAGGAGACAGAGGATCTGAAGTTCGCTCTGCGCTGACATCCTGATGCAAGGGTCAAACTCACAAACCACGAGATCATGAGCTGAGGCGAAGTTGGGTGCTTAATGGAATAAGCCATATAAGTGCCCTCTAGGCAGATTATCCTTACATTAATCATGTGTTTATAATTTGCTGCAAATTCTGAAATTAGATAGATATCTGATTTTTATTGTGAATGAGAAGTTTCCTCTCTCTTCTCAGCATTTATAGGTATATTAAGAGAATGTTGACAGAAGTTGCATTGGGAACAACTGGTAGATATATCCCTGCCAGCCTTCCAAAAGCTTTTTTTGAGGTATGATTGTTGTACAATAAAATATGCATACATAAACTGTGCAATTTGATGTTATCATGTAAGCACTTAAAAAATCATTGCATTCAAGATAATGAACACATCTATATCTAACCCTCTGCTATTGCCAGTCTCTGCCACAGCTCTATTCCTTTTGACAAAGGAGGGAAGAATAGGCAATAGGAAAAATATCTCTTCAAAAAAGGTGTTGGGAAAATTAGACAGCTACATTAAAAACCGATGCAGCAGGACCACTTTCTTACATGATACATAAGAACAAACTCAAAATAGATGAAGGACCTATATGTGAGACCTGGAACCATAAAAAGCTTAGAGGAAAGAAGGCAGTAACTTCTCAACATTGGTCATAGTAACGTTTGTCTATATATGTCTCCTAAGGCAAGGGAAATAAAAGCAAAAATAAACTATTGGGACTACATCAAAATAAAAAGCTCTGCAGAGCGAAGGAAACAGTCAACAAAACTAAAAGACAACCTACTGAATGGGAGAAGATATTTGAAAGTGACATGTCCAAAACAGAGTTAGTATCGAATATATATAAGTAAATTTTATACAACTTAACATCACCTAAATGAATGACCCAATTAAAATATGAGCAGAAAATATGAGCAGACATTTCTCCAAGAAAATATCCAGATAGGCAACAAACACACGATAAGATGTATAAAGATCACTCATCATCAGGGAAATGCAAATCAAACCTACAATGAGATATGAACTCACACCTGTCAAAATGCCTAAGGTTAAAAACACAAGAAGCAACAAGTGTTGGTGAATATGTGGAGAAAAAGGAATCCTCATACACTGTTGGTTGGAATGAAAACTTATGCAGCCACTGGGGAAAACATTACGGTGGTTCCTCAGAAAATTAAAACTAGAATTACCATATGATCCAGTAATTCCACTCTGAATATTAATCCAAAGATTAAAATAATAATAATTAAAAAAGACACATGCACCTCTATGCTTTTTGCAGCGCTATTTATAATAGGCAAATTATGGAAGCAAGCCGTGTGTCCTTACAGAGATGAATAAAGAAAGTTGTGTATACACACACACAAGTGGTATGTAAAATACACAATGAAATATTTCTAAACAATAAATAAAGAATAAAATATTGCCATTTTCAATGAAATGGATGGAACTAGAATGTATTATGTTAAGCAAAATATGTCAGCCAGATAAAGACAAATATCATATGATTTCATTCATATTTGGAGTTTAAGAAACAAAACAACTAAATAAATGATAAATATAGTACTAATCCCCTTCACACATTTCACTCATCCCCCCCACATTTCCTCTAACAACCATCAGTTTGTTCTTTATATTTAAGAGACTATTTTTTATTTATCTTTTTTCTTTGTTTAGTTGTTTTGTTTCTTAAATAGCTTTTTTTATCCATTCATCAGCCTATGAACATTTGAGCTCTTTGCATAATTGGGCTATTATTGATAAAGTTGCTATCAAAATTGGTGTGTGTGTGTCCTTTTGCATCTGTAATTTTGTATCCTTTGGCTAAATACTTAGTAGTGCAAGTCATAGGGTAGTTATATTTTCACTTTTTTGAGGAACCTCCATACTGTTTTCCAGAGTGACTGCACCAGTTTACATTTCTACCAAAAGTGCAAGAGGATTCCCTTTTCTCCACATCCTCACCAACATCTGTGGTTTCCTGTGTTGCCAATTTTAGCCTTTCAGACTGGTTTAAGGAGATATTTCATTGTAGTTTTGGATTCGTATTTCTCTGATGATAAGTGATGTTGAGTAAATTCTCATGTGTCTGTGAGTCATATGTATGTCTTCTTAGGAAAATTTATTCATGCTTCTTGTATTATTTCTTCACTGGATTATTTGGTTTTTAGGTGTGCACTTTGAAGAGTTATTTATAGGTTACTAACCCTTTATCAGATATGGGATTTGTAAATATCTTCTCTCGTTCCAAAGTTTGACTTTCAGTTTTGTAATTGTTTCCTTCACTGTGCAGAAGATTTTTATCTTGATGATATATATATCTCACATCTTCTTTATTCATTCATCAGTTGAGGAAACTTTGAGGTATCTCCATAGATTGGCTGTTGTTGATAATGCTGCTATAAATATTGAGGTACATATACCCTTCAAATATGTATTTTTGTATCCTTTAGGTAAATACCTAATAGTGAAATTGATGGATTGAAGGGTAGTTCGATTTCAGTTTTTTGAGGAACCCCCATATTGTTTTCCAGAATGGGAAATCCAACCAGTTTGCATTCCCACCAGCAATGTAAGAGAGTTTCCCTTTATCTACATTCTTGCCAACACCTATTATTTTTGGTGTTGCTAATTTTAGCCATTCTGACTCGTGTGAGGTGATATCTCATGGTTTTGATTTGTATTTCCCTAATTATGAGTGATATTGCGCATCCTTTCATGTATCTGTTAGCCATCTGAGTGTTTTATGTGGCAAAGTGTCATTCATGTTTTTGCCCATTACTTAACTGGGTTATTTGTTTTTGAGTGTTGACTTTGATAAGTTCTTTATAGATTTTGGAAACTAAACTTTTTTTAGATATGTCACTTTCAAACATTTTCTCCCATTCCATAGGTTTCCTTTTAGTTTCAGTTTCCTTGATCATTTCTTCACTGTGTAGAAGATTTTTATCTTGATGAAGTCCAAATAGTTCATGTTTGATTTTGTTTCCCTCGCCTTCAGCGATGTGTCTAGTAAGAAGTTGCTGTGTCCTAGGTCAGAGAGGTTGCTGCTCGTATTATCCTTTAGGATTTTGATGGTTTTCTGTCTTACACTTAGGATTCTCTTCCATTTTGATTGTTTTTTGTATGATGTAAGGGAGTGGTTGAGATTTCTTCTTCTGCATGTTGCTGTCCAGTGTTCCCTACATCATTTTTGAAGAGATTGTCTTTTTTCCAATGGATATTCCTTCCTGTTTTGTTGAGCATTACTTGTCCATATAATTAAGGGTCCATTTATGTGTTTTCTCCTCTGTTCCATTGATCTACGCGTCTGTTTTTGTGCCACTACAATACTGTCTTGATGAGTATAGCTTTGTAATATAGGAAATCCAGAATTGTGATGCCTCCTCCTTTGCTTTCCTTATCAAGATTTCTTTGTCTATTTGGGATACTTTCTGATTCCATACAAATTTTAGGATTATTTTTTCTAGCTCTGTGAAACATGATGGAGGTATTTTGATAGGGATTGTATTAAATGTGTAGATTGCTTTGGGTAGCATAAACATTTTAACAGTATTTTTTTCTTTTTAAATTCATAAGCATGGAATGTCTTTACCTGTGTTTGTGTTCTCTTCAATTTCTTTCATATGGGCTCTATAGTTTTCAAAGTACATGACTTTAACCTCTTTGCTTAGGTTTACTCCTAGGTATATTGTGAGTTTTGGTGCAATTGTAAATGGGATCGATTTCTTGATTTCTTTTTCTGTTACTTCATTATTGGTATATATAGATGAACCAGATTTTGGTATCTTGTTTATATTCTTCAACTTTAGTGAAATCATATATGAGTTTCAGCAATATTTGTGGTGGAGTCTTTCAGATTTTCCACATAAAGGATCATATAAACAGTGAGAGTTTGAATTTTCCCTTGGCAACTTGGATGCCTTCTATTTCTCTTTGTTGTCTGATTGCTGAGGCCAGAACTTCCAGTACTGTGTTAAATAACAATGGTGAAAGTAGACATCCCCGTCTTGTTCCTCATCATAGAGGAAAAGGTCTCAATTTTAATTCATTGAGGATGATATTAGCTGTAGGTGTTTTGTAAATAGCCTTTATGATGTTGAGGTATGTTCCCTTTATCCCCACTTTGGTGAGCACTTTTAAAAATCAAAAATGGATGCTATAATTCATAAAATGCTTTTCTGCATCTATTCAAAGTATCCTGTTGTTCTTATCATTTCTTTTATTAATGTGGTATATCACATTGATTGATTTGTAAATTTCAAACCACCCTTGCAGGCCAGGGATAAATCCCACTTGATCTTGTTGAATGATTATTTTAATGTACTATTGGATTTGATTTGGTAGTATTTTGTTGAGAACTTTTGCATCCATATTCATTAGGATTATCGACCTGTAATTCTCCTTTTCAGTTGATTATTTGTCTGTTTTTGGAATCAAGGTGATGCTGGCCTCCTAGAATGAGCTTTGAAAGTTTTCCTTTCATCTCTGTTTTTTGCAACAATTTGAGAAAATGGGTATTACTTCTTATTAAATGTTTGGTAGAATTGCCCTGGAAACCCATATGGCCCTGGACTTTTGTTTTTGGGAAGATTTTTGATTACTGATTTAATTTATCTGCTGGATATAGGTCTGTTTAAATTTTCTGTTTCTTCCTTTTTCACTTTGGTAATTTATATGTTGCTAAGAATTTATACATTTTACCCAGATTGCCAAATTGGTTGGCATAAAAATGTTCATAATATTCTGTTATAATTGTTTTATTTTTTTGTTTTGCTTGTGATCTTTCCTCTCTCATTTGTGATTGTATTTATTTGGTCCTTTTTCTTTTCTTTTTGATAAGCCTGACTAAGGGTTTATCATTTTTTTATTTTGTCAAAGAACCAGATAATGGTTTCATTGATCTCTTTTACTGTCCATTTTTTATATCTTTTATTTCTGCTCTAATCTTTATTATTTCCCTTCTTCTGCTTGCTTTAGACTTCAGTTGTTGTTATTTCTCTAGCTATTTTAGGTGTAAGGTTAAGTTGTTTATTAGAGATTTTTATTGCTTCTTGAGATAAGCCTCTATTGCTATATACTTCCATCTTAAGACTGCTTTTGCTCCATCCCCCAAATTTTGATTTGTCAGTCTTTTTGCATTTGTTGAGGCCTCATTTGTGACCTAATATATATCTATTCTGGAGAATGTACTATTTGCACTCAAAAAGAATGTTTATTCTGCTGATTTAGGATGAAATATTCTGAATATACCTGTTAAGTCCATTTGATCCAGTGTGTCATTCAAAGCCATTGTTTCTTTGTTGAACTTCTGCTTAGATGCTCCGTCCACAATGTATGTGGGGTCTTAAAGTTTCTTAATATTAGAATATTATAATGAATGAGTTCCTTTGTTTGTTATTAACTGTTTTACATATTTGAGTGTTTCATATTGGGAGCACACATATTTATAATTGTTAGGACTTTTTGTTGGATAGACACCTTAATTATGATATAATTCTATTCTTCATCTCTTTTTACAGTCTTCAGTTTAAAATCTAACTTGTATGATATAAGTATTGCTAGTCTTGCTTTCTTTTGATGTCCATTAGCATGAGAAATAATTCTATATCCTGTCATTTTAAAAAAATTTAATCTTTTTATTTATTTTGGGAAGGGAGAGAGACAGACCATGAGGAGGGGAGGGTCAGAGAGAGAGAGGGAAACACAGAATCTGAAACAGGATCCAGACACTGAGCTCTCAGCACAAAGTCCGACAAGGGGCTTGAACTCACGAGCCTCGAGATCAAGACCTGAGCTGAACTCAGATGCATAACTGAGTAGCCACCCATGCGCTCCATATATCCCCTCACTTTCAATCTTCAGGTGTCTTTAGGTGTGAAGTTAGTCTCCTGTTGGCAGCATACAGATGGGTCTTGTTTTTTAACCGATTCTCACACCCTATGTCTTTCGATTACAGCATTTACATTTACATTCAGAGTGATTATTGGAAGATATTAATTTAGTACCATTTTATTGCTTGTTTCATTGTTGTTTGTTGAAATTTTCTCTGTTGTTTTCTAGTCCTTTTCACAATAAAAAATCCCCTTTAATATTCCTTACATGGTTGGTTTAGTGATCATGATGTCTTTTAGTCTTTGTCTGAAAACCTATTTAACTCTTCTTCTATTCTGAATGATATTTTTGCTGGACAGAGTTTTCTTGGGTGCATTTTTTATCCATTTATCAAACTTAATATCATCCCACTCCCTTCTTGCCTGCCATGTTTCTGTGGAGAACTCTGCTGTTCACCATATTTGTCTTCCATTATAAGTTAGGGACTTTTTCTTTATCTTGATGTTTACAGGGCTTTTTATTTATCTCTGTATTTTCTAAACTGAACTGCAGCATGTCTTGGTGCTAGTCTATTTTTGTTGATTTTGATGAGTGTTCTCTATGTCCCCTGGATCTTAATGTCTGATTTATTCCAGATTAGAGAAGTTTTCAGCTATAATTTCCTCAAATAAACCTTCTGTCCTTTTTTAAAAAATCTCTTCTTGATACAGTGGGCAAGGAGGCGCAGAAGTAGGGAACTCTGTACATTGTACTTGCCCACATATCTTGCACAGAGAAGGCCTGAAGCCATAGGAACCCTTACAGAATCCAGGAGTTTGGGAAGAAAAGGAGACAGAGTCTACTGAGAAAAACTTCTAAAGTGAGTGTGAACTGGGGAATAAAAAATCGGACCAGGACCAGAGACACAGAGGGACGGGGGCCATCCCCCTCTGCGGGGAGTTTAGAGGGGAAAGAGAGTGGCGGAAACTGCTCAAGACACTGTCCCTGTCGCTGGGGAACAGAAAAACCTTCGCTAAGGACACAGAGGGACCCGGTTTCCTGCTTTCAAGCTGACCCTAGGGGGGACTCACTCGTCACAGGCGACTTCTGGATGAAACTTCTCCTCACTCACCAACCCGACCTGGAGGAGACAGGAGCATCAGCTTCTGGCTCAATCCCCAGGGAGAAGGCAAGAGGCTTGGTACTGTCCTGAGGTGATCGTTTGCTAGTTTGTGTTTCTGGAAATTTCAGTGGGGTGCCTGGACTGGGATCTGGAAATGAGGCTTGGCCTAGGATATAGAGCATGACCTACCTTAGCTGTTCCCATGGCACAAGGAATTTACACACCCAGAAAAGTGATTTGCAGTGCTTGGTTCAAGAAGGGACTGGAGCGCCACCACTCTTCTCCCCACAACCCCCAATGCAGGACTCCCGCAGGACGCAGTGGATCAAACCACGCCCATCTCAGCTAGAGAGCTGACCTCTTCCTTTTTTTTTTTTTAATCAGAGCCGGGGCAAGACCAACATGGATACACTGCCCTGCTCTCATTAATTATGGTCACTGGCTTGCTTAGACAGTCACATTTAATCCATTCTCTAGATGTAAATTCTATACCTACCAACCTTTTCATCTCTTTCTCTCTGGAGTAATCAGACTGTAAAGTTTTTCTGGATAACACCATCATCATTTCTTTTGCCTCTTAAACTATATTCCACTCTTTCGCTCTTTGAAAAAAGCTCTTTATTCCTCCTGCCTGCTCATTTCATTTCTAATTTTGCCTCACCCCGCCCTGTCATTTCTCTCTTTCTCTATGCTCTTCAACCAGCACTGCATACAACCGGCTATTTATTTGTAACTGAGAAATCTGGTTATATGCTTTAAACTGTTCTTTGTTTATTGGGTTTCTTCTTTTTTCCTTTTATTGTCTTCTTTTTTTCTTATTTATGCATTTTTATTTTTTATTATTTGCCTTCCCTCCCCCCTCTTTTCTCTTTACTTTTTCATTTTCCCTTTTGGTTTGCGTGTTTCTTGGATTTCTCTGTCCATTTGTGTGTCTTTGTTCCCTGTGTGTTTGTCTGTCTGTTTTCTTCTACAGGGATACCTCAAGAAACAAGCCAAAGTACACATGGTGGAGAGTCCCAAATACTACTACGAGAAGGAAAATAAAATGCCGAAGGACTCAACAAGAGAGACCAAGAGATACCATTCAAAGAACACTTTCAGAATGGATAGGCCATGGACAGTCAAAGACCCTTCTTGGGTACAGCAGTGCTCACAGGTGCAGAGTGCATAACAAGCTTTTAAAACTAAGAAGAGATAGAAAGCTAACCAAAATGACGAAATGAAAGATCTCTGCTCCAAAGAATTTCCAGGAAGAGATGACAGCTAAAGAACTGCGCAAAACAGATATAAGCAACGTAACTGAAAAAGAGTTTAGAACAATAATCATAAAATGAAACACTGGGCTTTAAAAAAGCACGGAGGATATCAAAGAAACTATGACTACAAACACCATGGAGCTTAAAAATAGTTATGATGAATTTAAAAATGCGATAAATGAGATACATGATAAATTAGAGGTGTCCAAAGGATGGATTGAAGAAGCAGAAAGGAGAAGAAGTGATTTAGAAGACACAATTATAGAAAAAGATGAAACTGAAACCAAAAGAGATAAGCTGATACGGGAACATGAAAGAAGAGCTCGAGAGCTCAGCGATACAATCAAAAGGAACAATATCCCTATAATAGGAATCCCAGAAGAAGAAGAGAGAGGGAAAGGTGCTGAAGGATTCCTGGAACAAATTATACCAGAGAAATTCCCCAACCTGGGGAGAAAAGTAGACCCTGAAACTCAAGAGGCACAGAGAACTCCCCACAGACGTAATTTGATCCTATCTTCTGCAGGACATATCATAGTGAAAATGGCAAAATATAAGGTAAAAGAAGGAATTCTGAAAGCAGCTAGGGAGAAAAGGGCCCTAACATACAAAGGGAAACCGATCAGAGTGGTGACAGACCTATCTATTGAAACTTGGCAGGCCAGAAAGGAATGGCAGGAAATCTTCAATGTGATAAACAGAAAAAAATGCAGCCAAGAATCCTCTATCCAGCAAGCCTGTCATTAAAAATAGAAGGAGAGATAAAAACCTTTCCAAATAAACAGAAATTGAAAGAATTTGTCACCATTAAAACAGCTCTACAAGAAATCCTGAGGGGTACTCTCTGAGGGAAATGTTGCAAGGAATGCAAGATGCTAGAGACACACCACAAGCATGAATCCCACAAATGACACAATGACTTTAAACCCATATATTTCAATTATGACACTGAATGTAATGGACTAAATGCTCAATCAAAAGGCATAGGGTAACAGAATGGATGAAAAAAGCAAAACCCATCTATTTGCTATTTATAAGAAACTCATTTTAGACAAGAGGACACCCTCAGATTTAAAGTAAGGGGATGGATGGGGCGCCTGGGTGGCTTAGTCGGTTAAGCATCTGTTTCGCTTAGGTAATGATCTCGCGGTTCGTGGGTTCGAGCCCCGTGTTGGGCTCTGTGCTGACTGCCAGCTCAAAGCCTGGAGCCTGTTTCAGTCTGTGACTCCCTCTCTCTCTGACCCTCCCCTGCTCACGCTGTCTCTCTCTCTCTCTCCTAGAAATAAATAAAAAAAACATTTAAAAAATTAGAATAAAATAAAATAAAATAAAGTAAGGGGATGGAGAAATATCTATCATGCTACAGGTACTCAAAAAAAAAAAAAAGCTGGAGTAGATATACTTATATCAGACAAACTGGACTTTAATGTAAAGACAGTAACAAAGGATGAAGAAGGGCATTATATAATAATTAAAGGGTCTATACATCAGGAACAGCTAACAATTATAAATGTCTATGCACCAAATATGGGATTACCTCAATACATAAAACAATTATTGACAAACAGAAACAGTCTTATCGATAAGGACATGCTAATATTAGGGGACTTTTATACTCCACTCACAGAAATGGACAGACCAAGTAGACAGAAAATCAATAAAGACACAATGGACTTAAATGACACTTTGGACCAGATGGATTTGACAGATATATTTAGAACTCTACATCCTGAGGCAATGGAATTCACATTCGTCTCAAGTGCGCACGGCACATTCTTCCAAGATAGATCACCTACTGGGATATAAAGCAGCTCTCCATAAATATAAAAGAATTGAGATCATACCCTGGACACCTTCAGGTCACAATGCTATGAAACTCAAAATCATTCACAGGAAGAAGTCTGGAAAACGCCCCAAAACACAGAAGCTAAAGAACAACCTACTAAAGAATGAATGGGACAATCAGGTAATTAGAGAAGTAATTAAAAAATATATGGAAACAAATGAAAATGAAAATACCACAATCCAAACCCTATGGTAAGTGGCGAAAGCAGTCTGAAAAGGAAAGTACATTGCACTACAACCCTATTTCAAGAAATTATAAAAAGCACAAGTGGAAAATCTAACACCACACCTAAAGCAACTAGAGGGAGAACAACAAGAGCACCTTAAACCCAGTAGAAGAAGAGAAATAACAAAAATCCGGATATAAATAAACAATATAGAAAACATAGAAACAGCTGAACAGATCAATGATCCAAGAGTTGGTTTTCTGAAAAAATAAACAAAATTGACAAACCTCTAGCCAGGCTTCTCAAAAAGAAAAAAGAAGGCACTCAAATAGACAAAATCATGAATGAAAACAGACTGATTACAACGAATCCCTCAGAAATATGAGCAATTATCAGGGAATACTATGAAAACTGTATACCAACAAACTGAACAACTTACAAGAAATGGACAAATTCCTAAACAAACATTCACTACCAAAATTCATGCCAGAAGAGATAGAAAACCTGAACAGACCCGTAACAAGTGAGGAAATTGAATCAGTTATCAAAAATCTCCCAACAAATAAGAGCCCTAGGCCAGACGGCTTCCCTGGGGAATCATACCAGACGTTTAAAACATAATTAATACCGATTCTTCTCAAACTACTCCAAAAAATAGAAATTAAAGGAAAACTTCCAGACTCATTTGTTGAAGCCAGCATCACTTTGTTTCCCAAGCCAGACAGAGACCCAGCAAAAAAGGAGAACTACTGGCCAATATCCTTGATGAATACAGATGCAAAAATCCTCAACAAGTACTTGCAAATCAAATGCAACAGCACATGAAAAGAATTATTCACCAAGATCATGTCGGATTCATTCCTGGGTTACAGAGCTGGTTCAATATTCGCATCAATCAATGTGATATATCACATCAACAAAAGAAAAGATAAAAAAACATGATCCTGTCAATAGTTACAGAAAAAACATTTGACAAAATACAGCAACCCTTCTTCATAAAGACCCTCGAGAAAGTCAAGACAGAAGGAACTTATTTAATCATCATAAAAGCCATTTATGAGAAGCCTTCAGCTAACATCATCCTCAACGGGGAAAAAATGAGAGCTTTCCCCCTGAGATCTGGAACACGACAGGGATGTCCACTCTCACCCCTGTTGTTTCACATAGTGCTGGAAGTCCTAGCATCACCGATCAGACAACAAAAGATAATAAAAGGCATCAGAACTCGCAAAGAAGTCAAACTTTCACTTATTACAGACGACATGATACTCTACATAGAAAACCCGACAGACTCCATCAGAAGCCTACTAGAGCTGATCCATGAATTCAGCAGAGTGGCAGAGTACAAAATCAACCAACAGAAATTGGTTCCATTTTTATACACCAACAACGAAGCAACAGAAAGAGAAATCAAGAAAATGATCCCATTCACAATTGCACATAAAACCATAGTACCTAGGAATAAACCCAACGAAGGATATAAGAGATCTGTATGATACAAACTATAGAAAACTTATTAATGAAATTGAAGAAGACACAAAGAAATTGAAAAATATCACATGCTCATGAGTTGGAAGAATAAATATAGTTAAAATGTCATTACTACCCAAAGCAATCTACACAGTCAATGCAATTCCAATCATAATTGCACCAGCATACTTCTCAAAACTAGAGCAAACTATCCAAAAATTTGTATGGAACCACAAAAGACCCCGAATAGCCAAAGTAATACCGAAAAATAAAACCAAAACGGGAGGTATCACCATCCCAGACTTTAGCCTCTACTACAAAGCTGTCACCATCAAGACAGTATGGTATTGGCACAAAAACAGACACATTGACCAATGGAACAGAATTGAGAACTCAGAAGTGGACCCAAAAGTGTACAGCCAACTAATCTTTGACAAAGCAGGAGACAGTATCCAATGGAAAAAAGAAAACCTCTTTAACAGATGGTGTTGGGCGAACAGGACAGCAACATGAAGAAGAATGAAACTAGATCATTTTCTCACACCATACACAAAAATCAACTCAAAATGGATAAAGGACCTGAATGTGAGACAGGAAACCATCAGAACCCTAGAGGAGAAAGCAGGAAACAACCTCCTTGACCTCCACCGCATCAATTTCTTACTTGACAAGTCCCCAAAAGCAAAAGAATCAAGAGCAAAAATAAACTGTTGGGACCTCATCAAGATTAAAAGCTTCTGCACCACAAAGGAAAGAATCCACAAAACTAATAGGCAACCAACGGAGTGGGAAAAGATAGTTGCAAATGACATATCAGTTAAAGTGTTAATAGCAAAAATCTATAAGGAACTCACCAAACTCCACACCAGAAAAGCAAACAACCCAGTGAAGAAATGGGCAGAAGATATGAACAGACACGTCTCCAAAGAGGACATCCAGATGGCCAACAGACACATGAAACGATGCTCAGCATCCCTCCTCATCAGGGAAATACAAATCAAAACCACACTGAGATACCATTTCAAGCAAGTCAGAGTGTTCAAAATGAGCCAATCAGAGAACTCTAGATGCTGGCGAGGATATGGTAAAATGGGCACCCTCCTACACTGTTGGTGGGAATGTAAACTGGTGCAGCCCCTCTGGAAAACAGTGTGGAGGTTCCTCAAAAAGTTAAAATTAGAACTCCCCTATGACCCAGCAATAGCACTGCTAGGAATTTACCCAAGCGATATAGGAGTGCTGATGCACAGGAGTACATGTACCCCAATGTTTACAGCACCACCCTCGACAATAGCCAAAACATGGAAAGAGCCTAAGTGTCCATCAAGGGACAAATGGATCAAGAAGATGTGGTTTATCTATACGAAGGAATACTACATGGCAATGAGAAAGAATGAAATCTGGCCATGTGTAGCAACATGGATGGACCTTGAGGGTGTTATGCTAAGCGTAATAAGTCAGGAAGACAAGGACAAATACCATATGTTTGCACGTATAGGAGGATTAGAAGGAACTTAACGGAGGACCGCGGGGAGCAGAAAGGGGGAAATAGTGGGGGAGAGGGAGAGAGACAAACCATGAAAGACTCTTGAATACTGACAACAAACTGAGGACTGATGTGTGTGGAGGGGGGAGGGGGGAGATGTGCATGGAGGAGGGCACTTGTGGGGATGAGCACTGGGTGTTATATGGAAACCAACTTGACAAACTATTTGTAAAAAATAAAAAAAAGAAACATTCTTCAAAAAAAAAAAAAAAAAAAAAGGTCTGGTAGAATTCCCCAGGGAAGCCATCTGGACCAGGGCTCTTATTGGCAGAATTTTGATAACCGGATAAATTTCATCAATAGTTTTTGATCTGTTCACATTTTCTCTCTTCCCATGTGAATTTTGATAGTCAGTGTGTGTTTAGTAATTTTTCCATTTCTTCTAAGTTGTCCAGTTTGTCGCATATAACTTTTCATAGTATTCCCTGATAATTGCTTGTATTTCTGAGGGGTTGGTTGTAATAAGTCCATCTTCATTCATGATTTCGTCTCTTTGAGTGGTCTCTCTTTTCTTTTTGAGAATCCTGGCTAGAGATTTGTCAATTTTGTGTATTTTTTCAAAAACCAACTCTCGGTTTCATTGATCTGTTCAACTGCTTTTTGGATTCAATGTTGTTTATTTCTTCCCTGATTTTTATTATTTTTCTTCTATTCGGTTTGGGGTGCTATTCTTGCTCTCCTTCTAGTTCCTTTAGGTGCGTAGTTAGATTTTGCACTTGCACTTTTTCTAATTTCTTGAAATAGGCCTGGAGTGCAACGTACTTTCCTCTCAGGACTGCCTTTGCTGCATCCTATAGAGTTTGGATTGTTGTATTTTCATTTTCATTTGTTTTCATATATTTTTTTAATTTCTTCTCTAATTGCCTGATTGACCCATTCAGTCGTTAGTAGTGTATTCTTTAACCTCCATGTTTTTGGAGGTTTTCCAGACTTCTTCCTGTGGTTGATTTGAAGTTTCATAGCATTGTGATCTGAAGGTGTTCATGGTATGATCTCAATTCTTTTATATTTATTGAGGGCTGCTTTATGTCCCAGTATGTGATCTATCTTGGAGAATGTGCCATGCGCACCTAAGATTAAAGTGAATTCCATGGCCTCAGGATGTAGAGTCTAATTTTATCTGTTAAATCTGTCTGGTCCAATGTGTCATTCAAGTCCATTGTTTCTTTACTGATTTTCTGTCTAGTTGATCTATCCGTTGCTGTAAGTGGAGTATCTAAGTCCTCTGCTACTAGCACATTCTTGTCCATAAGATATTTATGTTTGTGATCAAGTGTTTTATATATTTTGTTGCTTCTGTTTTTAGTGCGTAGACATTTATAATTGTTAGTTCTTTCTGATGGATAAACCCTGTAATTATTAAATATGCCCTTCTTCATCCCTTGTTACTGTCTTTAAAGTCCGGCTTTTCTGATATAAGTGTAGCTACTACAGCTTTCTTTTGACTTCCAGTAGCATAATAGATATTTATCCATTCCCTTACTTTCAATCTGATGGTGTCCTCCAGTCTAGAATGAGTTTCTTGTAGATGGTAAATAGATGGATTTTGTTTTTTATCCATTCTGCTACTCTATGTCTTTTGATTGGAGTATTTAGTCTATTTATATTCAGTGGTATTATTGAAAAATATGGGTTTAGAATCATTGTGTTCTTTGTAGGATTCATGCTTGTGGTGGTGTCTCTGGTACCTTCTGTTCCTTGCAACATTTCCCTCATAGAGTCCCCCTCAGGATTTCTTGCAAGGGTGATTTTGTGGTGAAAAATTCTTTCATTTTTGGGGAAGAATTTTATCTCTCCTTCTATTTTGAATTACAGGCTTCTTGGATAGAGGATTCTTGGCTGTATATTTTTTCTGTTCATCACATTGATGATTTCATCCCATTTCTTTTTGGCCTGCCAAGTTTCATTAGATAGGTCTGTCCCCACTTTGATAGGTTTCCTTTTGTATGTTAGGGCCTTTTTATTCCTAGATGCTTTCAGAGTTCTCTCTTTCTCCTTATATTCTGCCATTTCCACTATATGTCGTGCAGAATATCGATTCAACTTAGTCTGAGGGGTGTTTTCTGTGCCTCTTGGATTTTATTGTCTGTTTCTTCCCCCAGATTGGGGAAGTTCTCAGCTATAATTTGTTCAAGAACTCCTTCAGCATCTTTCCCTCTTTCTTCCTCTTCTGGAATTCCTATGATACGGATATTGTTCTGTTTGACTGTATTGTTCAGCTCTGGATCTCTCCTTTCATATCCCCTGATCAGTTTATCTCTCTTTTTCTCGGCACCTTCTTTTTCTATAATTGTGTCTTCTATTTCACTTAGTCTCCTC
This sequence comes from Proteles cristata cristata, assembly GCA_017311185.1. Classification (NCBI taxonomy): domain Eukaryota; kingdom Metazoa; phylum Chordata; class Mammalia; order Carnivora; family Hyaenidae; genus Proteles; species Proteles cristata. The sequence continues at coordinate 14,578 of JAESUZ010002524.1, read as the reverse complement.
TCTGCCTCTTCAATCCATACATTGGATGCCTCCATTTTATTATGCATGTCAATTTATAGCATTTTTTAAATTCATCACAACTATTTTCAACCTCTATAGTCTTTGTAGCAATAGTTTCTCTGATGTTTCATGCCTTTTTCAAGCTCAGAGATTAATTTTATGACTATTGTTATAAATTCTTGTTCAGTTACATTGCTCATATCTGTTTTGAGCAGTTCTTTAATCGTCATTTCTTCCTGGAATTCTTTAGAGGAGAGTTCTTCTTTTTCTTCATTTTGGCTAGCTTTCCATCTCTTGTTTGTTTTAAAAGCTTGTTATGCACTCTGTACCTGCCGGTACTGCTGTATTAAAGAAGGCTCTTTGCAGTTCCTGGGTGGCTTAGTCGATTAAGTGTCTGACTTCAGCTTAGGTCATGATCTTGTGGTACATGGGTTTGATCCCTTCATCGGGTTTTGTGCAGGGAGCTCAGAGTCTGCATCCTGTTTCAGATTCTGTGTCTCTCTCTTTCTCTGTCCCTCCCCTGCTCTTGATCTGTCTGTTTTAAAAAAAAAAATTAAAACTATAAAAAAAAATTGAGAAAAACTTTTAAAGAAAGAGGGTTCTCTGTTCAGGGTCTGTCCATTCAGGACGTGCTCTTTGAATGGTGTCTCTTGGTCTTTCTTGTTGAGACATTGGTTATTTTATTTCCCTATTCCTAGTGGTATTTGGGATTCTCCACCATGCGTACTTTGGCTTGTTTCTTGAGGTAGCCCTATAAGGTTGTTTTCTCGGCGGACTCTGTCTCCTTTTCCTCCCAAAGTCCTGCGATTCTGAAAAGGTTCTTATGGTATCAGGCCTTCTCCTTTTGAGAGATGGGGGCGAGTGACATGTATGGAGTTCCCTACTTCTCTGTCATCTTGCTTCCCTCAACAATGCCCTTTTATTTTATTTTATTTTATTTTATTTTATTTTATTTTATTTTATTTTATTATACAAAACTCCTGGCAGGAGCTTATACTATTTTCATGGTGGGACTAGAGCAAACAATTTCTTTCTTTCCATTTTCACTAGTGGCTTACTCCAAAGATTCACTATGCTTCCATCTCTTCTGCAGGCTTTGCAACCTAATAAGATCACACTTGCTCTGTGATTTTGAGTAGCTGTATCCGCAAAATTGAGGCAATGAAAAATAATGTATATTGTTTCCAAATGAGAAAAATGGTGAGAATGTTTTTTTAGAAACTAAAATCATGCCAGACATTCAGGGTACAGAAAGCTTAGAATCTTTCTAGGAAGTGGATTTCTCCAGAAAACTTTTCTAAGCTTCCACTTGCTCTCCCCATGAAAATTTTTAGACTCAGGCCCCACTGTTCTTAGAAGGGAGCCCATCTAACATAGCTCTTTAAATCTATAGTAAAAATCAGCTATATTGGATTCTTAGAATCTCCTCTTACTTCCTATTTGGCTCAGGTCCTAGCTTTAGCCCAGCCCAAAAAGTGAGTGATTTTAGGTGAATGAGTGACCAAGGCATTGTGGTGATTTTATAGTTAGACATTAAGTCTAGAGAAAAGAGAAGTCTGGCTTCCTCTGAACTGGCAAAAGAGAAAGAAGGTAGAGAAGTCTTCATGGAAATATTATGTGTGAAAGGTCCTGAAGATAGTCATATTCTGAGTGAAGATTAAAAAAAAAAACAGAATAAAGAGATAAAAATAAGAACTACTGTCAGAGGAGTCTTCCATTTTGGTATTAAGGAAAAGAACAGAGGTAGGTGGGAGATGTGGCCTAGAACAAGGGCATGAATGAAGAAGAATGAGCAGGTTTCATATTCCTTGACTTCCACAATGGAAAGACTGGAAAGAAGGAAAATGGAGAGTTCCTGAGGGATTAGGAGAATTTCTCAGGTAAAAGAGTTTGCCCTGGGTAGCAAGCCACAAACCAGACTCAGTGTTCACTTCCAGGATTTAATTCTTGCGTTGCACACAAAGAATCAATATATCCTATTATATACAAAGCATAAACATTGCATATTATGAATATGGCTCTTTCCAAGGAACAGAGGGTACCCCTCCAATTACCTATTGTATCATTATGGGGTTTCTAACAAAAGATATGACAGAGACTAAGTCTGAAGTACATTTTTCTGCACATGGACAAGAGGTAAGATGAAGTCAGAAGGCAATATAATTTCAAATATTCCCATCCACAATTCTCTTATTGTTCACTTGCAGAGATAGGAAAAAGACATGAGTCAATTTGAAAACCTGTAGGTTCTTTTGTCCAATCCCTTGTAGCAGAACTGGTTTTCAGAAATATTAGCTAATTATTCAAAATCTTCAAAATGAAAGAATCTACACTTGCCCTTAGAAATCACTATGTAGCATAACTATACTATTTCATATTGATGTTTATTACTAATCACTGCCTTACTACGACTACGAAAAAATAATATAGAGAGGCTTGAAAATTAATCCATAGATAAAGAGTATTCCTAAGTTATACCTACCTTTCTTATGCAATCAAATAACTCCTATGCTTATGAATTTTGTTGTTGTCTCACATTCAATTTTCCTAGCTTCATTTACAATCTGGCCCTTATTCACTTTCTAAACCTTATCTGTCATTCCTTTTACCTGAAATTGGAATTGCAATCCACTTACCTTCTCTCAAGTCCTATGGCTTGCTTTATTCTTATATGTCTGTAGATAAGGTTTTCTTTCTTCATGGAAAAACTTTACAACTTTCTGTTTGCATGACGACTTACTATTCATACTTTGAGACATTTCAATTTTTCATTTTCTTGTGAAACCCTCCTTTATACCCAGCATTGGTTTGTTTTTCCTCCTTTCTGTTTCTTTGGCACTTCTTGACATAGATATGGAATCAAGTTCGTTAATGGTAACTATTGAAAACAGCATAGCTAGAAACGTCATGTAGGCACTGATATTCTAAAATTATCTATAGCTATACCAAATTTTAACCACGGAATTACCTCACCATCTAGTTTAGGAGATATCCCAGTTGATGATGTCGATTTAATTTTATATTGGACCTTCTTCAATGCAACAATGGTCTAATAGACTCCCAACATGCGAAATGTATAGATGATAAATGTTCATGGGATCAAGAAAAGCAATATAATATAATAGAAAGTATAGAGTCTCTAGTGATAAATAGATCTGGGTTTAGAGCCCAGTTAACCCTCTACTAAGTGTATAACTATTATTTAGCCTTTCTGAGTCTCAATTTCCTCAACTTTATCAAGTAGCTAAACATTAACAAGAATAAAATAAAAATAAGTTTATCCAAGGAAGTGAAAACATTTACAATGAAAACTGCAAAATATTGCACAAAAATTAAAAATACATCAAGAAAAGGAAAGACATTTATACTCATGGATTTGAAGAGTTAGTATTGTTAAAATGTCAAGACTACCCAAAGTATTTACAAAATGATTTCAATTCATTCTTTAAATTTCAATAATAGTCTTGTAATAATATATTATATAATCCCCAAATGTATATAGACTCTCAAGGGACCCAAATAGACCAAACAATCTTAAAAAGAACAAAGTTGCCTTTGCTATGGGAACAAAGTTGTCATGCCTATGCTGAGTAGTGCCATTGGAACAAAGTTAAAGTTCTCACATTTTCTGATTTCAAAATTTACCAAAAATTTACAGTAATCAAAACAATGTGGATTGACAGAAAATCATGCACTAGGACCAGTGGAGAGGCTCCTGGATTGCTCAGTTGCTTAAGCTTCTGACTTCGGCTCAGGTCAGGATCTCACAGCTTATGAGTTTGAGTCCTGCAGTGAGTTTTGTGCTGACAGCTCAGAGCCTGGAGCCTGCTCTGGATTCTGTGTCTCTCTCTCTCTCTACCACCCACTCAGACTCTGACTCTTTTTCTCTCTCTCTCTCAAAACTAAATAAACATAAAAAGAGACCAATAGAATAAAATATAGACCTCAGCCACAAACTCTTGTATATAGAGGCAAACTGTTTTCAATGAGGGTGTTAGGAGAAAAGCTGTCTTTTTAAAGTGTTGCTGGGAAGAGGGAGGCAAGATGGCGGAGAAGTAAGGAGCTCCGTACTTGCACTCGCGCCCATACATCACACAGAAAAGATCTGAAGCCATTGGAAACCATACAAAACCTGAGAGACTGGGAGAAAAAAGGACGCAGAATCCACTGAGAAAGCCTTCTAACGTGAGTGCGAACCGGGGAAGGTAAAATCAGCCTGGGATCGGAGCCTCCAGGGTGGGAGGCGATCCCCCTCTACCCTCTACGGGGAGTGAGAGGGGAAAAGGGGAGAGTCCGAGACAGAAAAATCTCCGCTCGGTGCATAGAAAGACCGTACTTGCCAAATACCTGCACAACCAGGTCCCCTCGCGACAACTGGTCCTGGGGGAGGCTGAGCACACAAACTGCTTCTTTGTGCCGCTCCTGGAGGTTGGGGTTTTAAAGCGGCGCGGGCGTGCCAGCCGCCATTGTAGCCCCAGGGCGGCTGGGATCCCTGAAAGAGACGCGCAGACACCCGGCATCCGCGCTCCTGGCTGGCTGGAACTCGAGAGGGAAGGCAAAAAGCTAAAAACTGGAAATTTGCCTGTGAGCTCGTGTTTCGGGTGACGAGCCATAGAGAGACCCGGTTTTCCTCACTCCAGCGGCGGCGCGCTTGCCGCCATTGTAGCTCCAGGGCGGCTGGGACCCCTGAAGGAGACGCGCAGACACCAGGCGTCCGCGCTCCTGGCTGGCTGGAACTCGAGAGGGAAGGCAAAAAGCTAAAAACTGGAAAATTTGCCTGTGAGTTCGTGTTTCGGGTGACGAGCCATAGAGAGACCCGGTTTTCCTCACTCCAGCGGGCTCAGGCTACGCGGACGCTGCAGGCAAGCCCCCGCGCATGCGCACCAGAGCCGACCAGAGAAGAAAGCAGCGATCCTGACTCGCCCCCAGAGCTCAGCAGGGAGCCTGGAATTGCCCGAGGGGGTTGTCTGGGAAGCTGTGTCTAAGGCAACTTCAGCGGGGCGCGGGCTGGGATTTGGAGATTGGAACTGGCCTGGGTTGAAGAGTGCAACCAACTTCGGCTGCGTCCCCGGAACGGGGAGTTGACACGCCAAAAAAAAAAAAAAAGCGAGCTGCAGCGCGGGGTTCAAGAAGGGACTGGAGCACCGTCACTCTCCTTCCCACAATCGCCAAGGCAGAACCCCCGCCTGAGGCATCGGATCACGCCACGCCCATCTCTGCCTGAGAGGTGCCCTCCTCCCTTTTTTTTTTCTTTTTCCTTCTTTTTCCTTTTTTTTTTCTTTTTTTCTTCTTTCTTTTTTTTCCCCTTTCTTTTCTCTTTTTTTTCTTCTTTTTTCTCTTTTCTCGCTTTTTTCCCCAAAACACTGACCTGATTAACTCTGGTCGCCAGCTTGCTTAAACAATCACAAGTCCATTCTGTAAATGTAAATTCTACACCTACCGACTTTTTCAGCTATTTCTCTCAGGAGTAATTAGACTATATAGTTTCTCTGGATAATTCCAGCATCCTTCTCTCACCTATCCAACCACATTCTACCCTTTACCTCTTTGAAAAAAGTTTCTTATCCCTTCTGCCTGTTCATTCTATTTCCAAATCTGCCTTGTCTCACCCTGCATTCTCTCTTTTTCTCTATGCTCTTCAACCAGCACTGCATACACACGGCTATTTAACTGTAGCTGGGAAATCCAGGTATATGCTTTAAACCGTTCTTTGTCCATCGGCTTTCTTCTTTTTTCCTTTTCTTTTCCCCTTTTTGACCCTTTTATGTATTTTATGCTCCCTATTCGCCCTCCTTCCTCCGTCTTTTCTATTAACTTTTTCGTTTTCCCTCTCACTTTGCATGTTAGTTGAATCAGCCTGTGCGTTTGTGTGCTCCTGCTCCCTGTGTGTTTGTCTGTCTGTTTTCTTTTCCAGGGCTACCTCAAGAAACAAGCTAGAGTACACAAGGTGAAGAGTCCCAAATATCACTACGAATAGAAAAATAAAATAACTAAGGTCCCAACAAGAGAGACCGAGGGATACCATTCAAAAACAATCTCTGAAAGGATAGGCCCTGGAAAGTCAAAGAGTCTTCTTGGATATAGCAGCGCTCATAGAAACAGAGAGCATAACAGGTCTTTAAAACCAACAAGAGCCGGAAAGCTAACTAAAATGACGAAACGAAAGAGCTCTCCTCCAAAGAAACTCCAAGAAATGACAGCTAATGAACTGCTCAAAACAGATATCAGCAGCATAAGTGAACAAGATTTTAGAATAATAATGGTGAAATTAATAGCAGGGCTTGAAAAAAACATAGGCGACATCAAAGAAACTATGGTTACAGACAGAATGGAAAATAAAAATAGGCATGAAGAATTAAAAAATGCGATAAATGAGATCCATAATAAATTAGAGGCCTCCAATGCACGGTTTGAAGAGGCAGAAAGGAGAATAAGTGATTTAGAAGACACCATTCTAGAAAAACAAGAAGCTGACAAAAAAGAGACAAACTGATCCAGGAACAGGAAAGAAGAATTCGAGAGCTCAGCGACACAGTCAAACGCAACAATATCCGTATCATAGGAATCCCAGAAGAGGAAGAGAGAGGGAAAGGTGCTGAAGGAGTCCTGGAACAAATTATAGCAGAGAACTTCCCCGACCTGGGGAAGGAAGTCACTGTGGAAATACAAGAGGCTCAGAGGACTCCTCTCAGACGTAACTTGAATCGATCTTCTGCACGACATATCATCATAAAAATGGCAAAATACAAGGACAAAGAGAGAATTTTGAAAGCAGCGAGGGAGAAAAGGGCCCTCACATACAAAGGGAAACCCATCAGAGTGGTGACAGACCTATCTACTGAAACTTGGCAGGCCAGAAAGGAATGGCAGGAGATCTTCAATGTGATGAACAGTAAAATATGCAGCCAAGAATCCTCTATCCAGCAAGCCTGTCATTCAAAATAGAAGGAGAGATAAAAACCTTTCCAAATAAACAGAAATTGAAAGAATTTGTCACCACGAAGCCAGCCCTACAAGAAATCCTGAGGGGGATGCTCGGAAGGAAAGGTTGCAAGGAACAAAGATTCCAGAGACACCACCACAAACATGAACCCTACAAAAGATACAAAGACTCTAAACCCACATATTTCAATAACACTGAATGTAAATGGGCTGAATGCTCCAATCAAAAGATATAGGGTAGCAGAATGGATTAAAAAACAAAATCCATCTATATGCTGTCTACAAGAAACTCATATTAGATGGGAAGATACCTTCAGATTAAAAGTAAGGGGATGGAGAAATATATATCATGCTACAGGAAATCAAAGGAAAGCTGGAGTGGCTATACTTATATCAGACAAACTAGACTTTAAAGACAATAACAAGAGATGAAGAAGGGCACTACATAATAATTACAGGGTCCATTCATCAGGAAGAACTAACAATCATAAATGTCTACGCATCGAATATGGGAGCACCTAAATATCTAAAACAATTCATCACAAACAGAAACAAGCTTCTAGATAAGAATGTGCTAATAGCAGGGGACTTTAATACTCTGCTCACAGCAATGGATAGGTCAGCCAGACAGAAAATCACTAAAGAATAATGGACTTGAAAGATACATTGGACCAGATGGACCTGACGGATATATTTAAAACTTTACATCCTGAGGCCAGGGAATTTACTTTCTTCTCAAGTGCGCATGGCACATTCTCCAAGATAGATCACATACTGGGACATAAAGCAGCCCTCAAGAAATATAAAAGAATAGAGATCATACCATGCACACTGTCAGATCACAATGCTTTGAAACTTGAAATCAATTACAGGAAGAAGTCTGAAAAACTTCCAAAAACATGGAGGTTAAAGAACACCCTTCTAAAGAATGAATGGGCCAATCAGGCAATTAGAGATGAAATTAAAAAAATATATGGAAACAAATGAAAATGAAAACACAACAATTCAAAATCTATGGGATGCAGCAAAGGCAGTCCTAAGAGGAAAGTACATTGCTCTCCAGGCCTACTTCAAGAGATTAGAAAAAGCGCAAGTCCAAAATCTAACAGCTCACCTAAAGGAACTAGAGGCAGAGCAACAAGAACACCCCAAACCCAGTAGAAGAAGAGAAATAGTAAAAATTAGAGCAGAAATAAACAACATAGAGACCAAAGAAACAATTGAACAGATCAATGAAACTAAGAGTTGGTTTTTTGAAAAAGGAAACAAAATTGACAAACCTCTAGCCAGACTTATCCAAAAGAAGAGAGAGCACCCAAATAGACAAAATTATGAATGAAAATGGACTTATTACAACCAACCCCTCAGAAATACAAGCAATTATCAGGGAATACTATGAAAAATTATATGCCAATAAATTGGACAATTTAGAAGAAATGGACAAATTCCTAAACACACACTCACTACCAAAATTCACACGGGAAGAAATAGAAAACCTGAACAGACCTATAATGAGTGAAGAAATTGAATCAGTGATCAAAAATCTCCCAACAAATAAGAGCCCAGGACCTGATGGCTTCCCTGGGGAATTCTACCAGACATTTAAAACAGAATTAATCCCAATTCTTCTCAAGTTATTCCAAAAAATAGAAAGCAAAGGAAAACTCCCGGACTCATTTTATGAAGCCTGCATCACACTGATTCCCAAGCCAGACAGAGATCCAGCAAAAAAAGAGAACTACAGGCCAATATCCTTAATGAATACGGATGCAAAAATTCTCAACAAGATCCTTGCAAATCGAATCCAGCAGCATATAAAAAGAATCATCCACCAAGATCAAGTGGGATTCATTCCTGGGTTACAGGGCTGGTTCAACATTCGCAAATCAATCAATGTGATACATCATATTAATAAAAGAAAAGATAAAAACCATATGATACTGTCAATAGATGCAGAAAAAGCATTTGACAAAATACAGCATCCCTTCTTAATAAAGACTCTCGAGAAAGTTGGGATAGAAGGAACCTACTTAAACATCATCAAAGGCATCTATGAGAAGCCTTCAGCTAACATCATCCTCAACGGGGAAAAACTCAGAGCTTTCCCGCTGAGATCAGGAACACGACAGAGATGCCCACTCTCACCACTGCTGTTTAACATAGTGCTGGAAGTCCTAGCATCAGCCATCAGACACCAAAAGGAAATCAAAGGCATCAGAATTGGCAAAGAGGAAGTCAAACGTTCACTTTTCGCAGATGACATGATACTTTACATAGACAACCCAACAGACTCCACCAGAAGCCCACTGGAACTGATCCAAGAATTCAGCCAAGTTGCAGGGTACAAAATCAATGTACAGAAATCAGTTCCATTTTTATACACCAACAATGAAGCCACAGAAAGAGAAATCAAGAAACTGATCCCATTCACAATTGCACAAAAACCATAAAATACCTCGGAATAAACCTAACCAAGGATACAAGAGATCTGTATGATGAAAACTATAGAAAACTTATGAAGGAAATTGAAGAAGACACAAAGAAATGGAAAAACATTCCATGCTCATGGATAGAAGAATAAATATAGTTAAGATGTCATTACTACCGAAAGCACTCTACACATTCAATGCAATTCCAATCAAAATTGCACCAGCATACTTCTCAAAACTAGAACAAACTATCCAAAAATTTGTATGGAACCACAAAAGACCCCGAATAGCCAAAGTAATCCTGAAAAATAAAACCAAAACGGGAGGGATCACCATCCAGACTTTAGCCTCTACTACAAAGCTGTCATCATCAAGACAGTATGGTATTGACACAAAACAGACACATAGACCAATCGAACAGAATTGAGAACTCAGAAGGGGACCCAAAAGTATACAGCCAACTAATCTTTGACAAAGCAGGATAGAATATCCAATGGAAAAGACAGCCTTTTTAACAGATGGTGTTGGGAGAACTGGACAGCAACATGCAGAAGAATGAAACCAGATCATTTTCTCACACCATGCACAAAAATAAACTCAAAATGGATAAAGGACCTGAACGTGAGACAGGAAACTATCAACACCCTAGAGGAGAAAGCAGGAAACAACCTCCTTGACCTCCACCGCAGCAACTTCTTACTTGACACATCCCCAAAAGCAAGGGAATCAAGAGCAAAAATAAACTGTTGGGACCTCCTCAAGATTGAAAGCTTCTGCACAGCCAAGGAAACAACCCAGAAAATTAATAGGCAACCAACGGAATGGGAAAAGAGAGTTGCAAATGACATATCAGATAAAGGGTTGATACCCAGAATCTACAAGGAACTCACCAAACGACACGCCCGAAAAACAAACAACTCAGTGAAGAAATGGGCAGAAGATATGAACAGACACGTCTCCAAAGAGGACATCCAGATGGCCAACAGACACATGAAACGATGCTCAGCATCGCTCCTCATCAGGGAAATACAAATCAAAACCACACTGAGATACCACCTGATGCCAGTCAGAGTAGCTAAAATGACCCAATCAGAGAACTCTAGATGCTGGCGAGGATGTGGAGAAACGGGCACCCTCCTACACTGTTGGTGGGAATGTAAACTGGTACAGCCCTCTGGAAAACAGTGTGGAGGTTCCTAAGGAAACTAACAATAGAACTCCCCTATGACCCAGCAATAGCACTGCTAGGAATTTACCCAAGGGATGCAGAAATGCTGATGCATAGGAGCACATGTACCCCAATGTTCATAGCAGCACTCTCCACAATAGCTAAAACCTGGAAAGAGCCCAAGTGTCCATCAACAGATGAATGGATCAAGAAGATGTGGTTTATCTATACCATGGAATACTACATGGCAATGAGAAAGAATGAAATCTGGCCATGTGTAGCAACATGGATGGACCTTGAGGGTGTTATGCTGAGCGAAATGAGTCAGGCAGTGAAGGACAAATATCATATGTGTGCACATATAGGAGGATTAGGAGGAACTTAACAGAGGACCAAGGGGGAGAAGAAGGGCGGAAATGGTGGGGGAAAGGGAGAGAGGCAAACCATGAGAGACTCTTGAATGCTGACAAAACTGAGGACTGATGGATGTGGGGGGGAGGGAGGATGGGCATGGAGGAGGACACTTGTGGGGATGAGCACTGGGTGTTATGTGGAAACTAATTTGACAATAAACTATTTGTAAAAAAATAAAAATAAAAAAAATTAAAAATCAATAGCCTAAAAGTCAAAAAAAAACCTTTGTTGTCTCCTTTGCCTGGGTTACCATCCATCCTCCTTGTTTCCATCTCTTAACTTACTGTGCTTGCTGCTGTTGCTATGCTTACCACAGTGTGGAAAATCTCCAGATGGTGCCATGGCCTCGAGGTGTGTAGGGTAGGGTGATCTGCTGGTCTTTTCTTTTTGGCTCACACCTGACACTCTGAGAAGACTAAACTGAAGTGAGATCCTGTTGTCTGGCATTGTTGGGCTTGAACGATGATTTCCCTGCTTTGTGGATCTATTTCTAACCTGGATCCACCCCGCAGATTGTGCTATGATGCCTTTACGGAGAACATGGCGGGTGAGAGTCAGTTGCTGGAGAGGAGGAGACTTTACCATCGTGCTGCATACAACTGTGCCATTTCTGTTATCTGCTGTGTCTTCACCGAACTAAAATTTTACCAAGATTTTCTGTTTAGTGAGAAACCTGAAAAGGTAGGCTTCTCCTGAAATTTTCATTGTTGTTGACGTTACAGGATTTCAAGTTAGATTATATAAGTTAAAATTATATCATAACTTGTACCTTGTTACAATATTAAAGGTGTAGTTCCTTTAGTTCTGCATATATATATATATTTTAAAGCCGAAATATTTCCCATGAATTATTAAGTAGCATTAATTCTATAGTAGCATCAGCAATAACAGTCTCCACTATTCAGATATTTTTATTATGACTTTTTCGATTTACAGAACTTGCTTATTTTTGAAAATCTGATTGACCAGAAACGCTGCTACACATTTCCTGTAGAAGTTGAGGTGGGTGAAATTTTTCAGTGATGTTCCTAAGTTTAAAGAATTTACCAAGTGCCTATAGGAAAATAAAACATATGTTATGCTGAACATATTAAATTCCCAGTATTCAAGTCTGCTTTGAACTATAAAATCTGGTAGTTTAATGTAGTTTGGCCTCTCAGGCAACTATAGAAACATGATCATAACTCGAGTTTTTGCTCTCTTAACTAGTAAAAGATAGAAAATGGCAATAAAAGGAGCTGTGAGGGTGTATCCCAGAAGTTTTTGCTGAGTAAATGTCTCTGTGCAGTGAAATCAAGATCCATCCAGACACAGAATTGAAATGCTGTGGCCCTGCTTGGGTGATTTGGCAGGATAATGGGAGTGTTATGAGCTGAAGTCATATGGATAATCGGAAAACTTGCTGAGGCAAACGTGACAAGCTTGATTTTAGCCAAGCTGCGTTTGACATGCCAGCCTCAACAATTGGTAGGAGATTCTCGCTGCAGCTTTTCACAGCCCATTGGAAACAGGAATTGGGCAGAGCACCAGAACTCGTAAACCGTGATCTGGGTTAGGTACTATCATTCGTGTTCACCTGCCTAGCTGCTGACCTCAGTCATGTCTAAGTGGGTCATGAGTTCCTGTAAATGGCTGCTTCCTGCCTTGTGCCCTTTTGGAACAAGACTGGGAACTTCTTTCAAGGTGTAACACTGTTCAAAGAACTAAAAATCAAAACAATAATAGCACTGGTTTATTAAGTGTTCAGACACTTGCTATATGTTACTTCTAAACTTTGCAACAGCACTGTGAAGTGCTATGATAAACCATCAGCATATGGTTGAGTAAACTGAGCTCACAGGGAAAGTACAGACTATTAGTAATCTGGGCCTTTGACTGCCCTGGGTCCCAGGCAATTTGTCAAAAAAAAAGTTTTACTTATTTTTTAATGTTTATTCATTTTGAGAGCGAGAGAGAGACAGAGAGAATCCCAAGCAGGCTGTGCACCATCAGCTCAGAGCCCGACTTGGGGCTTGATCTCGGGAAGTACAAGATCATGACCTCAGCTAAATATGAGTCAGAGCCACCCAGGTGCCTCAAAAAATTAATTTTTAAACAAGACTTTTATCAAATTTAAAAACATTAATAATCCACAAAGAAATACAGGCAAGTGCCCTTAAGGAGTGCGTTTCTCACAGATTCTCACAGAAGCCCACTGAGGCAGTTGCTCCTCGAATAGAAAATCGTGATCAGGATTCTAAAAAGTTTTGAATGTGTATTTGTTTTGTCTGATAGGTTCCTATGGAAAGAAGGAAAAAATACATTGAAATTAGGACAGAAGCCAGGGAAGCAGGAGATGGGGGTTCAGGTAAGTTGTTTTCAAGTGACAAGTAAGATTCTGAGAGTCGGTATTTGTTTTGTGAATAAAAGATGTTTTAAGTATGCCGAAATGTTGAAATAGAGTTTGAAAAGGTTTTAAGTGGCAAGTAGTTTTATTTTGAAAGAAATTCAGTTAGCTAAGCTTTTAAGTATGTAGAAAGATCTCAGCCTGGCCAAAGAGGGCTAAGAGGTGGTATGCTTTTCTTAAGAGTGCAAGATTGGTTGATAGTTATTTGTTTGCATATGGTCTATGTCTGTAGATTGTTTAAATACATTCAGAAATCAGTGTTAAAATACAAGTCTCATCCTGCCACTCCTCTGCTCCAAACCTTTGTCAGCTCCCACTCCCTGAGGACAGAGCTGCCCAACGCCCTGACCCACCTGCAGCCCTCCTGCTACTCTCCTGCTCACTTTGCTCCAGTAGCACTGCTCCTCCCCTGCCTGTCCCTATAGGCACCAGGCTCATTTTGCATCTATAGGCCCCAGGGCATTTGCACATGATGTTAACTCAGCCTAGAATAATCTTGGTCCCAGATATCAGCATTTTGTTTAATGCCAGCCTCTGAAGGAAGTTCTCCTGACTTCCTCATAAAAAAATTACCTGTTGCTTACTCCACATTCTCCTCGTTTCAGTTTTTTTGCTTGATTTTTCTTCATACCTTTTTTCCCCCTGACTTGAGGATAAAATTTGGACCAGTTTTGTAAATTCCTTACATATGTGAATTGGTTGTTTTATAGTAGTATCTTTTCCCACATTTATGTGAGACTTTATATGTAAAATGTGCCCCATCAAAATTTTAAATGCAAAGAAATTCTGTTAACATCATATCCAAAAATTGTATGTGGTCTAACTTAATTTCTTGGGCCATGACAGTATAGAATAACTGCTTAGTAATGACAAAAGCAGAAGGAGGTGTCTTTTCCCCATTTTCTTTTTGCTTTGTTAATCTGGATTATCAGTTGAGAATCCCAGGATTGATAAAAGCCTTAGCTAACACAGTCTTTAATTTTATTAATATCATTTGAGCTTAAAGAGATACATTTTTTACTAATTTGAATAAATGTATTTTGTTCTTTATATCTTAGGTGGCCCTCATTATATATCTTCCTTGTCATATTTGGCAGACAGCAGCTTGAGCGAGGAAATGAGTCCATTTGATTTCTCAACTGGAGTTCAGAGCTATTCATACGGTTCCCAAGACCCTAGATCTACCACTGGCTATTTTCGGAGACGGGTGATCACATTTTGTATATTAAAAAATATTGT